>JAGDYQ010000252.1:956060-1149287 GCA_021962125.1 Bulinus truncatus
AGTTATTCCACAAACCATAAATGTTAGGAGATCATAGGTCAACTGAATATTTTTTTTTTTAAATTTTCTATCTTGTTTATACATGAATTTTTTTTTTTTAACAAATTACTGATGGAATAGTGATGCTTGTGTTATTATCCAAATAGCTAAACAACTTATAAAACCTAGTACAAATTAGTATATTTACCATCCCCATAAAATTCACTTCCTGGATCCTTTGCTACATAACCTTCATCTACAGTTTCTTGGCCGTTAGATGGACTGGAAGTTAAATAATCTCGTGTTGGATCTTCCTCATCAACTATTTAGACAATGTAAAACAACTATTCTAATAGTAAGAAATAATGAAAGAGAAAGCAAAATCAAGTCATAAGCCAGTCAAACTAAAATGAAATAAATAATTTATCATTTCATCATAACAAGGCAGCAAGCATTTTTTGAATAGCTATAATTTCTATAAATATTTGGTATGGGATCTATAATATTATTTTTAATTTTACTGTTGTGCATTTAATGCTGGTATCCCTCTCATTTGAACACCAGGCAGACATCTAAGATAATATAACCCTTGATATAGTACTGCAAGTGTTTCATGATTAATCTTCCAATGCTAAGGAGAGAATTGGTGGTGGCAGTGGTAAATGACGGATACTTGTGTGTGTGTGAAGTTCATGTAAGGATGAGACAAATTCTCTTAGATGGGAAGGTTTTTAGGGTGCCCTTTTTTCATCCCCACCATAGTTTATAGTTCAATGGCCACGGATTCACCATAGGAGATATAGCGGGAACTTCCCCATTGGTCCTCAATGTGAGATCAAACCAGGGATCCCTTATCAATAATGGAAAGACTGACTGTCTTTTGCTGGATACGCAAGTATCAAACATCAGTTTTAGTAGAAAGATTAGTCTTTGTTTTGATCCCATATAGAGGAGGTCTGATCAGTTCTAATATTAGTTGAAATTTGTTAGTAACTTAGAATTGAACTTAATGACATCATGATGCACAAGCAATGTCATACGAAAAAAATAACGCTGCAAACAATTATACGACTTTATCAAGATTCATGTTTGTATGTAGTTTATGGAGTCTTATAGTTGGAGCTTGGTCATTATAGAATACATATGTTACATATTTTTTTTCCCACTTTTTAATGCATTTTAATAAAAAAGTTAATAAAAAAGAAAATTGTTTTTTTTTTTCCTTTTCTACTTTATATTTTTTTAGATTGAAAGAATTAAATTTGCTATTGTTTGTAAAACTTGTACTGTAACAACTATCCAAATGAGACTCAAGTGTGCAGAAAGTAAGAATAAAAAAAACTACACTGGACTGCACAAGTATAGATTGGTATTGTTCTTCTGTCTTTATTTTGACTAAAAGTTAATTAGCTTTGAAATGCTACAAGAGGTTCATTGATTATCTTGAAATATTAAACTTGGTGCCTTGTCATTGAGAATACAATTGTAACTCATTGAGAAAAGATTTAACGTCACACAATCCACACACCTCACAAACCCTTAGAAAGTGAAACTGAATGAAAGCTCATAAAAAAAAAAGATTGGAACTCACTGATTAACTTGATAGTTTTGGCATATAAGACTAAGTAATCTATGTAGTACAGCATGAAATCTTTGTTGGTGCCAAACCAGTTCTGCCTCAGTCCAGCCTCATTTTCATTATTGCCAGCCCAGACTATAATTGAAGGATGAGGCTTCAGCCTCCAGACCTACATTATCATTATTACACATTAATATTTCATTCCCTATCTTGATGTACTTATTTATTCTGGATGTGTAATAGGCAGATATTTTTACTGTTTTTTTTTTTTTTAATTTTGCTGCAATAAAATATTATCAACATTTAAATCTGTTAAGTCTTTAATATTTTCTAAATTTTACTCTTTTACACAGTGAAATGTTTTTAAAGAAAAGCTTAAAATAATGGATATTACAAATGGGCTTCCATTACATAATATTTAAAATTGAAATCCATATTATACTATTTCTTAACTATAAAAGAAACTGCTGGCTTTGGTGAAAATGAACAATGTACTCTTTAAATTGAAATCTTTGTATCAGTCAAATGTTAAAATGCCTGTGTCTCACCTGTTGTTTAATCTCTGTGGAGACTGAGTCCAGAAACCCTCCATAGGTTGGGTATAATGCAACACTGAACATAAAGTCTTGCCAAATCATGATACCCAGTTCATCACACAATTCATAGAAGTCATTGGATTCATAAACCTATTATTTTAACAAAAATATACATTTTATTATTCTGAAGACCTTACAAGTATGGTGAAATGTGAATTAAATTATTTACAGTGGTACCTCTCGTTACAAACTGAATTCATTCCAGAACTCGTTTCCAACCCTAAAACTTTTGCAACCTGAATATTAAATTCAATGAAAAATAAACATAATCCGTTTGAATTATTTCTTGTTATTAACATCCAATTTGTTTACCTGACCAAACAAAAACGAATATATAATTCATATACTTTGACTATCTTACCAAAGAAACGATCATGGGAAATAGGTCACTTTTTTGCTATTCTAAATAATTAGTTTCAGGAGTTTCTTGGTGCTGGTATCATTTCTGAATTTAGTAACTATAGTAGGAAATTTGTCACAATCTTTGCTGGAGAATCTTTTATAAGTAGGCCATCATGTTATCCATCATAAGGTTTACCGCTCTGTTAGCAACAAGTTGTTTTGGATGATGGTTCACAGAAGAGTCTCAAATGCCTGCCCCAATTTCTTTAATCCTGGCAGGGTGTGTGAAGTCCCGGTAAGGATGAGATGTTTCATCTCTCAGATCCTAATATCCCCTAAAGGGACAGTTAATGAATCCCTACTTTCTTCAACGCCTTAGCCAATAGAGCAATGGCGATGTAAGCACCACAGGAGATACAGGCAGGTGACAGGACACATTGGGAGTCAAACCAGTAACCCACATCATCCAGATTTAGCTGCAGCATGAAGATCAGGCTTGCTATAAAAGTGCCACACAGCCACCCTCAATCGAGTCACTCAATTGTCACTAGGGCCTTATCATTGGATGTCTGCACCTCATTTGATGTCCTAAGCTGTACTGGGTGGCCTTCATTTGTCATGTATGCAATCGTTTGTCTTCAACATTAAACCAAACTCTGTCTTTGTAACCCATCACACTGTTTGTTACCAGAAGCAAAAAAAAAAAAATTCCACAATTGTTGTTTGTGACCTGAGATTCCACTGTACTTCTGCTATACGCTTTCTTATAAGCTTTTTCATTTTTTTTCAGTAATACACACTTAGATGTTCACATAAGATTAAGAAAAAAAACCAAAAACATGTATAAACACATATAGATATATGCTCATAATAAATAAACACTGTATAAATGAGAGTTACTTTAAAAAAATAGTAATATTAAGTCTAATAGTGGTAAAAATTGATAGCTTATTAGATAAAGTAAAAAAAAAAATAATGAAAAACATACTCCACCACCCCAGACCCTCATTGCATTAGTGCTGACATTCGCTGCAGACTTCAACAAGTAGCGTAACTCATCCTTTGTTATACGTTCCTGGAAGCTGTCAGCTGGAATCCAGTTGCTGCCCTTAAGAAATATGGGCACACCATTGATTTTAAAGTAGAATGTCAGACCTATATAAAAAAAAAAAAAATTCTTCTTAAATTAAGAGACCAATGAAAGATTTGTAGAAGAAAGGATTACTTCGCTTCCTTTAACACCCTAATACAGCAGGCTCAGAGGATGACCATTTATCTTTACATTAAAAAATGTTTAGCTGCATTTTTTTAAACAGTATAGCTGTTAAATGTTGGATATTAGATATTACAATAAATTATAAAAATAGATTAAAAAAAATTATGCAAGGAAACAAAAAAACACTACCAATATGAATAGGAGATTTGTGTGGAAAAATTCGTTTATGGATTGGATGGGTAGTCCTTTTCGACAGCTAAGATGTAATTTTATATGTGTGATTAGGAAATACATGGTATGAAAGAACAATCATATTATTGCATTTTAAAAATCTATTTCATTTTGAGACTAAACCATGCAGTCATCATCCAGCATCAATGGACAGTAATCAAGAAAGGTATTAGAAGAGTGGGTTCATCCGAAATAGGTGAGAATCATCACATTGTAGAGGTTGTGTTGTATACATAACAAAGAGGACTAATATAGTATGATGTATAAAGAAATTACCTTGATCTGTTTTACTTGAAACATAAGTCTGCACCAGCTCAACAGTTCTGAAACCTATGCGAATGGTTTTTTCGGTCACATCTGAGTCCGTAGCTAGAGTCACTTTCAGATCAAATAATGGCTGACTTCCATATCCATTTGGCCACCAGAGTGGTACATTTATAATCTAAGTAAAGGCAAAGATTGACTGCATTTCAAATGTATTATTTCAAAATGGGCAGTATTTATTTACAGTATCCCAAAATATGTTATCTGCAGCCAGTAGCATTGGAAGGGTACTGGGGGTTGTGCGGCCGTACAGAGCCCCAAACTAGGAAGGGGGCAGAAAGAGTGCAGTTAAATGTTTTAAACTTTTCAGAATGGGAAGAGGGTTCCAAAAGTTTAGCTCGCACAGGGCACCACAATAGCTAGATACAGCTCTGTCTATAACTTAAATTGATGCTGTTTGCAGAGTTTTAAAATACATGATCTAAAATTGGGTGTTTATTTACAGCATTTAAAAATAACTTATCAAACAATAGGCACATATATTGAGACCATTTTAGATGTAATATCTAACCAAGGGCTAATATTTACAGCATGTTTGAGCAAAAGTTTGATGGTGTACATTAGGGTGATAACTATTTTCATTATTTTTCGTAACGAAACTGAAACCCCTCACATTCGAGGAACAATTATATGTAGATGACAGTAGCAACATTGATTTTTTTTTAAATTGAAAAAAGTTCCCCCTATTTTTAATTTTTCGTTCACATATTGCGCAGTTTGAACTCGCCCCAGCTTGGGGTGAGTTCACAATATATAACTATTTCATTATTGTTATAACTTCTTTTATTTTCTGTTTCAGGTGCAAATATATAATATATATTCTGGAATATTTTAGAACATTGTGGAATATTTTTGAATATTTTGGATAAACTATCTTGTTTTCAGTGCAAGATTGCAAGTCTTACTGTCAGGATAGTGAAAGTAGATAGACATGGATAGATAGAAAGACATATTGTTAGACAGATAGACAGATAGGCTAAACAATCTCACACGGATGCCTACAAACCGTCAAATTCTTGGAAACTTCACTTTTCTGTTCAATAGCCAGAAACGGCGACTGGATCGAATCAAAATTATGATTACGGATATAGAATTGCTTTGGAGGGAAATTCTAGACTTTCCACTATTATCCAGCGCACTCATCAGAAAGAAACTCAATTGCCTGATTGATTTGTATGACAAAAACAAAAGAATCCGTCTGATAAATTTACTACAACACTTTCTCAGTTATTTGATGTCACCAACGTTAATGGAGAATGGAAAAGCACGGAGGATAAAGAACTCTACCAGAGGCAAGTTAAGAGTGGAGGAAAGATTGGTTATTCAATGGTCAAACAAGCCCCTTTGGAATCAATCCACCCAAGAAAACGAATCCGACTATCAAAAACCCAATCACAAGCCAGCTCTTCTCAATCGCAACCTATACAAACACATACAACTGTCTCAGAATCTTCGGATTCTGAAACCTCTGCTTCTTCACCCGACTTGCCAACCTATTCTTCCACGTCATCTTCTCCTGAATGCAAACCGAAATACCAAAGAGCAAGCACTACAACAGCGGGTTTGCTAGTACTGCAAAACAACATTTCTACACATAAAGCATATGATGTTCTTGCAACCATTGCTGAACAGGGTCACGATGTGCCAGTTCCAAGTCAGGCGGGTGTCTGGAAACGAGTAATCTCTGTAGGACGTAAAATGAAAACCAAAATTGTTCAAAAACTTCAAAGCAAAGAACTCTATTGTCTCCAGTTTGATGGTAAAAGAGTTCAAGGGGAAGAGTATCAAGTAGTTCTGCTGAAAAATATGACAACCGAAATCAAACTTGGTATTATTAAATGTGAGAGTGGTTCTGCCGCGGCCATTCACAAGGAACTACATCAGCTACTTGATGAATATGATGCTTGGAAAAATATTGGCATGATAATATGCGACACGACCGCAGTAAATACTGGTCGTTTGCATGGGATTGTAAAGCTCATACAGGATGATGTCTTGAGCAAGGGCTTTCAGAAGCCACAATATATTGGGTGTCAGCACCATGTACTCGACCTCCTTTTGAAACATGTCATGAATTTTTTTATCCAAGAGCCAACGAGCAAACCAAAACTCAACTATTCCTTCATTGACAAATTAACACAAAACTATGTCACTCTTCAGGCTGATTACCGCCTCGTTGCGACAGATGATGTTAGCACAGACGAGAACCCTGGATGGCGAGATGATTTCAAGTTCTTATATGAATTATGTCAGGCATATCGTCATTACAAAACAACTTCACGTTGGCCTCGCATCAACTGGAAGAAACTACCAAATTTACACCAGGCAAGATGGAACTCACGTGCGATATATACTGTTATATCATTTTTTCTGATACCAGAGTGGCGCAACATCCTCACTCCTGCCTGCAACTTCATCTGCTACGAATGGGCAAATGCTTGGTTCCATTCTCAACACTATAATGAAGCGTCCTTCAATGAACTGTTTACCTCACTCATCAGGATAAAATGCAAGGAGGCAATTAAGTGTTTAAAGACCCATTGGTCAGTCGAAAAGTCATTAATTGACATTCCCAGATCTAACCAAATTGCTGAACGTGCTGTGAAACTGATGGAGGAACTTCATGCAAAATCGAGAAAATTTCAATTTTTGAATCTGAAGTTCATAGGGAAAAATATGTTTTAAACATTTCTTGTACATTCTGTACATATTACTAACTGATCTGTATCTTATTTGTTAATAAAAGTTGATTAGTTATTATTATTACTCTTTTGAGTTAAGCTAAAAAAAATAATGTCCTTTTTTTTGAAAAAAGAAATATTTTTCCACTTTTTTCTTCCGAAAAAGGGGGGGGGGAGGGGGAACTTTTTTCAAAAAAATCAAAAATGCGATTGATATTCTTAAATTACACATAAAAGTTCCTCGATTGCAAGTGGTTTCATAAAAATATTTTTTTTGTTATCACCCTAGTGTACATTTTCATCTATGCATAGAAAATAAGAATGAAGAATAATTCACTCACGTCTGGCACACTTATAATAAATTTCACATAATTATTTGCGGCAGACAATGTCACATCTTGAATCGAGGTCAGATTCAGACCAGGCAAGTTGCTTGTGACACGACCTTTCACATCATTAGCTCCTTGCACATCAAAAGCAACTTCCACAATCACTTGCCATTGTGAAGCCACTGAGATTAAAAAAATATTCTGATCAATAACTTAAAAAAACAATCCATGTACTTGTACACAATAATATGAATGTTATCTTTTGAGGCTGATGTGTTGCAGATTTTTTTTCTTTAGCAAGTCTTGACAAATCTAATATTGGAAAAATAGATTTGATTAAATCCTATCAAAGATGATTTATTGTATTTTAAAATAAATTTGAATAAATTTCGTCATAGTTGTGACAATAATTATCAAATAAAAAAAAAACATTTCTACAAGTACTACCTTTGTTCACAACTGCAGTTACATCACGAATGACAGCTGTATCAAATGCCTCAATGTAAATAGGTTTCCTGTATTAAAAAAAAATTTGCTCATGAAATTCACACTTCAATACTAACCAATGATTTAGGTGAATAAAACTATCTAAGTTTAAAACTATTCAAATTCATTAAACTGCATAAGTGTCACTTACAAATCAACTCACCAAATTCCAACAGTTGGGAAGGAAGGACCCCAGTCCCAACTGAAAGAACACTGCTCTTTACGTATTTGATTCACATGACACTCACCATTCTGAACAGAGGACGGACACTCTGGGGGAATGACATAGTTAGATCTGTTGACACGATCCAAGGCCTCTTGTACTGGTGATTTAAAATAAACCTCTAAATTGGTTTTACCGGCCTGTAGAAAAAAAAATAAGTTGAAATTAAATCTATTCAATTATATGATTTAAAAAATAACAGCTGAAGATAAGTGATTATCAGTCTGCCAATAAATAAAAAAAAGAGTCACATAGGAAAACTAAATTATGGACCACTAATAAATGTCTACATCAAAGACTGTCAAGATTTAATGTCCAATATAGATAATCAGAAAACAAACCAGCAGATACAAAATATAGGCACTTAAGTCAATGTCTGTAGAATGCTAGTCTGTAGATGTTCATGAAATGACATGATCCTATAATGAAACCATTACCACCACCTGAAGGTTTCTGTAGAGTTCTTTCTACATCCCAGTGGTGGCTTTAGTGGAAGTGGAGACAAGGGCAACAACTTTTGGGTGTGGAAGGCAGGAGGGAGTTAAAAAGCTTTTTGCCCTAAAAATGATACTTGACCAGCACTCTGCATACTGATCCCCACCTGTTATGGCACTTCTGTACATCCAGCAGAGGTTGTTATGAAGATACATTTAATAAAAAAAAAAACAAACATATACACATAGTGAATCTAGGGCTGTTTGGATAAGTGGAGTCTGGACAATCTAAGTATTGAGTATTTTAATATTTCACACTAACACTTTCAAATGAGAGCTAACAAAATTTTAAGCTACATAAAAAAAAAAAACAGTGCAGTAAAAAGTTTCAGTTAAGTTCATTACCTTGACCTGGTCAGTGACATCAATGACTCTCCTAACAAACATGTTATCAGAGTGACCTACTTCAGTGCCATTCAGTGAAATAGTCGCTATGGTGTCCAGGCCTTCACAAACAAGGTGAATCCTCTTAGAGCTTGTTATGTTACTGCTAACTGAATTAAATAAAATGGTCAAGTAGGAATAGAATGTATTTCATCAAATAAAATAAGTATATGTCGCCCAACCACAACAAACCTAGAACAAAAAAAACAAACAAACTGGGAAGGGTGGGGGGTGAACATTTAAAACAAGTGATATTTCATAAAATTGATATTTATGAAAATTAATGTTTTTTTTTTAAAGAATTCTCATTGAATATTTGACTTTGTATTTCAAAAGTTATGTACAATATACTCATAAAAGATATAAAGTTTATATGTGTATGATTTTTAGTCAATATTAATCCTCTTTGTATGTTAAGCAAATTTAAAGCATTTTAACTAGCTTATATATAATATATACAGGTCCTTCTTTTAGTTTTAAAAGAGCCAGTGCCATAACAACCAATGATTATTACCACAGAAAATGTTATGAATATTACATTCTTAGTAATATTTAATAAAAAACAACAACAACAGATTTACCAGTAAATATTTGCTTGTATGCCCAGTTGCTACGACCGACCCAGGCCAGCTTAACGTCATTGTCTCTATAAAGTGGGTCTGGTATGAGCCCAGAATCATAAAGAGCTGTGTGCACTGACCCAGGTACTTTACTTGCCACTCTGATATCTGTTGAGTAAAGCAATATGGAAACTATACAAAATGACATTCCATACAGGTATTAGGGAGCAGCATATCTCAATAGCCATACCCTTTTCCTGGTGATGATTTCTTAGATAACCTGTTAAATTATGGAAATCGTTTTTTTTTACTCATATCATTTTAGGTAATGACATTTAATTGCTTTTAAAGAGCTTAGTTTCCATTCTAGAATATCATGAAAGAAAACATTAAAATGATGCTCTGAAGTAAATTAAATCTTTTTATTTGAAAATTAACACATGAAAACAGAAAATAAATATAAAATAATTGTAAAACAGCTTTCAGATACATGCTGAATTTTTTTTTAATTCTTACTGGTAAGCCTTGTACTAATTTAAAATGGAGATAATGAGGATATATTACAGCTTGAGATGCCTAAAGAGCATTAAAAGTTATTATGTACAGCTTAGCAGTTAAAAAAATAAGCTCTTGCAATGGTAGACATACATAGTTCTTGCATCAACCTGTGATTTGTGTAATTTTTATCTTTTTTTTTTCCTGATCAAATATAGAAAAATGTATTTACTGTGTGGGACAAACAGCTAACATAAGCCAGTGTTTCAGTTAAACACATATTATTCAAAGATTATGGATGGTGACATTGGAATTACAGTAGGTTATCAAAGACCTCAGCAGATGGAAAATACATCATGAACTCTAAAAAATAAAATCAAGTAATGTCTACAAAAAAAATATATATGTCAAAACAGACACTAAATTTTATTTAGTTATTCATATAAATAGGTACATAACAAACAGCTGACTATTTTTAAATTGTGTTTCTACATACCGGTATGTCCATCAGAGGTAACTTGCCAATTATCACCTGTTAGGTCCAACTTGGTATATCCATGTAGAGAGTTGAATGAGAGGATAATCGAGAAGAATTGAAATACAAGACTAGCTGTGTAAGCCATCATGAACACAAAATCAAGTATTTTACTTGTTTAGTTTATAATGGCCTCTTATCAGTAAAATGACCGCAATTTAAGAAGGTCTTGCTCAGCATTATCTTAGCAGGTCATAAATGAAAACATTTTTTTTAAGACTAACACAAATTTAAATTACAAGAATTACTGAGATTACAAATGATTGAAGTAACTTGAAGTGCTGTATATGTAGATCTTAAGTAGCACAAAAAAAAAAAAAAGAATGGCATTAAAAAATCAACTATTTACAAAAGTGTTGAAATTCAAAACAAATTAAATAAACAATTATGTGGGGGTGGGTGATTTTAGAAAAAAAAAAAAGTCAGAAATTACCATCATGTTCAAATTAGGACTATTTAATTTATTATCTAGACACAACAATTTTTTATGGTAGTTAAAAGATATAAACTCCTGCATTAATTTCTGAAAAAAGAAACTAAAGTCCACCCCCACAATACCGGGTCAAAGTTCATTAGAATCACATTTAGTGTAACTCAGATTTAAGACAAAAAAAAAAAAAAACAACAAGATATATTTACATTTAGAATCAGGTAGCCGTTTATTTCATGAATATCAATCAGTCTGACATTTTGAAAAGATTTCCTTTATACAAACAGATGTGTGTTTAACCAAAATCATTATTAAGACATTGGAAGTAAAAATGATGGTGGAAAAAAATACCATAATTAAAAATATATAAATGTTTTAGTAATTACACTTTTGCAATACCAGTATGTACATATATACAAACCAGGAATGATAAATAAAAATAACAATAGTTCACTGAGCATTTACACTTTCTAATTTTTGATAAAAAAAAACAGAATGTTTTAGAATGATCAGTTGAGACAAGACAAAACCAAAAAAAAAAAGTTTTTCTCAACATAATATAAAAACAGAAATGGTAGAAAAGTAGCAATGAACATCATTAAAGATTAAATATTGTCATCAGGATGATGTCTGTACATCCACTAAACTTCTGACTCTCAGCTGAGAATTTAAATGGTCAGCGCTGATGTCAGTGGTAGAATAAAACATGACCTCAACCGTGCTGTTGAGCATAGGGAATCCATTGTCTGAGAAATAACCTTTTATGTTGTCCACAGAAAGCCAAACGTACAGAGCTATGGCATCACTGGAAAGTTCTATGTTAAAAGTACCGACATCTGTCTTGACCACTGATATTAACTGATGATAAAATATTATAAAGGAATAAATACAAGAAACTTTATGTTATCTTAATATTCAAGAGCATCTGTTATTTCATTACAAATTTAATGCAAGTGAGGGTGCTCATTTAGAAATATGGATTATTTATTAATCAGCTAATGTACTGAAACATTTAGTTCAGCATACTGTAATCACCCTCGCTTTTGAGTAGGGATAATTTTTCATGTATTTAAAAAAAAAGTTTTTTTTTAATTTAATGCTTTCTAGTTTTGAAATAATTTTAACTTGCAGTTGTTTTTGCACATATTAGCCTAATTAAGTTTGCCTACCTAAAATTGAAAAAAAAAAGCTTAAATATTTTGTGCACTCATGCACTAATATTGTACTTGATCAATGTTGACTTGATTACCTCAAGGTGTTTTACAATTACAAACATTACCTCTAGGTGTTTTACTATTGCAAACATTATCTCAAGGTGTTTTACCATTGCAAACATTATCTCAAGATGTTCTACAATTACAAATATTTCTAAAAAATAATTCGCTGCAAATTGTTAATTCATTGACTTGAATTGATTAAAATGGTGAATGGTCACGTAGAATTAACAAGTTTGCCAAATTTAAACTTTTTCATTAAATTATTACAAGGTCCAACCTTAAGGACACAGGCAACGAAAGGGAAACAAATTAAAAGCTTAGAAAAAAGCTCTATATCATAATATAAAAGAGTTTTTTTTGGTAAATATACATGAGAATCTAAAGTATCTTATTGTACAAGAGAAACAAATGGTAAGTAATTACACAAAAGAATTTATATGATCTTATTTTCATTTCAAAATGAATAAATTCTCACCTGTACTCTAGCTTGCGGTAAGGGTGAGTATTTAGGATAGGTCATAGCAAACCATGTTGATGACACAGGTGAACCATCAGAGTCGGTGACAGTGAAATATAAAATACATTTCTCTTTACTAGGACAACCAGACTCTGTCAGCAGATCATTGACTGACTTCTTGAAGACTGAGTCAGAAGTTGTAGTTAGCTAGAGAACACGTGAAAAAAAATATTCTAAATATACAATGTTCATTGTTCTTTAAAAAAAAATTACTGAAAATTAAGTTAAAATATCATAAAACCCAGTGATTCATGAACTTTTGTGATTCATAATCCACTAAGAAACCTGTTCATTTTTTGCGACTCACCTGTAAAGGAAGAAAAAAAATGACAAAAGAGAGAAAATATAAAAAAATGAATATATTTTCTCTATTTAAGTCATTATTAAAAAGATTTTGGCGAACCACTTCAAATCATACCACTGAAATAGACATACTGAATGATGGTTGGCTTAACAGATAGACAAGCATAGATGCAGAGCCATTTTAATTTTAAAAAAAAAATGTATATTTTGGTACAAAAGTAGTTTTTCATTTAACCATCCTACCCTTAATAAGCACACTGATGATTACACTGGTAAACAGTGAATTCATTGCCAGTGATATTTCAATCATTTTAAACAAAGTCAACTATGCTGATTTAGAATATGTAAGTGGTTTTGCTAGATTGGCTCTATTTTACGAGATAATTAAAATTAATTAAATAATGTATGCACCGTGTTTGGAATTTGTCAGAGATTGCATGAAGTAAAATAGTATACAAACAAATAGTAGTGAAACTGTTAATAGTCATGCAGAAAATTGTTCAAAAATGTGTAATAGTGTTATAGAAGAAAACATTTTCATTTGAAAAACTAATTATGTCTAATTAATTAATTAATTAATATGTTAATTGTCTATGATAATGCATTAGCAAATCGCTGTTTGCTCGACTTCCTTTTGTATGTGTCGTTGGTGCAATTGCGCTGGAGGCTCCAACAGTAGTCAGCCATCATATGTATGTCCCATCTTCCTTGATATATCTCCTCCATCACCCTCATATCCTGATGGAACCTTTCGCCTTGTTCCTCACTGAAGTCCCCTAGGTTACCTGGAAATTTGTCTAAATAACAGTGCAGGTAATGTACCTTGATGCTCATATTTGCTCCAATGTTTCTGAAGTTAGCGAGCATATCTTGCACCAGTTCTTCGTAATTCTCTGCTCTGTTATTACCTAAGAAGTTGCTGACAACTGAAACAAAACTGTTCCATGAAGAAGCTTCAAGGTGATCCATGAAATAAGTAAAATTTCGATCGTTGATGAGTTTCCGAATCTGAGGACCGTAAAAAATCCCAGCTTTCAGCTTTTCCAGGCTCAATCCGGGAAATGATCTGCAAATATACTTGAAGCAATTGCCAGATTTGTTCAAAGCCTTAACAAATTGTTTCATTAGACCTAATTTGATATGAAGCGGTCCGAGAATGATGATTTTTTTGTCAACCAGTGGCTTATTGATGATATTTTCTTTACCTACAGTCATGGTTTTCCTTGCAGGCCATGTCACTCTTGTCCAATGATCTTGCCTTGCTCTGCTATCACAAAGGCACATGAAGCATGGGTATTTTGTGTATCCTGACTGCTGTCCAAGCAAGAAGTTAACCATTTTTAGATCAACACAAATTGACCCCTTTCTGCAATAATGTTTTGATATTCTCATACTCTTCTTTACGTGTTGTTGAGTGAGCAATGGAAAGAGATGCATAACGGTTACCATTGTGTAACAGAACACATTTCAAGCTTCTGATGGAACTGTCTATAAAAAGATGCCAGTCTTCGAAATGGTAGTCTTGTAGTCCCATTTGGAGCAGAAGTCCAGGGATGTCATTACAGTAAACAAGATCTTCCTCTTGGCTGAAATATGAAAGAAAAAAACTCTTCTCTTTTCCGATAAAATGTTATTCTAACTCCTGGTTTGAGAAAATTTCTTTCATTGAGCCTGGACGATAAAAGCTCAGATGCTTGCTTGGACAGATTTAGGTCTCGTATTAGGTCATTGAATGCTTCTTGGCTGAATGATTGAGGTGTTGAAGAACTTCCTTCATAATCGCTTCCACTGTTTTCACCTACCAAAAACTCCAGATCTTGCCCCTCGTCGGAGTCTTATGGTGAAAGCTCTAATAATCCAGTAAATACTGGTATAGGAACTTCACTGCTATGTGGAATTGGTCTCCTTGCAGATTCAAGATCAGGATAATCCCACTTAGATTTCTTGTGGCGATTGAAGCCTTTAACATTCACAATACAAAAATAACAATCACCAGAATGGTCTTTCGGCTCTCCCCATACCATTGGTACACCGAAACTGAGACTTTTCTTCTCACCATTTTTCCACTGCCGTAGGCTCTCCACACAGTTTTTGCAGACCTTATGGGGAGCCCAAGACTTGTCTTGGTCTCCCAGCTTCACACCGAAATAAGCCAAATGTGCCTGCTGTACAAAGTCGGTTATATTTCTTCTTTGCTTTTCAATCATGTATTCTCCACAGATGTAACAGAATACATTATTTTTGCAGCATCTTCGTGATGAACTCATGATGTCTTTAGAAAGAAGCATAAAAGAGAAAAAAATAAACCAAGTTATAACTTGGTATAGTTAAATTAAACAAAAGACACCAAACTTATTGCATTTGTTTTACACAAAGGGTATAATAATATTTTCTAGGATGTCCAATATCTCAGAAACTAGAGCCAATTCAGCAAAAGCAGTGACAGTTTTGAAATCAGCACCCATGAATTGCTATAAATTCATTCAAACATTCTTGGCAATTCGAAAAAAAATATTTTTTGTTGGGCTGTGTTATCTGGACAACATGTTGAGACTTCATGATGGAATGAAATAATTTTAATACATAATCCTATAATGGGACATTTTTATGTGGTGCTCTTCTTTCATTGCCACCATAGTCAAATTTGTAATAGCAATGGAGGTACCACAGAAGACATAGGTAAGTGACTATACAGTCATATCATACATATTGAGCTCACAACCAAAGGGCCAATGAGCCACCCCTCAATCATCAATAACATGTCTCATTTAGTACAGATAAGTAATGCCATATAAGTTATCATTTATTATCTTACTAAAGAAAATAAATGTGAATGAATATTACTATGTTAACTGTTTTAGGATAGGCAAAATTTTTTTCATACATTGTAGGATACTGTCCAGGAATATATTGGCTTAAAGCTGGTGTAAAGATACATGTCTATTCTTAGGTTGCCATTAGTTGCAGAGGATGTTTTTTTCAAAAGGACGTAATAATCTGGTGTGTTTGAAGCTTTTCCTAAGTCTGTAGCATGGTGAACAGGTTGAAAGGTTAAAGAACCTGAAAAATGAATCAACAGAAATAAATGAATTATGTTAAACCTATATATCGAACATTTTATAAAAAAAAGAATCAGTTTTATTTTATAATTAAAGTTTGAAGTAGTTACAAACACAGAAAGGACGTTTAATTAGATAATTAAAATGTTAATTGAATTTAGATGATGAATTCAATGTAGTCCAAGATATTTTTTAAAAATTTTGAAAGCAGTGTTTTTATTATTTTTTCTCATCCCAGACAAAAAAATAGTAAAAAAAAAAACACAAAAGGAATATTTTTACTACAAAGGATAATTGTAGTTATAAAAACATAAAATGATCAAATAAAAAGAAATATCCCATATTGAGTGAGATGAGTAAAGATGAAACTTTATTAATTGCAAATGGCAATAAATAGGAAAAGAGAATAAAGTTTAAGGATATATTAATAACTTCATGTCTATGAAATAAAAGGGAAGTGTACCATTATCTGTTCTGACTTCCCTGACAGCTATTTCATCTATCACTATGTAGACATCAATTGTGTTAGCATCAGCATAATATGGGGAAATAAGATTCTTATTGAAGAATGATTTAGCATAGTAGTGTAACATTTTCCAAGAACCGGCAAAGTCTGAAAGAAAAAAACATCACAAATCTTTGGATAATTTATCATGTACAAAATATACGATTTAATATGAAGTAATCTGTGACAATAAAACCAATCAAAGTCGGTAATTTTTAAAATGTGAAATCATACACTGTTTTCTAACATTAATTGGAAACTGCAGGGACAAAATGCTTAATACAATTTTTGTTCAATTCATCTAACCAATAGAGGCCCATGTAGGAGCTTGCCAGATATCATTCAACTGCCAGTAGAGGGCGCCCATAGTTAAACCTCTGCCATCAGGAAGTAATTTAGACTGATGCCTTCTGTAGTGCTCTGACTGAGTTCTTATGGACATGGCTTGATTAATCTGTAAGGATAAAAATACAGTTACATTAGATGTCTTCAGAAATCATGTATGTTTAATACCCTGAAGAAACCAAGGGTAAATTGAAAATGAATTCTGCTTTATGGGAAATAGACTATTATTAATATTAATGGAGGCTCCTCCATTCAGAAATGTATTAAAAAAAAATATCAAAAGTTTTAAACAGTTTTAGTGGTTTTAAATATGTCAGTAAGTCTGAAATAGTAAATATTATCATTCATATTAATTGGCTTTGTTTATTTTATTTTTACAATAGAAAGCATTTCCAATGCCAAACAATTTTCACGAAATAAAAATATCTTGATCTTACTGTCATTGTGTAGGCATAAAATGAGATCATTGAAACACAACATAAATTAAATTGGAAAATACCCTTTGATTAATTTTTTGGTGAACTTAAACCAAGTTATTTATTTGAGGCTAATGTGAACATTGTATGAATTTCATTTATTATATTCAATTAAGCAAATTAAGGCTAAAATATGTAATTTATCCCAGAGATTACATTCATATTTCTATGTGTTGACTGTGAACATTTTGACTTTTCACTTTTTGTGTTATCATACTAAGGGAAGCTATTCAAATCATAAAGAACACAGGTGATGAATTTAAGAAATTGTTAAAAGAAATGTAAGTAAATCTATGTTGTTTAAAAAAGAAAGGTGTTGCAAAGGTTTTGCAATGTACAGCTAGTAACCTGATAAAAATATAGAAAAATTCAAATTTGTAACACTATTAATATGTTCAATATAATAATAATAATTTTTCTTGCAGTTTCTTTATTAAAACATAATTATCTTCGTTGGTGCATTTATTAAAACTATAGAAAAACTAAACAGGACTTTACCTGCGATAAGTAGATCAAATCAGTAAATTTGACAGCAGGATTAGATGATGTAGGAAGGTTGAGATGCAAACCAACTTCTAAAGACATTTCTATATTACCTTAATGCCAAAAAAAAAATTTATTAAAAACATAAGCCATTAGTTTTGATTAATAACAAATGATTGACTTATGGTAACATAAAATTATTGAGTAAAAAATATAAATACCATTTGCATGGTGTTGTCTGTGACTGAACATTTCTGAGGTCATGTCAAAATCAGAAGGAAGGAAAACATTAGCCAGTGTCTCATTATTGCACCATGCCTGTATACCATACTCTGAAGCCATGCGTGGGACTCTAAATAATGTGCTATTCCATTGGTCAATGACATAATTGTAATAATGGACTGTAAAAATTAATAAAAAAAATATCTTCACTTTTTTAAAGACTTACTATAAATCATACCTAGTCAATGTCTCAATTTAAACAGCCTATACAAATAAGGTTAAATATAGCCCTTTATTTATGAATAAAAACTTAATCTTACACGTCAAATCTATTCATGACACTGAAAGAATGTTATTTTTTGATTCAAAGTAGTTTACATAATTTTTTAGACAGGTATTTTTATAAAAATGCTAAAAAAAAAAGAAGAGGCTGAAATAGAACTTACTGTCACCATAAAGCTCACTGTCTGGATCAGCAGCTACATAGCCTTCTTGTATACTCTCTTTACCATTGGTTGGACTAGAAGTTAAATACTCTCTACTCCAGTCTTCTTCATTAACTAAATATTGGTAGAATCAATATCAGTATTATTGAAACATTTGTACAACCCATTTACAGTTCAGTATTAATAATTTTTTGATTGATTAAATTATTTTTTGCAGCTTTAATATAAATTTATCCTAAATGAAACATCATAAAAGCATTTTTTTTTTAAATCCTGTCCGTTTAGAGCCAAGACATTTCAAAAGATGAAAAAAAAACAACAATAATAATTAGAAGTATAGGAAAAAAAAAGGTAGAGAACCTTAAATATTATATAAATATCTGAGAAATTGGTATTTTAAGTCTTTAACTCCACTGTAGTAAGTAAAAAAGAAATACTTTAAGTATACTAAAATTAAATAACAAATTCTAATAGTTTTGTCAGAAATGTAATAATGTATAAAAAAAAAACTCACTGACCTATAGGTTTAATTGTATTCACATAGAGTCGTATGTAGTCATGATAATAGAGTGAAAATTTTTTGTCAGTGTCAAACCAGTTCTGACGCAAACCTTTTTCATTCTCATTGTTTCCAGCCCACAGAATTATTGAAGGGTGATGTTTGAGTCTTTTAACCTGACAAAAAAAAATAGTCACTATGTTATCAAGTTAAGTGCAGAAGCAAAGGATTTTGAAATTATTAAATTTTGACTGACTCAAAGTATCATTTATAGAATATAAAAAAAAATATCCACTATACAGAGTAATAATACATGTAAATTGATGAGTGAAATCTAAACCTGATGTTTGACTTCCAAAGCAACAGAATCAAGATACTCCTGGGGTGTTGGATACATGGCAACACTAAACATGAAATCTTGCCAAATGAGGATTCCTAGCTCATCACAAAAGTTATAAAACTCTTCGGACTCATAAACCTGTGCTCAACAAGCATTAAAAAAAATTATGTTAATATTGCTAAGAAGAATGATGTAGAGAATAAATTTAGGTCTTAGTTGTATCAGCAAAATTTTTCTTTAATTCAATGTCTCAATTTAATATAGAGCCCTCTTTTAAATGCTAAGCAAACAGCATTTGGTTTCAAAACCGGCAACATAAGATGACAAAGTTTACTAAGAATATCAAAGAAAAAATGTTGATAAAATTAGAAGATAAGCAATAAAACAAGGATTAATAAAGAGGTTTGGTTATTAATAAAGATGTAAATCTCAATCTTCATTGGAAGAAGATAATAAAATCACACCTGTTCTCAGATGGTTTCTGTATTAATTTTTTGCACAATTTTAATGTCATTTACAAGGATTAGAAACATTTATATAAGTATAAGGTTTTTGTTCTTCTAAATACCTTCAAAGTTGAAAATATATTGAAGTTTGTAGGGGCTCTGTTCAATCCTTAGAGGGCTCTGAGTTAAGAATCATGAGAACTGCTACTTTATTTCAAGCAATTAAGAGCATTCTATTTCCATTTTGTACAAACTGTGTGTTTTATATGGCTCAGTGTGTCAATGTTCCTAAAAATGTTTATTAATTGCCACAATTTGTAATGCTTCTTATTTTTTAAGTGAGTTTTCTGTAACATGTCTGTATCATAAAAGATTTATTCATGAGTGTTTAAATTTAGAAAAAGTATTTATTATTTAGGAGCTAAGTTATTTAATAAAGTCCAAAAGTGTGATATGTTTGTAAGAAAAATCTTACTAGATAGCTCTTAGAGGCATGCTAACTTTTTCAGCAATATTGTTGTAAACACTTTCACATTTGATAATACTTTGATTTTTCACATATCATCAAACTTCACTTCAATAAAACAGTATATATAGACTTAGTTACAACATAGTAACGAAGGCACAGAAACTGTTGTCTTGTGTCAAACTACTTTGATTCAGTGCTGTGTTTTTCTAACCTACTTAGTTCACAATTACTAGATTTAAGAAGTCCTTTATTTCTCCTCCAGACCATTTAGTGAAAAAAAAATGTAGGTTCTATATTACATAATATTTAAGAGCAAGATTTAAACATTTAAAGTCAAATAGAAAAGGAACAATTTATCTCTAAAATAAAAAAAAAATATTTAGAAAAAAAATATTTTATCAAATAGCAATAACATATTAGATAAGGTTGAATTTATTAACAAATTAAAAAACATACTTACTCCTCCACCCCATACACGTAAGGCATTTATGTTACTAGTTATAGCAGAAGTCAAAAGATATTTCAATCTATCAGATGTTATTCTCTCTTGGAAGCTGTCAGCTGGTATCCAATTACTACCCTTCAAAAAAATTGGTATTCCATTGATGCGGAAATAAAAGCTTAAACCTGCCAAAACACAAAAAAATTATAATAAAACAATGAAAACATAACTTTAACCAAAATAACTCATCGAAGATGTATTAAATGTAAATGATTATTACAGACAGAAAGAGCATAATAGCATGTTTCATTTAAATTCTGTTCCAAACTATAATATATTTAATACATATTTTAAGCAAATAATTGAAATGTTTAGAGATGGCTGCAAATTAAAAAATAACTAAAGGCAAAGATGACCTTGTTCAGTCTTGTTAGATACAGGTTCCTGCACAAGTTCAACAGTTCTAAAACCAACTTTGATTTGCTTGTGGGATTTATCTGAATCAGTAATCAGAGTTACACTCAGATTAAAAAGTTCCTGCTTTCCATAACCAGAAGGCCACCATAGAGGGACCTTTACATTCTATAGAAAAAGGCAAAAAAAACCCCCCCATTAAAATGTAACTCTTTTTCTTTCTGAAAACCTTTTAAGTCTCTGTAAATATATCAAAAAAGTTTCACCAAAATTTATTATATTTAAAGTTATAAGCATGCATTTAATATTTCTCATAATCATATTTTGGATTCAACAAACTGCAGTACAAAAATCTAATTACATATGTAACTGAAATTAAGGTGAATCAGTTTTAAAATACTTACTGAAGGAATGACTAAAACAAACTTGGCAGTTCTCTGAGATGAAGAGATGATAATTTGTTGAGTGAAAGACACATTGAAAACTGGTAGATCAGCATTTAATTGTCCATTAACTGGAACATCTGTAGCAACTGTAAAATTAACTTCTACTGTGATGTACCATTTTAACTTTTCTACAAAAAGAACAAAGAAAAAAAAACCTCTACTAAGAACCTGTACAATTGGTGTTTTTTGTCTGTAAAGTATTTCAATATAAAAAAAACAAGAATTGACTTAATCATGTATATTGTATTGGAGTATAACTTAAAAAGTAAAAGTTTCAGTGAATACCTTTGCTTATCACAGCAGACAAATCTGAAATGATGGCAGTGTTGAAATTTTCTAAGTAAATTGGTTTCCTTTCAAAAGATAAATTTACAATGCATTTTCAAAAATACAGACTTTAGTAATCATATAGAACATTTTCCCCCAATTAAATTAATGTTTTTTATATTATGAGTCAGATGTAATAAAACTGAATAGATAAAGAATCAATATTGTAATAGGATTGAGAAAAATGTATGAATGTTATATTTAAATTGTCTGACAGTACACAACATATGACCAAAGTTAAATGAATCTATACTGTCCATTATACGGAGACATATCTAGGATTTTAAAAGTAAAAGATTATTATAAAATATGCAAACACAAAACATTTTTGAGCTTACCAAATCCCTTGTGTTGGAAAGGATGGACCCCAATCCCAGCTAAATGAACATTGCTCCTTTCTTATCTGATTAACATGACACTCTCCTTTTTGAACAGCAGGGGGGCAGTTGGGAGGTATTGTGTATGAAGAGTTGCTGGCTCTTTTTGATGCTTCATTTACAGCTGATGTGAAGTAGATACTAATATTGTTGTTACCTTTCTTAATAGGAAAAAAGACACTTTTAAAAAAAAAAAGTTTAGATATATACTCCTTAATCTGCAGATATTCTTTTTATTTACACCCATAATGTAAAATGAAAAACAAAACCAATTATTTTTCTGCTTATTTTAAATTATGAGATATCTGGTAGACTAAAAAAATTACCTTTAAAATACCTGAGACATTATAACTATATTTTACAAACATGTTATCTGTCCATCCAATTTTTTTCCCGTTGATTTCTATCACAGCTAAAGAATCTAGACCTTCACATATTAAGACTTTTGAAACTGTTTCTTCACTGCTTACTGCAAAGTTGTTTTAAATACTAAATTTAACTTATATCTTGGAATGAAATTAAACTATCTGTAAATAATTGGAATATTAACTATTTATATGTTAAAAGGGGAAGAAAAAATTGAGAAATAAAATTAAACCATCAAACCATTAAAAGCTTGATACATTAATTTTTTTTTGTCATTTGGAGCATTCTAATTTATGAAGTTATAGTTAAATTCAACTTCATGACTAAGTAACATTAAAAAAAAAGAATTAATAATGATCAGTAAAGAAAAATCCCATTATTCATTTTTAGGAAAGTGAAAATTTTTGTATTCTTGAAAAGTTTTTAATCTGTTGTCAAACCCAACCAAGTAAATAAATATATTGTAATGTAAAAGATAAAATGTACATAGTTTAGGATACTTACATGTAAATGTATAAGAATAGGTCCAGTCAGTGTGACCAATCCAGGCAAGGTCAACATCATTCTGTCTATATAGTGGATCTTGAATTATACCATTGTCAAACAGAGCTGTATAAACAGTACCAGGTACAAAGCCTGTGGTTTTAATTGCTAAAAAAAGAAATAGCTGAATATGTGAATGAAATATGGGAAAAAACCCACTCAAAAGTTCAATAAATAAAAAAGGTTAAACTTTTCATAAAACTTTAAAAAAAAGTTTATAAGAATATTTTTTTTTTAACTTTTATTTCACACTGCAAGAAATATAGTCATAATAACTTGATGAGAATTTTAAGTAGTCCAACTTCAATACATCAACAGGACATTAAAATGCTAGAAATTTTTTTTTTAAATAGAAAGTGCTGTCACATTTTTTCTATATGAAACATCCAGCCCTCTCTAGACACTGATTACATGGGCTGGGTGTATGAGCCTTTGAAGAGCCTTAAAATGCATTTTATCATTATCACTCCCTGTAAAAATGAGATAAAAGTATATGTATTGAGTGGACTCAATGAGATTTTGGACCTAAAATCTGTTTACTATAGCATGCCATTTGGGTATGTGGTAATTCAGCTGGGATGATGGTAACAGGAGAATTGTTGACACCTCAGAAAATCATCTAAAATGTACCTATGGTAGAAGTTTGGTTGGCTAAAACAAGTCCATTTTACTGCATGACAGGTAATCTTTTATAAAGATTATAAACAACTCTAAACAGTAAACAGTAAAGACAAACGTTACTATGTGTAAAATCAAGCATTTTTTCTTTTGACATATTCATTGGTTAATAATACGCGAATATCAGACTTTCACTTGAGTCAGAGACAGTCATCTTAAGACTTTAAGAAAGACATAATTAAAAAAAAAATATATATATAATCTAGACTCGTAAAATACTTAAAGTAAGATGTAGCACTGACCAGAAGAAGCATCGTATAGAGACCATTTTCCTCCTAAATCAAGTCTGTAGTAAGAATAGGTAGTGTTCGATACACTGCTAATAATTAATAATATCAAAATAAGCATTATATTTTTTTTTCAAAGTTATTTACTATCGAATCGTCACGTGATACAACATACCACATTTAGAGCCACATACAATTCTTCTTTCGTTCTTTTTCTACCTTTTATAGGCAGTTGAGGTTTATAGTTTTTGTTTTCTCCAAATTTAATTAAAAAAAAAAAAGATACATAAGCAATGCATAAATAACTATAAAGTTAAAAAAAATACGAACAAGGAACCTCTAAAGAAGGTAAACATATTTTATAGTGACTATAGACCAGTACAGCGGCCTCGCATATGGGGGGGGCCCTATTATCCCGCGATAACAAACGTTACTTACTTAAGGCCCCGCATTTGACACTCCTTCTTGGGCCCTTGACTAATAATAATCATTCAAGAAAAAGAAATCTCTTTTCGGGAGCGTTCACTTATAACGTAACGCATTTGTTGGGTCAAAAAAAAAAAAAGGATGGAGGAGGAGGGTGCGACATACCGTAACATGGAACGATGATTAAAAATGTGTGTGTGAGAGTATCGGGTTTGATATTCAGTGTGAAAATTTTTTAAAGTCCTGGTGAAAGTTTGTTAAAAGTATCAAAGCTTTAAATGGGTACCCGTCTTGTTTTGCGTGTGAAAGTAAAGGCAGTAAAGGCAGCTGGGCGTTGTGCTAGACACACAATCCCTTAATATGTCTTGGGTTCAGCAACAGGTGAATTATAGACTTAGGTGCCCGTAGGCCTTTGTCTACACCTATCACAGACCTCAAAAAAAAAACTCTTGGTTGGAACTCTAGAGCTTTAAGAGATATGCTTTTGATTACAAAGCAGATACATGAGTAAACTTTTACCATGGCAACATAACAGTTTGCAACAGGCTCTGCAGCCCGCCCTTTGTGCCACAGTGAACTAGTTTTTTTTAAATGTTCCCGACCAATCCATCCCAACCACTAAAGTAGCAGGTAATTGGTAATTTATCACTGGCCTACAACACGCCATTCGGGCTTTGACCTCTGCCACCACGCCCATGTTTCAATTACTGTCTCATTTATGTTCATTATTGTTCATATTATCTAAATTAGCCAAATGATGTCTGTTACGTGCTCCAAATAGTATTGAGTACTCCGTCGGAGGTGCCAAATATATGTTACGGATCCTTTTAATGATGATGCTTGTAGAGGGTGTAATAAATCAGACAACACAAATCACGAAGTTAACTCCAGTGAAGTAACATCAAACAATCATTTAATACTTGAACATGAACTGACATAAAGGTAGAATCAGGAGGAGTACAAAAGCAAACTGTAAATATGCATCCATCTACATAGATGCCCACAGCTAGGCTACTAGAACATGCATCCGCATCCTATGATGCACAGAGCTCGACTGATCATAAACAAACCATGTGCTCCCAACTGTCGGTTAATATACGTCATTTGTACCAAATGACGTATACACTAAAGCTCCCAATATTTACACTCAAGATGGCGGAATGACGCCATAGATACTGCGGTGGGCGGAGCCTAGCGAATTGCGTCATCAAACTTAGACTATATTATTTCTCCACATTTCTCCCCTCTACCTAAGCATGATGTAATCATGTAAAACCCAATACTAATACCGACAAAAGGAAGCCACATGAAACAAAGTTCAATCATAGAACATATCCCAAATCATCATAACAACAAAATAAATTATACAATGATTCATCAAATCAATATTGCATGGAATTATAAATCAATACATGCAAACAATATAATAAATACCATCAATCATATATGTATAAACATATTGAATTCAATTAAAATTTCTCATCATTTTAATTTTTTTTTTCTTTTCGTCACTGATATTCATTATTTTATTAGATATTTTTTTCTATGTGACTTGTTAATTTTTTTTTTCTTTCATGTCACTTGTATATCTTTTCTATTATCTTTTTTTCAGGTGACTTTTTTTTTTTCATGTCACTAGTTATTCTTTTTTTTTTCTCAAGTGACTTCTCTTTTTTTTTTTTTATCATAATCATCAATTAGTATTAAATATCATTATGTCATCATATAAACATATACATGCAACATGTCATCATATAAACATATAATATATGTAACATAAACATTATGGTAACCAAATTTCTTACTGCCAGGACATAGTTTGGTCAGGAAAAAATATTAAAATCTCTCCTATTCCCATTAATATTTCTCTCCGTGGTGGAAGTGAAACCATATTTTGCTCTTCCACCCTGATTATAAATATTGCAGTCATTCTTGCAACATCTCAACAAACATGTCCTACATGAACAGTGGTAATGAGGGATAAATTCTGGCTCATTAAAATTTACTACATGTCTAACATAGGGATTTTTATGGGGATACCTATTGCAATTATTACAAGTTAGACATCTAACTGTGTTAACATGGTTGTATCGACTCATAGGTGGGTCCTTCCATTCACGGTTTTCATTTCTTTTATGTTCTTTTCCATACGACCATCTATTTGTTTCTCTGGTTTGATCACCATTACGTCAAGATTTCTTGATTTGTACATCATAATACCTTCTTTGTTTCTTTTGACTTTCACTGGGTACAATGTAATCGTTGTCTCTTTGACAATAATAGTTAGGGTTCTTTCTTTCTTTCAGAATTATCATTCTTGAGATTTGGTTATTCATTGATTTAAGTTCTCCTCTATGACATTCAGGGGTAAATGGAAATGAATGTTTTATGATTGTACCTGTAGCATAAGATTTATGTTGGATTTCTTTATTTACGTGTTTGCTTGCCTTATTATCTTGATTAATTAACTTACCATCTCTATTTCTGGGTATGGTTCTCTTGGCTACTTTGATATAATTGGCTTCTTTATCTCCAACTGACGATTCTACTTATCCAATCTGTTAATTTTATCCTTCAAACTCCCATTAATCTTTGTTTGGGAAGCTGTAACCACATCGACTGATTCTATTTTCTTAACAAGTTTATTTACAATCCTCTCTATTGCTTCTACCCTAAGTGGTAGGTCTTCCAATGTAGTGCAGGTCTTTGATTTAGTACGTAGGTCATTGTCCCTGTCTAAAATCAATTTATTCAGTTCTGCCTGTAATTTTCCTTCTCTGACTTGAGACGTTTATTTTCCAATTTTAATTTCCCATTTTCTTCACGTATGCTATCTCTATCATGTTTATCATCTTCAGCCTGCATTAATCCAGTAACATTGCACATATGTTCCTCACTTATTTTATCAACTTTATTGAATCCTACCATCAGTTGTCATTGTCTATTGACACTGTCGATTTTTTCTTCTCTTTATCTCCTTTCTGTCTCTCTATAAATTTGTTTGAAAAAAATTCACTAGTAAAATGACTTAGCTTGGGGGGTGGGGTCATTTTATCGCCCTCCACGCAGACTCCAGGGGTAGCTGACATATCAAGCTCTAAACGCCTTTTTTCCTTCGCGATTACTGCCTTTCTCATTTCCCGTTCTGCGGCTCTTTCTTCCCTCTCTCTCTGTTTTTCTTCCTCCACCCTCTCTCTCTCTACAGATACCCAGGTTTGTAACTCTTGGCCTGTAAGGCCAAGTGCTTTACCAGCTTCAACAATATTTAAAATTGATGACATGGCAGTAACCAAAACCAATTATAACTAATAAATGAAAATGTTTGATACTATATATCATACACAAAAAATATTCTATTATGTCATCAACATACAAGAAATAACTAAATAAATACAATATTCTTTTTCAAAAACCAGCAAATTAAATGTTTCGGCTGCTCAGGGTGGACCCTATTTTAACCTCTACTGTATTAAATACAGAATTCCACCAAGAACAACAAACAAATAATTACACCAGATTTCAATATTCTAGTAATAAATATATATAAAAAAAAATATGCCAACTTACATATAAAGAAATACACAATAGTAAATTCTGTTCCTTTACTTCGATGGTTGATCCTCGGTGATCCCGGTCCGCGATGTTCGATGTGGGGTTGCCTAACACACGGGTTGATCCTTGGTGATCCCTGTCCGCGATGTTCGATGATCCCTTGTTGATCCTCGGTGATCCTATGGTGGGATCCTCTGACGATGAGGAGGTGATTCCCAGCCACACTGTAACGTCGGTCCCGTCAGTACACAGCAGCTCTGGCCACTTTAAGCAGTAAAGTTGGCCACTTCAGCAACGGCAAGGTTGGCCTCTTCAGCAAACAGTAGGGTTGGCCTCTTCAGTAGCAACAAGGTAGGCCTCTTCAGCAAACGGCAAGGTTGGCCACCTCAGCAAACGGCAAGGTTGGCCTCTTCAGCAAACAGTAGGGTTGGCCTCTTCAGCAGCAGCAAGGTGGCCTCTTCAGCAAACGGCAAGGTTGGCCTCTTCAGCAAACAGTAGGGTTGGCCACTTCAGCAAACAGTAACGTTGGCCACTTCAGCAAACAATAGGGTTGGCCACTTCAGCAAACAGTAACGTTGGCCACTTCAGCAAACAATAGGGTTGGCCACTTCAGCAAACAGTAACGTTGGCCACTTCAGCAAACAATAGGGTTGGCCACTTCAGCAAACAGTAACGTCGGCCACTTCAGCAAACAATAGGGTTGGCCACTTCAGCAAACAGTAACGTTGGCCACTTCAGCAAACAGTAACTTTGGCCACTTCAGCAAACAATAGGGTTGGCCACTTCAGCAAACAGTAACGTCGGCCACTTCAGCAAACAATAGGGTTGGCCACTTCAGCAAACAGTAACGTCGGCCACTTCAGCAAACAATAGGGTTGGCCACTTCAGCAAACAGTAACGTTGGCCACTTCAGAACACAGTTTTCACGGCGCACACCCAGGGTGGTGGCCGCCACGTAATTCACCGATGAATACTTAACCGGTAATTACAACGAGTCTTAATGTACTCACTCCGCTGCTCCTGAATCCAGCTAAGTCAGTCAGTTCGACATCGGAGTTGCCAAATATATGTTACGGATCCTTTTAATGATGATGCTTGTAGAGGGTGTAATAAATCAGACAACACAAATCACGAAGTTAACTCCAGTGAAGTAACATCAAACAATCATTTAATACTTGAACATGAACTGACATAAAGGTAGAATCAGGAGGAGTACAAAAGCAAACTGTAAATATGCATCCATCTACATAGATGCCCACAGCTAGGCTACTAGAACATGCATCCGCATCCTATGATGCACAGAGCTCGACTGATCATAAACAAACCATGTGCTCCCAACTGTCGGTTAATATACGTCATTTGTACCAAATGACGTATACACTAAAGCTCCCAATATTTACACTCAAGATGGCGGAATGACGCCATAGATACTGCGGTGGGCGGAGCCTAGCGAATTGCGTCATCAAACTTAGACTATATTATTTCTCCACAATGTCATAGCTATTTCCAAACGTCACAACAATAACATAATGACCGAAAAAAAAAACAAAGAAAAAAACAACAACTAAACAACAACAAACAAACGTTGCAGCAATATCGCGATGTTCAAATAACGTCACAGCAATATCACGATATTCAAATAACGTCACAGCAATATCTCAGTGTTCAAATAACGTCACATCAATATCTCAGCGTTCAAATAAGGGCACAGTAATATCCTAATGCATAAATAAAGTCATTGCTATATCCAATGCCCAAACATGTCACAATGCCCAATAAATGTCATTGTATTTTTCCTTCGATTGATACGAAATATAATAAACAAAATAGGCTAATTAGAATTACTGATTTTTTTTGGACTGCAAAGTTAACATTCTAAAAAACTTTAAAAGGTTTTTAAATTATTTGATATTCCACTATTGACACATTTTTATGGACTCATAGAAGGGGACAACCCACTACCAGCATGCTTTGTTTTGTTTGTAATTAAAATAAATCACGTTTGTTAAAAACAAGCAAGAAATATATAGAAAGTGACAGAACAAGTCTTAGTAGATATAGTGTGTGAAGTCCCTGTACGGATGAGATGAAATCTCTTAGATCATATCCACCACTAATGGGACGGTTTTTATGGTGCCTTTCTTTCATCCCCACCATAGCCGATAGTGCAATGGTGATGGAGGCACCACGGAAGTCGAGCATTTACCACACAATCATCCGTCCTCAGTAGATATAGTAGAATATGTGACTTTTTTTTATTTCTTTAAAAATATTTTTTTTTAGATATATTTAAAAGAAATGTCAACCGGATTATATTGATGTTACCAGTGCTTTTTTGTGCCGGTACAATGTGGGGAAAAATTATTACTTTTCTTGTATTTTAAGAGGATTAAAATAAAATTGTTTTAGACATTTAGTATATTTGCAGTTGTGATTTAGCTTGCATCGAGGTCGCGAACTTGTAGTTAAAAGCACTGTATATTACATCAAAAAGTAATAGTTAGTATTCGATGCCCCAATCATATAAAACATTAATCAATGGTTTTTGTGTAACAAAGAATAATCCATTTAACTATAAGTGCTTGTTCGCACTTTGCATAGTTTAGACATTTATTTGGTCGCACCTTTTTGATTCACTCTTAAAACATGCGCACCGAAACACTCATATCACTGTTAATCTAAGCTAAATACTTTTCTTTAATATAGTTTGCTAAAGAAATTAAAAAAAAGGAGTTCATAATATTGACAACACATTGCACATTTACAGAAAACAATAAAAAACATATCACAGATGTTGATTCAAACCTTAATCAACTGGGTTGTGCTGACAACAGTAAATAGTGTCTTTCATCATGTAAGTAGATCACAATGTTTTACTACCTCGCAACATTGCTTTATTGCATCCAATACACATCGCATTGCACACTTGAATAGAAATATATCTTCCTTATAAAAATTATCAGCTAGTTCGTTTGTTGATTTAAAACAAACGTTTTTTCGCCATGCTGTTCAAACCCTGGGCCAGTCAATTTCTGACAACTGAGGGCAATCCCTCCGACATACCTAGTCAAATTGTACTGTAGGCCTACTGGTAACTGACCCAGACAGGTGCTCTCAACGAATGTAGCTGTACTGGTAACTGACCCAGACAGGTGCTCTCAACGAGTGTAGCTGTACTGGTAACTGACCCAGACAGGGGCTCTCAACGAGTGTAGCTGTACTGGTAACTGACCCAGACAGGGGCTCTCAACAAGTGTAGCTGTACTGGTAACTGACCCAGACAGGTGCTCTCAACGAGTGTAGCTGTACTGGTAACTGACCCAGACAGGGGCTCTTAACGAGTGTAGCTGTACTGGTAACTGACCCAGACAGGGGCTCTCAACGAGTGTAGCTGTACTGGTAACTGACCCAGACAGGTGCTCTCAACGAGTGTAGCTGTACTGGTAACTGACCCAGACAGGGGCTCTCAACAAGTGTAGCTGTACTGGTAACTGACCCAGACAGGGGCTCTCAACTAGTGTAGCTGTACTGGTAACTGACCCAGACAGGGGCTCTCAATAAGTGTAGCTGTACTGGTAACTGACCAAGCCAACAGGTGCTCTCAATTAGTGTAAAGGTCCCTTAAGCCCCAAAATGATCATCGGAGCAGATGAAATGCAAATACAGGGAATGTGTGGTTTGAACAACGCCCATCCGCATTTATTCCCCCAACTTAAATTCAAGTACCAATTTAAACCTGGGTGGACTTGGGGCTTACACCAGGACCTGAAAAAATCCCAAAGTTCTCAATGAGGTTCGAACTTAGGACTTTCAGGACGAAAGTCGAACGCTCTACACCGCACGACCACCCGTCTCCTCTCAATAAGTGCAACTTTACTGGTCAAGGACCCAGACAGGGGCTCGGAATTCATGTAGCCATATTGGTAAATGTCCCAGAAAAAAAGGGGCTCTCAGTTATTAATCAAACTACACCCCATCCTTTCTTCCCCCAGCTGCGGACTTTTGAAATGTTTTTTTTTTTTTTTAGATTTGTTTCAAATTTTTCAATGTATCAAACTGTCACTAAGTTCACATCAACAATCAGCTCTAGTAACATACTCTCTACTTGAGGTTATTATGTTTGAATTTTTAAAATATTCTTCTTCCTGTTTACTGAAACAAGAAAGTTTGTAAATATCCAATATTCTTTTAATCGTCGAAAGCACTAATAGATATTTGGTATTTATTTTTATTTTAAGAAAATACCACAAAACTAAGACAGAAAACAACATCAAAACATCTAATACATAATCGGCTAGCCTGTGCGTGTGTATCCCTTCCGCTTTATAAAGTCTCACTCAAGGGAAGTGAACTCTTGCTTGGCTAAAAATAGACGGGAATTTGTAAAGATGGTCAAAGGCATAAAACTCAATTATAAGGAGTCACTCGCCGGTCCGGGTACCGGGCCTTTGATCTAATATACTAAGAATAGCTACCAGCTCTCAACAATACATTTGTCTATTGAATTCAACTATCAGCTATCAACAATACGCTTGTCTATTGACATTAGAGAACATTTACTCAAGAACTAAGAAATATAAAAGGAACTATCTCTTATAAATAGTTAAAACAAAATTGCTTTATAATAAAAAAAATACTTGAATTTGTATTTTTGAACAAACAATTCATTTGTGTTAGCTATTTGTAGCATTATACTTTTTTTTTTCTAAATTTCTTTTTTTTTTTACATAAAGTGACTAGAGCACAAGACCAGAGATCAACAACGTTTCCCCTTCCGTTTCTTTAAATAATTATCCCCCCCCCCTTCCATTTCCCTAATTCGTTTTGCTAATTTATATTAAAAGAGCAGCACATAAAAGAATACTTAATTTGTATGTCATATAGTTTGTATGTTGATTGTATTGTGTTGACAATTATGCACAACACTTTACTTTGGTTGGATTCCTTTCATTCACTCACAGAACTGTCGCATCTATGAAAGCTCGACATCAATGATTTGTAAAGTACCTGCCCGAGAGGACGATTTGTTGGTCAATTACAATGTGTCCAAATCAAGGTCTATCTATCTATCTATCTATCTATCTATCTATCTATCTATCTATCTATCTATCTATCTATCTATCTATCTATCTATCTATCTATCTATCTATCTATCTATCTATCTATCTATCTATCTATCTATCTATCTATCTATCTATCTATCTATCTATCTATCTATCTATCTATCTATCTATCTATCTATCTATCTATCTATCTATCTATCTATCTATCTATCTATCTATCTATCTATCTATCTATCTATCTATCTATCTATCTATCTATCTATCTATCTATCTATCTATCTATCTATCTATCTATCTATCTATCTATCTATCTATCTATCTATCTATCTATCTATCTATCTATCTATCTATCTATCTATCTATCTATCTATCTATCTATCTATCTATCTATCTATCTATCTATCTATCTATCTATCTATCTATCTATCTATCTATCTATCTATCTATCTATCTATCTCTATCTGTATGTCTGTCTGTCTGTCTGTCCGTCCATCCGCCTGTCTTTCTATCTGATGTTTGTCTGTCGGTCCATCCATCCACCTGTCCGTCTGTTTGTCTATCTGTCAGTCTGTTTGTCTGTATGTTCTTTTTCATTTCACATATTGAAAAACTAATTCCAACTTTCTACAAATGCAAGCTTCTTACATATGATGTTAATTTCAGCTCATCTCTCACATTCTGATTGAATACTTAAAAATTTTTTTTTTTACATCGAATGTATAGTTTCTCAGGGGAACATGGACAATTGAAAAAGTTTCAAGATGACCAAGAAACAAAGAGACCTTACATGGACAATACACTGTCCAGGTCAGTACCACACGGGACTGTCTGCACAAGCCTCGAAGGGATGAAGAATGTCGGATGGCGAGTGTTACAGTGTTGGCATGGACAATGGGAAGTTTCAGGCAAGTAATACATTTATTGGTCAAAGTATTGCGCCTAATGACGTCTGAGAAAGCGCCGTGACTCTGTGGTTATGTTGAATTGCGAATTAATAGCTCGGGGATTTGGGGCGGCGTTTCAATAACTTTTGTTTATTTCGCTACAAATGGTCTCAACCTCCTTTCAGTTTGTTCTATAAAGAAACCCCCATTTTAAAATAATGGTTAAAGAAACATATCGTTGTTTATCTTTTGCACATTTGTCTAAATCGTACTTTTGGTAAGTAAAATTAAAAACATAATAGAAGGATTATAATATTCACCACGCTTGTCATAGCTTGCTAGTGTTACTGTATGTTTTAACTAACTTTAAACGTAGGAAGGTATTTCGGTGTATAGTATAATTTTCTCGACCTTATTGCTATGATCAAAGTGTAGTATCTGCAGTATAATGGATCTTGGCCTTTTGGCTAACCTGGTCTAAGGGTAAAAGATCTTTGAGGTTCCTGGCCAGGAAAACAAAAACTTTTTACGACGTTGGTGGTAGTGTGGTCAATGAGGACTATTTGAGACTATAGTATTCAATCTGGCAATGAGGACTATTTGAGACTATAGTATTCAATCTGGCAATGAGGACTATTTGAGACTATAGTATTCACAGCTGGCGGTGGTGGCAGATGTGGTCGGCACACAACACCCTTCTTCTCTGTCCCACTCAAGCACACGCAGCCATGGGGGTTTTCTTTTACCTATTATAATAAAGATTTCTTGTTCCAAATCATAATCTGTGGTAAGATGTTTAACCGTTTTAATAATTTTGTAATAATCAAGTTTAGTAGAAATGACTAAACTTAGTGTAGGATATTAAATTTTAAACCCATCTAAATAGCAAGATTGTTGCAATAAGCGTGTTAATACAATCATGTTGATAGGCTTTGGAATCATATTACATACAATGGAATTTTAGTTGAATCATTTAAGTCAGGGCTGGGCAAACTTTTCTGAACCGTGGGCATCTTTGGTTTCTTAAATATTACAGAAGAACAGGATCAAATACTGAGAGATGATAAATATATGTGCAACATTTTATGTGAAAGATTAAAATTAAATGTAAATGTCATTGATGGGAAAGGAGCAGAGCGCGGCCGGACTTGACCAACGGGAAACTGTTTGCCCATGCTAATTGTAAGCCTACAACGTGTCTAATATTACTAGAAAAAGCGTGATTTCATGGTGTTTATTTATTTCTGTTTAAACTACTTCACTTTCTGCCATCGTGTGTCCATTTTAATGCAGAAGGACGGACTAGGCACCATTTTATCCGCAGGAAATATCAAACATTGGATAGAATGAAACGTGACACAATGAAGAAGAAAATGTTGACTTTCAGATGTGAGAACCGCTGTAACACCGGATGGTGGAATCAATTTTGTCAGAACATGTGCTGGATTAACCGTGAGCAGTTTTCTTTCTTCACACTTCATTTGGCGGAATTTCTTGTATTTTGTTTGACTTTTTTGGCGGGTTATTTTTCTCGTTTAGAGGAATTAATTTTTTTTTTTGCTAAATTACTTTATTTTTTGGCGAAATATTTATTTCACTTTTTTGTTCATTCGGCATGATTTTATCAATTTAATTGGTTGGATGCATTTCTTTCGTTGGATGCATTTATTTCGTTGGTTTAAATTATTTGATTAGATTCGGCTGAATCAATTCTTGTAAAGTAATAATTGTAAATTGCGTATGAAACGAAATACATTTCTTTTGACTTAATTTGAGAAAGGTTTGTCAAAATGCCTAGGTGTACAATTGTCGTTGTTTTTCTATTCAACATTATCATATGTCCAGTTGTTTCTTTCTCAGGTAGAAAAGACATGCCTCCGACCATAGAATGTCAGGCAGTACACGACCACAGCATTGAGTTTGGCAGGGTGGACGTTGTAAGTTACGTTATAGTCATATTTAGTACCTTACGTTATAGTCAGATTTAGTACATTACGTTATAGTCAGATTTAGTACACTGTGTTATAGTCAGATTTAGTACATTACGTTATAGTCAGATTTAGCACATTACGTTATAGTCAGATTTAGTACATTACATTATAGTCAGGTTTAGTACATTACGTTATAGTCAGATGTAGTACATTACGTTATAGTCAGATTTAGTAAATTACATTATAGTCAGGTTTAGTACATTACGTTATAGTCAGATGTAGTACATTACGTTATAGTCAAGATTTAGTAAATTACGTTATAGTCAGATTTAGTACATTAAGTTATAGTCAGATTTAGTAAATTACGTTATAGTCAGATTTAGTATATTACGTTATAGTCAGATTTAGTACATTACGTTATAGTCAGAGTTAGTACATTGCGTTATAGTCAGATTTAGTACATTACGTTATAGTCAAGATTTATTACATTACGTTATAGTCAGATTTAGTACATTGCGTTATAGTCGGATTTAGTACATTACGTTATAGTCAAGATTTATTACATTACGTTATAGTCGGATTTAGTACATTGCGTTATAGTCAAGATTTATTACATTACGTTATAGTCAAGATTTATTACATTACGTTATAGTCAGATTTAGTACATTGCGTTATAGTCAAGATTTATTACATTACGTTATAGTCAGATTTAGTACATTGCGTTATAGTCAGATTTAGTACATTACGTTATAGTCTGATTTAGTAAATTACGTTATAGTCAAGATTTATTACATTACGTTATAGTCAGATTTAGTAACTTAAGTTATAGTCAGATTTAGTACATTGCGTTATAGTCAGATTTAGTACATTACATTATAGTCAAGATTTATTACATTACGTTATAGTCAGATTTAGTACATTGCGTTATAGTCAAGATTTATTACATTACGTTATAGTCAGATTTAGTACATTGCGTTATAGTCAGATTTAGTACATTACGTTATAGTCTGATTTAGTAAATTACGTTATAGTCAAGATTTATTACATTACGTTATAGTCAGATTTAGTAACTTAAGTTATAGTCAGATTTAGTACATTGCGTTATAGTCACATTTAGTACATTACGTTATAGTCAAGATTTATTACATTACGTTATAGTCAGATTTAGTACATTGCGTTATAGACAGATTTAGTAAATTACGTTATAGTCAGATTTATTACATTTCGTTATAGCCAGATTTAGTAAATTGCGCTATAGTCAGATTTAGTACATTTCGTTATAGTCAGATTTAGTAAATTACGTTATAGTCAGATTTAGTACATTTCGTTATAGTCAGATTTAGTAAATTACGTTATAGTCAGATTTAGTACATTTCGTTATAGTCAGATTTATTACATTGCGTTATAGTCAGATTTAGTACATTACGTTAAAGTCATCAATATCAGGCGGTGTTACATAAGTTTTAATAAACAATTAATATTTTTTGTTAGTCTTACTTCTACCAAAACAAAATGTCCCAGCTAAATTTCTTCAGCGTGCAGAATCACCTCGCGATCTAAAATGAGACCTCCATCTCCCTACTTCCGGTCTTCTAACAAAACATTTCAGGAACAGTATTGCCAAATTGTACTACTCTCGCAAATTAGCTAATTTTCGAATCCGTGCGCTATAGAATAAAAGATCATGAGCGGTGGAAAATTTAGTTGATTTACAAAGCCAAAAAGGGTACAATTGTAAAATTGTATGCGCTACTTTACGCTACGTTTTTTGTGCCACTTGTGTCTGGAGTTATTCATTTATCTACTAATTGCATCATGTAAGACTTGTTTCTGGCCTAATCAGGGGCGCCGAGAGCCAACAAGGGCGCCAGGGCAGGACATCATTGCGGGCACCTTAATAAACAATGAGTCGTGAAAAAATTGATATGGTCGGGGCGGCCGGGCTTCCTTACAGATGCGGGCCCCCTGGCAATGACCCCCCTGACCTCCCTCTCGGCGTGCCTGGGCCTAATGTAAAATAAAAGGACACTGCGCAGTTTCTGCCGGTTCGATCTGTTATCAAAAGTCTCAACCCTATATTGACATGTCAGGGTTGTCATTCGTGTGCCATACAAATCGCATTCTTCATACATTGACTATGATCGATGCCGCACCTAGCCTGTCTTCTGCATGGGGGCAACCAGTATTTTGCCTCCCCATATCTCCTAATGTGACATTTTTTCTTTGATAGGGCTGCCTCCTAAGTGTTTTGAACCCGTTTGAACCAACGTATAGCGCGGACCTGACTATGATACAATTCACTGTAGTACTTTCTGGCTTGAAAACACTTTTTTCCCCTTTCTCCATCAGAATGTGTTATGGTCAACACCAACAGCCAGCGATCCTGAAGATGGTAAACTCTTGTAAGTCAATAAAAATAATATATGAGCTCTTGTGAAAGTTTGTCCAATTTTTTATACTTCTCTTTCTTGTGGTGATGTTTTAGTCTAGATAATTTGTTCACCTGTTGTGTACTGGTCATTTGTTGATTTCAATGAGTTTCTACAATGTCATCTGATTGAGTTCTGTCATGTCACAGTTGTGTATTTACTCACGACTTATTGTTTGCTCATGGTATTATAGTGACTAACGAAAGACGCATTCAATGTTTTTTTTTCTTCAAATCTTTATCTAATTCATTTTAATTATCATGATATCTCTTTTTATACAAAAAGAAGTAACTTGGTGTTTCATTCAGTAAATTCTATTAGGTCACTTCTTCAGGACTGAAAATGAAGTTAAAAGTCATTTGTCACTTAACAATTAGATGAAAATAACTTTATAATACAATTTCAAATATACTACTTCTAATAAATGTATTAATCAGGGCTGGGGAGTCGGTGTCGGTGGCGTCGGTAGTTTTTGCCGGTGTCGGTGTTGGCATTTGTACTTTGCCCGGTGTCGGCATTTGTATTTTGTCCATAGTCGGTGTCGGTATCGGCATTTGTCCGGTGTCGATTCGGTGTCGGCGCAAAAACTCCCCCCCCCAAAAAAATAATACTAGAACTTTAATTACATAATCCAGAACAACTTTTAATATAAAGTTTTCTTAATTTCTTCTTTTCTTTTTAAATAAATACTTGGTAAATCTGTTTATCAACAAACGTATTATTTTCCAAAGCGAGATTCTCTTCTACATTACAACAACTTGTCAACATTAACAGACACCGGTGTCGGTGTCGGCCAATATTTTGGCCGACACCCCACCCCTTGTATTAATTACTAATATGAAAATGACAAAAGAGCGTGACTTTTTCAAATTGAACTTGTTTTGAGGCAGCAAAGTATTTCAAAAGATTACTATACTATCAATGCACTTCTACATTTGAATATAAAAACAGACCAAGACAGACTGGTGGGCCAGTCTCTGGAAGTATGCTAAAAGATGGAAATTATTTACTTATGTATGAGGCGAAAGATTCCAAAGGCAACACAGCCTTCTGCAGTGTATCGTTCAACATTTACGGTAACCCCTTTTGTCTGTCTGTCAAATGAATGAACATTATACAGTCTGACTAAAGATAACCATAATATTCAACAACAACAATATAACATTTAAAGTTTTGTTATGAAATAATGTAATGCAATAAAATAATGATTTATTATTAAGCATAGCCGAAATGCTTACTGCAACACTGCATATATATATATATATATATATATATATAAATATATATATATATATATATATATATATATATAAAGTAACAGAATATTACAAGGTATTGATTTAAAACACTGAAAGAGGCAGCTCAACTTAGTAATTAGAGCTCTGCATGATTTATCGAACACTGTTTTGAATTGTATATTAAGTTTGCAGGCTTAATTAGTTCTTTTTTAAAAAAAAATCTGGAACTTAAGTCATTTGTGTGCATTTTGCGAGGAATTCAATTTTCTATTCGATTCTTCACACAGCGCGCCACTGCCCAAACCATGACGGCAACAGTTTGTACTATTTGAATCACGGGTCGGTCAGATGCACCAAGTCCAACCTGGTGGGCAGTGTGTGTTCATTCACGTGTGACGACAACTACGAGATGAAAGGTTTCAAGACGTCACAGTGTCTTCAAGACGAAACCTGGAGCTCACCCAGCAGACCAGATTGTGTCTGTATGTGTATATATATTTAGTTTGATTCAATTTTTTGTGTTATTGTTACATAAAGTTGAAGCCAACAAAAAAAAAACCAACGAAAAAAATAAAATAAAAAACAACAACAACCAGTATTGAGTTCAAACAACTGCCTGTGTCTCAAAACACAACCCAAACTGGCAACACTGGAGTCGACTATTCCAGTGGTTCTCAAACTTTCAGAACATTGAGCGATCCATGAGGATATAAAAACAACAAATCTTGTTTTCGCGAAACCTACCCCCTCCCCACACACACCCCTTCCCCCCGGTCATATATTGTTTGTATCGATTTCCCCCCTCTTATTTTTCAGAAGTACAAACTTTAAAAGTTTTGTTCTATACAGAGAAATTGATTTCTTCACAACCTGTTAATTTTACATTTAAATGTTGCCGCGCCGCATCTGAAATTCGCTCGCGACTCACGAGTGGGTTTCAACCACTACACTAAGCTAAAACAATGATTGTGAGTGGACTGATGGTTCGATTCAAAGGATTTATTGTAAGGTCCGGTGAAAGTTTCCCCCCATGTCAACCGTGGTGCCTACATAGGCATTATTATCTCGGCTATGGGGGGGGGGGGGATGAAAGAATAGTGATAGAAAAAAAAAAGTTCCCATAAGTGGCTTCTTTTGGGTTTTAAAAGAATAATCATCCCGTCCTATACAGGAGCTATAGTTATACTAATACATGGGTGGCTATTACTGATGTGTCCAGGCATGCATGACCCCGCTGAAACATTTTGGGGGGGGGCCCGGACAAACTTTGACAATTCAAACCCCAAAAATACATTTCGAAAGTGACGGAAGGCTAAGGGGTGACAAGTGTAAAGGTCGCCTACCATTTCCCCCCCCCCCCTCTCCCCGCTGTACCCCTGAGACACGGAGCCATTGAGTCTAATTACAGAAATATTTTTTTTTATCACTTATTTATGTTTTATGGAAGAGTAATTTTTTTTCTGACACTACGTTTATTATTTCACATTGAATGTTGTATGCACGCTACCATGACGTCTCCACAATCAGTTGGACCCAAATCTCACACCCCTACACATAGCCCGGCGGGGGTCATAGATTTTATTTTGTTTACAAATTTATGGTATATAAACAAAATAGGTCTACATTTGAATTATTTTTCTATATGCAGTAAAGCGATGTCCATCCCCGGGCTTGCTCGAGAATGTCATCATCAAGAACTGCCCGGAGCCTTATTATATTGGCTCCATATGTCATGTCCAGTGCCATGAAGGTTTCCAGATGAAGGGCGACTTTATGACCTGTTTAAGTAACAGAACTTGGAGCGTGGTCAGTTGTCACGGTAACTGTAAAGGATGTTATTGTATGAACTGGTTTATAATGAGAAACTCAATTCATGTCCATGGTTCATATAATTTATTGACGACACAATAAAATATAAACAGAATAAGCTCCAAACATACACACACACCTGTGTGCGTAGTATTCACAACTATACCATGACAGTAACCATTGAGTTATTTGTAATCATTCTATTTGTCAACATGTTGGAAATATCTTTTTCTCCTAGGCTCTCTTTTCAAATTAATAATGAGGTTCTATCTCTTTTGTCGAGCTCGTTTCACCTACGCTCAAACTCTACGTTAATTTACGTTTGGTATCGTCCTTTTTGTTTTTTGTTAGTCTACGCTTAGTACCACTCTTATTTCGGTAATCTACGTTTAAAATCACCTTTCCTTCGGTAATCTACGCTTGAAATTACCTTTCCTTCGGTAATCTACGTTTAAAATTACATTTCTTTTGTTAATGTACTCCTAGTATCACACCCATTCTTGTGTTATTCTTACGTTAATGTATGTTTAGAACCACAGTTCCTACATTAGACTAATTTTAGTATCAGATTTCTTACATTAATCTACGTTTAGTTTTACGTCATCTACATGGTCGAGGCTGAAGGGGCCATGCACTAACCTCAGTTGGCATAGCTAATTGTGATCCAACCATACAACGCACTGCGCTGATCGTGCTAACAGCCACAGCTGCCACCACACATTATCTCATTAACAGAATACTTATTCGCAAGTTCAGAAGTCATACGTGTATTGAATATCGGCCATTAAATGCAGTATGCCCTTTAAAAATCTCTAGCTGATGCATTGAAGTATTTTTTTTAATACACTGTAGCTATGATATGAATGACTAAGACTATGATTTGACTTGGCTTAAACTATTTATTAAATTCACTTAAGCTATGATTTAAATTGCCCAGAGTAATGACTTTATTTGACTTAAGATTGATATGAACTTTCCCCCCCCCCTCCCATACTTGTCCATATTTAAAATGGACTAAAACTTGATTTTTTTTAACTTGTCCAGATGTGTCCAGGCCTGCCATCAAGTGTCCAGACCCCATTCTTCAAATGATAACCTCCAAGGCATCCACGGTGGCGGTCAACTTTGAACTGAAGGGTCTGCTGGACGACTCGAGCACAGAGACCACCAGTAACTACGTCTCTGGACAGTCGTTTGGTCTGGGCAAGTACGTGGTCGTGTTCACGGTGAAGGACAAGGCCGGGAACGAGGCCAAGTGTGCCTTCAACTTGACCGTCAGCGGTAGGCACTGACTGACGATCCCCACTGTGCATCTGTTCATCTAGCTGAAGTACTTTAAGTTTGTTCAATGACTAGATGTCGGTTGACGTGTCTAACTCAGCGGTTCTCAACCTCACTCGAGACTAGACTTCAAAGGGTGAGAACATATGTCCGCGGGTACCCCTCAACGTTTAGAGCAAACTGGTGACTGGTGACCTTCTTCAACCTCTTGGTTGTTTTAAAACGAAAATTACATGCCGTTGCGTACCCGTGCATAGCCTTACCCTGTACCCCCCCCCCCTTGGGGAGTTCGGGTACCCCCGGTTGAGAAACGCTGGTCTAGCTGTATGTCTGACTTGTCACATGACTGCCTTCAAACTAATCTTGAACACCACCAGATGGTGCTACCCCTATCTGTTCACATTTACTAATAGCTGTGTCATTTTATGGTACCCGACTTAAGAACCCTAAGTTCAGTGACCCGTGATACTTTTTTTTTCAGATTTCAGCCTTCTTGAAGATGTCCCTTCTCGCTGATAGTAGGCTGATCTTAAACATGTGCGAGTTTCTTTAAATATGTGATGGGGAAACAGGTGATGGTGGAAAGGAGAGGTGATTGTAGGGGGTGGGTGAGTCCAGAAGGCAGGACCGGGAGGGTGGTCTGGGAAAAGAGTGGTGTATAAAGTACTGACAGACCACCACGCCCGTACTATGGAGCAATGGTGAACTAATCACCCGGGCATCAGATTCTGAGGGGAAAAGGCTATATATATATATATATATATATATATATATATATATATATATATATATATATATATATATATATATATAGTAGGGTGGCACAAAATAACTTTTTGTCAAATTTTTTTGGAGCATTTTGTTTTTTGTGTTTCCTTTGGCTTCAAAACAGCACAGAAAAAATTTCATGAATATATGACTTTATTTAGTACTGCCTCATCGACACTGAAATTTTTAATTATTTTGAATGAATTTTGAATATGAGTATGTATATATAAAGCACACAGAAAATGCTACGAGGTTCAGGAAAGTTTTAGAAAAATCTATACAATTCTAGAAGGTTCTGGAAGGTTCTATGAAGTCTCTAGAAGGTTCTAGAAGCTTCTAGAAAAACGTGGAAACTTGAGAAGGTTCCGGGAAATTCTAGAAAACTCTAGAAGTTTTGATTTTCATATAAATAGCCAGCTTCACCAGTCCATTTTAATTTAGTTATAAAAATCAAGTGTTATAAGATCAAATGTAGCGGCTATATAAATATCATTCATTTAGTTATGACTACTAGGTCGAAAAATGTTGTTCATTTAACTGGCATAGAAGTTGACATAACTTCTGTTTATTGAGCTAGGTAGGCATACTATCCCTAATTGAACCCACTGGCCAATGGTATGTTTACAAACACAGCCGTCTGGTAGTCAGTTGGTACTATTTTTCAAGTACTATTTCTTTGCTTAAATACTGTGTCCAATTGACATTCCAATGTTTATTGAGCTAGGTACTTCCCCTAATTGAGCCTACTGGCCAATGGTACGTTTGCAAACACAACCGTCGGGCAGTTAGTTGGTACCATTTTTTTCATGACCTATTTCTTTGCTTGTATACTTTCCAGTGGACATTCCAATGTTTATTGAGCTAGGTACTTCCCCTAATTGAGCCTACTGGCCAATGGTTTGTTTACAAACACAGCTGTCTTCAATAAGACATTTGGGGATAGTACAACTGGACCAGATGTGCTGCTATTCAAGCGGTTTAAGACGTTTTGGCCAAAAAAAAAGACAGGCAGAATTTAGTATATGCCACGATGTTAGAATGGAGCAAAATCTCAAGCCATTAAAAAAAGAAGTCATCACATTTTGTTCAAATATTCTCCAAATGATAGATAACTCAAGATATTTGCCACGTGAAGATTACAAAGAACTCTCTGAATTTTATCTTCCTGGGAGGAATCCCCCCCCCCTTCCCCGGATGCGTTTTCGTGTTCTAGGAGCTTATCACCATGCAAGGTAGATGTCTAAAATAATTCAAGCTAAGCATGAAGACAGATCAATTGCAGAATTTGGTATCTTTGTATCCTTGGTTTACATTAAAGCTTGGATTCAGTGTCCCATTCCAGCAGACGCACCTCTGAATGATCTGGATTTCCTCAAGCTTCTTATTGATTATAAGAATTTTTCTCTCTCCATGTCTCAGACTGCATTGCGAACGATTGGCCGACATCTCTGGTACCTTAGTGCAGAACTCATTCCTCTGGTTCTCTTTCCTCAACTTGTCTCAGTGGATGAGAAAAACAGCCTTGCTGCTTGCTTGAGGCAATTCATGAAGAAACCTTCTGATGATCAGAAAGAAGAAAGGTGCATCCGCAGCACAATTGATCCTTCAGCACTTCATAATGTGACATTAAAGGATTTTGTGACCTCGTCATCGCTGATATTTTTTAATGCTCTTCTGCTTCTCACAAATTTTCTCATGACTGATGCTTCCACCTGGCAACAAACTATCATTTCAGAAGGCAACATCAGTGGTCTCTTCCTTGAAAGTTGTCAATGACTGTGCCGAGCAGGGAATTGCACTGGCGTCATCATTCTACTCATCTCTCACCAAATCATGGGGGGAAAGCAGTACTTGCTCCATATTGTTGAACAGAATCGCAATGTTTCCAGATGCAAAAAAATCAACTGTGCTGAAGAGATCGCAACTTGAAGACCTTCAGGATTCAGAAGCACAGACTAAAAACTTTTAAAGTGTATTTTTGAATGGCGTACTTAGAACTACTCTGCAATACAGTCAGGTTAATGTGTCATGTAACAAGTATTATTTTACTGTTTAATTCCTACTGTCTAATATAATTGTTCTTTGTATCTAACAAAAACACAAAAACAGAATTTTAAATCTTTCAAAATTTTCATTTAGAGCAACTGCCGAATACCATAAAACACGAGATAACAAGTGCACTGAGGCAGTATTTATGGTAGCCCAAATGGTGTGAAATTTGGTATATACATGTTTTAAATCCCAGTGAACCAGAAAACTAAAATGCTCATGATAAAAAATCAACTTTATTTTTTTCCATTATAAAGTGAGCCACCCTAATATATATATATAACGTTTGACCTATTATTCTCTTTCTTTTTATCGTAGTTTAACATTACAGGTGGGGTTTTAAAGCATATAATATTTTATAGTTGGTTTCGAACAGTATAACTTCGAGAACCAATGGAATAACTGGAGATCTAAGTGACTCAAATGGAATAAATCTCATTTGAGATCACGAATACAATAACAGTTCTATATTAATGATATGAAACTGCATAATATATTGGGTTGTATATACATTTAAAACCAAAATGGCAAAAAAAATATACCACCCCTCCACCGTCTGTGTACGCTTTCATGCTTTCATCAATGCCATATGGTATAATTGATATTTGCAGTCCAGACCTGCCCACCACTGAGCCAGAGGTTCGCCAGCGTTTCGTGTAACGACAGCAACAACGTCTGGTCTTCCTGCAGTGTGAAATGTTTATTTGGTAGCCCGGATGTTTCGGACTCTGTGACTACAGTCGTCTGCAAGGAAGATGGAGTCTGGAGCGACTCTGTACCCCAGTGTAACGGTGAGTCTCACATAGTAATAGTGGGTCTGTACCCCAGTGTAACGGTGAGTCTCACACAGTAATAGTGGGTCTGTACCCCAGTGTAACGGTGAGTCTCACAGTAATTAGTGGGTCAGCGGTGTCCTGGAGTGGTGAGGTGATTGCTTACGACTAATGTAAGTCAGTAGCTTAATGAAGGGATGAGTCAGTAACTCATTGTCAGTGGTTCGTTGGATAGATCAGTAGCTTATTACAACGGTGAGTCAGTAGCTTATTACAATGGTGAGTCAGTAGCTTATTACAACGGTGAGTCAGTAGCTTATTACAATGGTGAGTCAGTAGCTTATTACAATGGTGAGTCAGTAGCTCACTGCAATGGTGAATCAGTGGTTTACTGGACTGGTGTGTTAGTAGCTTATTACAATGGTCTGTTAGTATCTCATTGTAATGGTGTGTTAGTATCTCATTGTAATGGTGAGACAGTATCTCATTGTAATGGTGACGCAGTATTTATTTCAGGCATGTTATCGTTTAATCAGTACACTGAAAATGAAAACATAAAAAAATATATTATTATCAATGGATCATTCCATGTCAACTCAACCAGTTTTTTGAAAATTGTTCACCCGACCCTCTCAGATCTTCCTGAAATTTTCATGGCTTGTGGTACATTCAAAGTTGAGTGATTCCTGAAAATTTCAGGCGAGATATGATTTTTTAAAGTTTTAAGGGTAGTCGCGAGTTCGAGTGACATTTACATTTTCGCGATATTTGAACGTGAATATTTCAAAAACTAAAAGAGGTATCAGGCTGAAATTTTCAGTATTTACTCATTGTTTTATCTTGAGTTGAATGATGTATTTATCTCAAGTGTAGATTGCACACAAAATGCTTAAAAAATTCCAAACATTGCACTTCGGACAGTTTTCATCAATATTTGACTCGGTATGGCCAAGAACCTATAAGACATGAAATAATGTTTGTTATACAATTAGTAAGTAACATATATGTGTTTATTATTTTGATAGAGAATTCCTGTTAATCAATAATAGTGTACTCATGGTGGGCCCCTTTAAGCATCATGGTCGTCCATTTTTGCACGCGTTGCGACCCCCAGATGACCATGTGGACAGTAATTCACACTTTTAATACTTTGCGCACTTGTTAACCTTGGCAAGTACTAGCTATGGTGAAAATTTCATGTTGGTGTCTTAACGCCTTCTTGGTGAAAAATCTGCATGAAATCGCATGATGTATACACTATCGTGGACCATAGTAATTTTGAATGTTTGAACTGACATCTTTGATGGACTGGGTTTTCTTATTGTAAATTTCATTTTTTTACTTGACAAATGTATACTGATATGTTTCTAAGTGAATTAGTACTTTTAAATGAATTTTTTTGTAATATTTGCTTGCAAAAACATGGATGTAATGCAAAAATGTCAATTTTTTTTTCAATGGTTTCTTAATTATTTCATTTTATATCACTGTATGTTCAGATTTCATGTAATTTAAATAAAAATTATGAAATTTTTTTTTATTTTATAAGAAAAATTTGCTTTCATAAAAATTTATGACAATTTATTAATATTTGATCTTTGGAGCCTTTGTTAATAGGTCACATGAGTACTCATTTCTTTGTCTACCCTTAAAACTTAAAAAAATTCTATCTCGGAAAGTTTTTGACCAAATGCCCTGAAATTTTCAAGAATCACTCAACTTTGAATATACCACAAGCCATGAAAATTTCAGGAAGATCTGAGATGGTCGGGTGAACACCACTGGTTGAGTTGACATGGAATACATTATTTTAATAATTTCAAGTCCATAAATTAATTAATACAATTGGGAATTATGACACTATTCACTTTTTATTTTTATAATAGGAAATTATATTGAGGGGAGATTATAATGACAAAATAAATGGAAATATACAGTTCCGGCGTTCAAAATAGTAAACCTATTCTCTTATTTTACATTTTTAAGCCAAAAGTGTCTAAAGTGGACAACAAAAAAAAGCAATTTTAGTTCTCTTAAATATGAAAAGTGTAAAACAAAATAAAATGCAATCATAAAAAAAAAACAACGAAAATTCCCGATCAAGATTTTTCCTTTTATATCGGCATGTATGTGATTGTTTGATTTATTTTAGAGAAATCTTGCGGTCCTCCAACATATAGCGCCAGGTACCACTGTCCAGACGGACATGGCTATGGGTCAGTGTGTAGGCTTGTGTGTCAACCAGGCTCCGATATAATGAGATACTCAACCATCACCTGCATGTCTAATGAACACTGGTCTGCTTCGGGGATGTGCATAGGTGACTTGATGTGCTATCTATCTATCTATCTATCTATCTATCTATCTATCTATCTATCTATCTATCTATCTATCTATCTATCTATCTATCTATCTATCTATCTATCTATCTATCCATCCATCCATCCATCCATCCATCCATCCATCCATCCATCCATCCATCCATCCATCCATCCATCCATCCATCCATCCATCCATCCATCCATCTATCTATCTATCTATCTATCTATCTATCTATCTATCTATCTATCTATCTATCTATCTATCTATCTATCTATCTATCTGTCTGTCTGTCTATATGTATATCTGTCAGTATGTCTGTCTGTAAATAGTACACAATATCAGAAGGAAACTCTTGCTGAAAGATTCCAGGGCCCCGAGGTTCCTCCTGTGCCCAAAAGGTGTTGTCCAGTCAGACCGGCTTGACCTTCTGAATTTCCCCAAGTTACCCGCCTGGGACAGATCAGGTACAGTCCACATGAAAGCCTCGGACCTAAAACTGATGACCGGTGTCCCAGTGAACGTGGTGGTGGACGCCACAGACTCGACGGTCAACGGAAACAATGTCTCGTGTAAATTTCAAGTGATTAAGTCACGTGAGTTTGTTGACATTGTTAGCCTACGTTTATACCTAAAGAATTTTTATACCTAAAGAATGTTTATACCTAAAGATTGTTTATACCTTAAGTATGTTTATACCTTAAGTATGTTTATACCTAAAGTATGTTTATACCTTAAGTATGTTTATACCTAAGGTATGTTTATACCTAAAGTATGTTTATACCTTAAGTATGTTTATACCTAATGTTTGTTGGTACATAAAGTTTACTTATACCTAAAGTAGGTTTATAAAGTTTGTTTAGAATATAGTATATTTATACATAAAGTATGTTTATACTTCAATTATGTTTATACCTAAAGTATGTTTACAACTTAAGTATATTTATAGCCTAACAAAAGTATGTTTACATAGTGTGTATTTAAAGTATACTTTTACCTAAAGTAGTTTTATGCCTAAGAATGTAGCACAGCAGTGTTGAAGACAACCTTTTCGCTTTGCGACTCAATTCGCCCTCAAATTTTGGCTTAGCGACCCACCAGTAAAAAAAAAAACCAACAAAACGGATAGTTTTGGAGGATATAGAGTTGAATGGAGCTGTAACTATGTTTTTTTTTTATAGATTCTCAGTCTTTTATTTATTAACTTAAATTTTGTCGCGACCTACCAGTGGGCCGTGTCCCACACTTTGAGTATCACTGATCTAAGCTAAAACAAATATATTTTGTACTTTTTAGTACATTTTAATTTTAGTCTATTTAAAAAAAAATGTTTTTGTTAATTATATATATATATATATATATATATATATATATATATATATATATATATATATATATATACACACACATTAAGATTTGCGCTCATGAAACCCTTAGTAATTGATGAATGAGAATGGTTGCATTAAATGTATACGTCAATGAAGACCACACTCCAAAGACTGGGTGATTTTGAAATTAAATATCAGAAGAAGTGGAAACGGATGGCCGAGTGGTGTAAATGCTCGACTCGGTGTGAACCATGGGAATTTTTCCAGATGAAATTTGTTTCAAAGTCGTCCCACAATTCCATCCATCTTTAAATGGGTACCTAACTTTAAGTTGGGGAAGTAAAGGCGGCTGGGCGTTGAGCTAACCACACAATCCCTTCTTATGCCGAGGATAAAGCAACTGGTGAATTCTACACTTCATCTGCCCCGATGGCCTGCTAGGACTAATGGAAACTTGACTTTTTTTTATATCAGAAGAAAAAGCGAGGAGACATAAATAAAATATACTTGTTGTTGCTTAATGCCTGAATTTCGAATTTTACTGGTATAAATATCTTAATTGGGGCGACTAGTTACATTGTTTGAAGTATGCTCTCAGCCACGCTAGAAAATAAGCTAGGAATCTACTTACAGGTAGACACACCCTTTATGACCAGCGATTTTGTCACCGACACTGCCCAATAATTGAAGCCATATTTTTGCCTAGTCAGCTCTAAGCAAAGAAAGTTTTTAAAATCAAAAGTGGATCGAGTAAATTAAATACCCGATTTTTTTTTTGTCTTTGACCTTTTTTTTTTTCAGTTGCCAGATGTCAACTTCCGTTTTACTTGGATGAAAGCTCGGACATGTCAATGCGATTCCAGTGCGGCTTCACGGACAGTAACGAACACCACTGCAACATATCCTGCGGTTCAGACAGTTCACTCAATGGTAGCAGCAAGGTCGTCTGTAATGGTAATGAGTGGACCTACGAAGCCAAGCCAACATGTAATAGTATGTTAAGTAATTATACTGTTTTCGCTGTCTCCCTGTCTTGCAGTCTTTTTGTTTGTGTCTCCCCCACCCTCCCCCGGTCTTTTCATGGATGGCTGGAGTTAAGATAACTTACTTGTCTCAAATTTTCGAAATACTTTTTTTTTTTAGAAATGATTTAGTCACCAATTAGTTGGTGATCGCTACCTAATGAGGGGGACGGTTGGTCGTGCGACTATCTACCTGAGGGTCCCTGGTTCGATTACTGGTGACAACCAATGGTTAATTAAGGTCACGGTTAAAGCCTCCTCCACATCTCCCGTGGTGTCTCCATGGGCTGGGCACTGCAAAACAAATCGTCTCATTTGGGGTTCAAAAAGATCTAAGAGATTTCATCTCATCTCTACAAGGGACATCACACACTCACCAAATGGTCAGATGGCTCGGTGGCGCTGTGAAATTTGAGCCCAATATGAAGAATGCAGGTTCTGATTCGAATCCCAGCGAGTCTAGCCACTTATATATGTTTTCCATGTTCCCCCCCCCCCGGTCATTTACACTGTGGCTATGGTGGCAATGTATAAAAATGGCATTGAACAAACACCCCGACACCTTTAATTAGTTTATAGGGTAAATAGATATGCGGCTTATTATCAGTTCTGGGTCAAGAAGCTTGGAGTAGGTGGTCCCAGGGCCGACAGCTAGTCACCGACTTCTTGATGATGTATTCTGGGAACATATATTGACTACCTGGTGGGTCTCAAATGTTGATTATAAAAGGGGCTCATATATATATATATATATATATATATATATATACAAATAAGAGTCTCTTTTGTAAATTGACCGGATGGTGAAGAGCGTTAGACTTTCTAACTTTCTAAGGGGTTCTGGGCTCGAACCGTGGCTAAAGAAACAGATGAACTTAAGGGATCTTTATTTATAACATTGTGAAAGTATGTATTATTTGCTGTTAACCAGTTATCTCGAGAATGGACAGCAGAAAATTACCATCTAAATAAACGAACTTGGAATGACCCCCCCGTTAAACATTTTATTTTTTGCACCGCGTAGGATTGGTCATATCTGGATGTTCTTACCCTCGCAAGATGGTCCGAGGTAACGTGACAGAGCACAGAAACCTCGACGAAAGAACTTGGAAAATCGACTGCAATGAGGGATTCGAGGTGCCCCGCTACAGGTTTGACCACCCGCAGAAACATTTCATCTGCGGGGTGGACGGCCAAATGAGGCCGATGAGAATTACTTCCACCACGTGCAAACGTGAGTAGATGTATCAAAGTACAATCGGTTTGCTCGCGGCACCGTTAAATCAGATCCACCACCAGGGGGCGTGGGGTTTCAAGCAATATTTCCTATGACTTTACGAAGGCTGTTAGCGACTAAAGATATTAATACCTTTGCGTAGCATAACGGATCAAAGTCTATTTTTAATCTTTGTTGTTATATGTGCGAGTGTGCTCGACGGGTTTTGTAGGCCAGCACAGCAAAGAGCAGTGTTCCTCAGCCTTTTTCGCGACTGTACCCCGAAGGGTGCGAAAGTTTATCCATGTGTGCCCCCTCACACGTAAGTTTGCGAATAAATGTAATTATTTACATTATGGAAAGTGCTTATCTTTCTAATCTAATACTTGAGCACGTCGTTTGGTGATGAGTTACGCAGCTTAAAACACTTGATTGTTTTAAATGAAAAGTATATGTCGCTGCGTACCTCTTTATATCCTTCCCCGCACCACTTGGGGTATACGTTCCACCGGTGGAGAACAGCGTACTTAGAGGGAACACTGGGTGCAACGCATACATATGTCACTGGCCCATGCTCTTAGGGAGGCCCAGATAAATGCAGTTCTCTACTGTGTAATGGCGTAGCGATATGGGGGTCAGTCTCGTATTTCACAAGAAGAAAAAAATGTTGTTTCATAGATATATATTTATAACCATGGCAAGAGAAATGTATTAATTAGTATCACTGTTATCCTGCATAAAAAACATGATATACGTTGTTATACACATTTAGTACCATAAGGTGTCCTGCTCACCTGACTAGCTTTGAGTGGATTACACTTTACTGATGATGGCACCATCGATCAAACATAATACATGCGCAGAGTTCGGGTTAAGTTTGCCATTTAAAACAAAAACAAAACCATATAAAGTTGTTTTATTTTTGCGGTTCAATTGATCAGGAGCCGTTCCTGGGTTATTGGAGCACATAGGCGGAGACTAACAGAAAATTTTGGTGGCTCTAGCCAGAGACTTATCTAAATGTTTACAGAAATATTTGGGGGCGCTAAGCGATAAGACCTTTCGTGGTCCTCTAAGTATCAGATTTGATAGGAATTAATCCTAGCGGGGGCCCCTATCTCTAGGAAGCCGCCATGTGACAGCCATAGATTTTGCTGAATTTTGATAAATAGAGAGGGAAGTAATCATGTTGAATAACTGTTACAAAAATAAATGATGATTACGCCCCTTTGATTAGCTTTTATTATTTATATTTAAAATATAAGCAAAAACGCTATCTATATTCAGCCCTGAGAGGTCCTATCGCGAAATGAACTTTTGATGTACACTTGGCAGGCCAAGACCTACAAAATGATATATACATCATGGATCTAGGACTTTTTGGTTGCTGAGATATAGGGCGCTCCTTTATTAATATAGCTTATATAGTAAAAAAACGGTACTTTATAAGGCCCCTTTTACGGCCCTCAGAGGTCAGATCGCGAAATGGAAAAAAAGTCATTTCTTGGCAGGCCAAGACCTACAAAATGATATATACATCATGGGTCTAGGACTTATGGTTGTTGAGATCTAGGGTGATGACGGACAGACAGACAGACAGACAAACGGGGACAATCTAAAAATCTCTGAGCGTAGAGACCTTGTCAGGTACGGGAGTGTCTTCGAACCCATTAGGGGCGCTACTGGACCGCATATTTACAAGGTCTCTCCCCATAAATAACATTTAACTTCATGGTCATCGTTTGTCTTTAGCATTGACCGGTAGCTATGCTAATTATTAGAAGTGTAACGATCCCTTGCTTCTTTGCGATCACATTTTGCATTAGAAGCGAGATTCCGGGAACGATTTCTACGAGTGTTACTTGGTCTGTTTTTGTAATAATAATAATAATATATATAATAATATAATAATAATAATATTATATATATATATATATATATATATATATATATATATATATATATATATATATATATATATATACTAGCTGTACTCCGCAAAACCTTTGCATAGAGTTATATCCCCTTAGGCTTGATTGTTAGGCTAGGTTATTTTTGGTTTCGCAGTGGCTTCGAATACGACCGGGCGTGCTACGTATTTTTTTTTGAGACACGACCAGCAAACTTTGATGACGTCAGTAAACAGAATGAATGAGAACTCTTATTTACTGCAGACGTCGATGACGTCATTTGCTGTTAATAATCGGAGATATTTTTATATTTGGCATTAATTTTTTTCGGGTCTGTCCAAGCCTAATAAAGCCATTTGCTGTTAATAATCGGAGATATTTTAATAATATTTTTTTAAAAAATAAATACGGCTTTGAATTTATATTTTAGTTGTCAGGATATATGTCTAAGACTAAGAGTAAAGATGTGCACATGCACGGCAGTTATTCTTTATTACTTTTTTTCGGGTCTGCCCAAGCCTAATAAAGTCGGACGAATGAAACAAAAAATTATGCGCTAAATTAGTATCTATCGTACCCCCCTCCCTTCAGAAAGCTAACACTCGTTAATTCGTCTCCGTCAGTATTTGGTTCGATTCTCTGATATAAATGCTTCCCCATCCCATCTATTTTCGTTTCTTAATCTTATTATTATTTAGTAAATTTGAAAAATGTAGGCTACTCTGAATTTTTTATGATGTGACGCAAAAATGATGGTAAGGAAAAGTTAGGTAATATTTAGGACTAGCTGTACCCTGCAAAGCCTTTGCAGGAAGATAGACTATTGTAAAGCCATTGCCGAACCTAGGATTTGGGGGCATTGCATTTTGATATTCGATACCATGACATGAGATTGTGTATTTAATATTTAATATAAAAAATAATTTTGGAGGCTCCCCTCAAGCTGAAGCTCGGCGGGACTTTCGATTTTGGACCCCCCTCCTTGTTACGCCTCTGTGTTCAGCTTTGATACATATTTTCAAAATATTTTTTTTTTAAGTTATGAAATAGTTAAAAAAAAACCTAATTAGTTGTTGTTTCCTTTTCTTACAACATCCTAAAGGAAACATTATTTCAATTAAAAAAAAATCAAAGAGATCTAATTAGTTACTTTTCATTAAAACAACTAAAAGGATACATTCTGAAAAAAAAACACAATAAAAAAAAGTTATGTTTCTGAGAGGAATCGAACCTGGATAAAGTCAGCATAAAAGTGAGTCACGTCCAATCGGCTTAATCATTGTGTCAGCAGGACACACAAGCAAAGTTACAATTTTAATGTATAAGTACAAAAAATTGCTCGTTCCCGCGAAAAGAAAATAGCTTTAAAATCATAAGAGTTCATTCTGTTTACTGACGTCATCAAAGTTTGCTGGTCGTGTCTCGAAAAAAAAAATACGTAACACGCCCGGTCGTATTCGAAGCCACTGCGTTTTGGTTTTGTGCAGATCCGATTTTTTTCATGATTGTATTTTAAACTGGAATACCGTTGTATTAATTCTTTACTTACGATTTAACACAGAACCCAAATAGCTATTATTTTATTAGATATATATATATATATTTCAAGCTACGACCACCAGCCCTGGCGCATATATGCAGCCTATGTTGATCATCTACGGCCTCAGATGTTATTATGGCGTCAAGGAATTAATTGAAATGCTCGAGGACTTTGATTTACTCGAGGGAGTGGACAGTAGGTTTAAAGCGGTCACTTACCATATAGTCAACACCACTTGCACTAAGAACCAAGATGGCAACCCATATTACGATCCAAAGTATGACTCGAAACGGAGAATCACAAAGGTCAGAAAATAAAAAAATAATGATAGCGAATGATATAATAGAGCTTGGAGTACATCGGGGAAACCCTTTAATTAACATTATGATAGTAGCGAATGATATAATAGATCTTGGAGTACATCGGAAAAACCCTTTAATTAACATTATGATAGTAGCAAATGAGATAATAGACCTTGGAGTACATCGGGAAAACCCTTTAATTAACATTGTGATAGAAGCGAATGAGATAATAGACCTTGGAGTACATCGGGAAAACCCTTTAATTAACATTATGATAGTAGCGAATGATATAATAGACCTTTGAGTACATCGGGGAAACCCTTTAATTAACATTATGATAGTAGCGAATGATATAATAGACCTTTGAGTACATCGGGGAAACCCTTTAATTAACATTATGATGGTAGCGAATGATATAATAGATCTTGGAGTACAACAGAGAAGAAAGGTTTTCGAAAAATTGAAGAAAATGATTATGATAGATGAAATGTGTATTCACACTATGCCTGGAATATTTTACTTGTTATTTTTTGTGGGGCCTTATACAAATCTACTTTTGGACTTTTGTAAGCTATAGACAAAAGCTCTTATTAAGGTCATCGCTATAGTATCTTGAATGATGAACCCAAATAATCATTTTCAACTCCCCCCCCCCCCCAAACTGGTCAAGTGCCTGACAAATGCTCAGATATGCCATACATTTATATTGTTATAACTCTCTCCCTGCTTCGGTATTGCACAATGTTTATGGAATTTCCTATACCAGCGCACCGTACGCATTAGCAATTTAAAGCGGTGACGGTATGACGTAACAGCAGCAGAGAAGGATGAAGCCAGCAGGAAAACCAGTGGCCATTGTAATAGTTGATTGTTTTTAAATTACACTGGTTTACAAATTTTCATTTTGTGAAAACTGCTGATATGCAAATAAGTGTTTCTTATGCAACTTTTTATGCTGATTCCAAATATGTAATCCAAATTTTTGTATCACGTCAGGATTTTTTGCAGTTTGACATTTATTAATGTAGAAAAAAGTCAATTAAACCAACAACAAAATGTACTTCGGTCATGCAGAAAACTATTGATATATACAAAATTATTAATAAAAAGCAGATTTATTTTAATTTATTGTCTTCTACTGTACGAATTATCTTTTAAGTGATTTGCGCTTATGAGCAGCGCCAGGATTGTGGCGTTTTAATGACCAGCAATAGTCGGCCATCATATTCGCGTTCCATCGACCTTGGTATCGACTCTCCATTGCACAAATGTCTTGATGGAATCTTTCACCCTGCTCTTCACTGTACGCACCAAGATTTTCAGGAAAGTAGTCTACATGGGAGTCCAAAAAGTGCAACTTTACACTCATGCGGCAACCCAAAGCCTGAAATTTGGCTATCATGTTCTCAACAAGACTTTTGTAATTGTCGGATTTAAAGTTTCCTAAAAAATTGTTGACAACATCTTTGAAGGCATTCCAGGCTTGTAGCTCAACTGTGGCCAATTTACATGAAAATTCCTCATCAGTCATTACTTCTCTGATCTGCGGTCCAACAAAGATACCTGCGGTCAATTTCGCTTCACTTAAATGGGGAAATTTTTCTGCCAAGTATTGAAACCCAGAGCCAGTATGGTTCATATTCTTGACAAAAGCTTTCATTAACCCCAATTTTATATGCAGCGGTGGAAGGAGAACTCGATGTGCTTCCACCAAAGGCTTTAACTTTACACTGTGGCTTCCTGGAGTGAATTCTTCTCTCGCTGGCCACACTTTTTGGTATAATGCTCAGAGTCTGCTCTGCTATCCCAGAGGCACAAAAAACATGGAAATTTTGAATACCCTCCTTGGAGTCCCAATATGATGGCTATGACCTTCAAATCTCCACATATCAACCACTTGTGCTGGTCATAATTCAACGAACTGAGCAACAGTTTCATGTTTTCATACGTTTCTTTTAATGTTACTGAGTGTGCCACTGGAAGTGATGATATTTTATTTCCATTAAATAGAAGAACTGCTTTCATACTGCGCTTTGAGGAATCAATAAACAATCTCCACTGATTAGCATCGTAAGCAATTCCCATAGATGTGACAAGGCCTTCAATATTATTACAATATAACAATTCTTGCTTACTTGAAAAAAACTGTACAAATTCTGTCTCTCGACATCTGTACACACTTACGCTAGTATCAGGAGTGAGAAGGTTTCGTTCTTGTAAGCGGGATGCAAGCAGTTCAGCTGATGACTTTGGAAGGTTTAGATCTCTAACTAGATCATCAAGATCTTCCTGAGTAAAAAGTTTTGGTGTGACATCTTCTTTAAAATCAGGATCAAGAACATCACTACTGTCTTCAGAACTTGAGCTGTCATCACTTTCAAAATCATCCAGCTGAGTAGGAGGTGTAGGCACAGGAATGTCTTCGCAATGTTCTACAGGCCTCAAGGCTGACGGTACATTAGGATATAGAATCATGTGTCTGCTTTTTTTGTTGAATCCTACAACATTCGTCATGCAAAAATAGCAGTCCGTCACATGATTCGAAGGCTCACGCCAAATCATGGGCACACCAAATGGCATACTTTTCACTTTACCTTTAAACCACTTGCCAAGAGTTACTTCACAGAGTTTACAAATAACATGAGGCGCCCATGTTTTGTCCTGGTCTCCCAGTTTACATCCAAAGTATGCATGATAATATTTCTTTGTTAAATTTGATATTTTCTTCTTCTCAGCCATTGTGCAAAATCGTCCACAAACATAACAAAAACTGTCTGCTGAATTCGTACAATGTCTTGGCATTGTGAAATTTTTTTTAAAATTTAAAATCAGCTAATCAAATATAATCTTAAACACATAAACAACAGCAATAAAATATTCAATTAAACTTGTGTTCAAACATAAAGTGATGACGTCATCTGCTTATGATAAGCATAAAATTTGTAAACACAAATTTGTGGTTTTCTCAAAAACCTGACGTGATACAAAAGAAATAAGTACATCAAAATTTATCATTTTTAATAAGCTTTCAGAAATTCATAATGTTTTGCTTGCAGTTTTTTTTATGTAAACCAGTGTTATTAAATGCTCTTTATTGAACCTACGCCAGTGTCTTTGGTGATTTATCATGTAGAGCAGTGAATATATATAGGCCTATACACACACACACACATATATATATATATACATATATACACACATACACACATATATACACACACACACACATATTTATATATATATATACACATATATATATATATATATATACACACACACATATATATACACACCCCCACACACACACACATATATATATATATATATATACATGTATATATTATACATACATATACATATATATACATTCATACATGGGCGTTTTCATAGGGGGGGGCAAGGGGGGGGGCAAATGTCCCCCCCTACATTTTGAAAAAATGTCATAAAGTTGTTATTTGCCCCCCCCCCTGGAAAATTTTTGCCCCCCCCCCCCTGGAAAAAATCCTAGCGACGCCCATGTATACATATACATCTGTGACCACTGAAGTTAATAAAAAATATTTCTTCAAGGTGAATATCAGAATAAAACTTCCGGCTGTCGATGGCCTGGGTGATTCATTTCACAGTACCTACAGGGCCATTGATGGGCCTTTTAAAAAGAATCTGGCCCGGGTGCAGGTGCCAGGGTCGCAAGCAGACGACAATTTCTACAAGTTTGTGTATCAAGGACTGACGTTCAGTTGTAAATTAGATTTTTATTTCGCCAGCAATAACAGATGCAGTAAGTTTGGTCTTATTTTAAGTTGTTAAGGTCACATTTATATCCAAACATACACCAACTCTTTGAAAGCTCTCACACCAAGACAACTATATAAAAAAAAACAAGACACCATTAAAATCAGAGTTTTTAAAACTAACCGGTTTATAATATCTATCTATCTATCTATCTATCTATCTATCTATCTATCTATCTATCTATCTATCTATCTATCTATCTATCTATCTATCTATCTATCTATCTATCTATCTATCTATCTATCTATCTATCTATCTATCTATCTAATCTATTCTATTCTAATCTATCTGTCTGTCTATCTATCTATCTATCTATCTATCTATCTATCTATCTATCTATCTATCTATCTATCTATCTATCTATCTAATCTAATCTAATCTAATCTAATCTAATCTAATCTAATCTATCTATCTATCTATCTATCTATCTATCTATCTAATCTAATCTAATCTAATCTAATCTAATCTAATCTAATCTAATCTAATCTAACCTAACCTAATCTAATCTAATCTAATCTAATCTAATCTATCTATCTATCTATCTATCTATCTATCTATCTATCTATCTATCTATCTATCTATCTATCTATCTATCTATCTATCTATCTATCTATCTATCTATCTATCTATCTATCTATCTATCTATATATATATATATATATATATATATATATATATATAATTTTGCAATAAATTTTAATCTTATCAGTAACCACGTGATTTTTTCATAGATTTCGATCCGAAACATAGAATTATTAATGTAAGAGAAGTAGCTCATTTATTAGCGTTATTCAATGAAAATTTTTTTTGGACTCATTTTTGTTAAAAATTAACAAAAAAAAAAAAATGAATTAATTATAAAATTTAAGCAAAAATTTCAAGAAAACCTATCACTAAAAAAGGCTTCAAAACCTATACTAACATTTTCCCCAAATAAATAAATAAACAGAAGTTTTGAGTGGACAAACTGTTAGAAAAAAAAGGTACACGAGTGGCGGTCTTTGGTGTCGGTGACTAGAGCACCCACCCCCACCCTCAAAGCTTCCCGTTTGAGTGGGAAGGAAGCTCGAGATTTAAGACTGAGATGTCAATAGGGATATTTTGTCTCACTTTTGCAGTAAAAATGTCGTCAGGTGCAAAATTAACGGTAAAAAAAAAGTCCATTGGTAAAAATGTCAACAGAAACAAAATATATCAGAAAAAAAAAATGGATGGATAAATATTAACGGTAAAAGCCAAGAGCAAAAAAAAAAAAACTAAACAGATAAATGTTCACCAAACAGGCAGTGTTTGACACACAGGTTTCCCCAACCCCAGATGAATGAAATAAGTAATGTTCCTTTTACCCTAAAGGGGCCATCGGGGCAGATTAAGGGATTGTGTGTTTAGCACAACTCCCAGTCACCTTTACGTCTCCGACCTTAATTCAGGTGCTCATCTAAAGCAGGGTGGACTAGTGGGACTTTCACCGAGGTTCGAACTCAGGCCTCTCAAGTCGTGTGTCAATAGTCTGCACCGCACGGCCATCCGCCCAGGCTCGTAGCGTGCAGGGGGCCGGGCTCCCCTGCGTTTTGACTGGCCCCCCTGTTTATTTGTTCTACTTAGTAAAATGTATTACCTGACCCCCTGCTATTGCCTGACCCCTCCTGTAGAATTTTCACGCTACGGGGCTGTATCCGCCCCATTATATGTATAAAGCAACCATTTCCCATATGAGTAAACATTCTGACCGATTCGTTTTTTCCCCCCACACAGTGACTTGTGGTAAAGGCAGCGTGCTGGAGAACGGTTGTTGTGAGGTTTGTCCAGTGGGCACCTACAATAGATTCGATTCAGCCTTGAAGTGTCAGCAATGTCCAGATGGCTGGAGGTCGCCGAACATAGGACTTATGTCAGAGACGGAATGTTCTCAAATACAATTCGAACAAGGGGAGCAAAAGAAAAGTAAAAAAAAGGTTCAATACATACCCATCTATCTAGGGCTACCGCAAGAAAATTTTTAGAACCCCTGACACAGTCTGCCAACTGGGGGCTTACCCCCCCCCCCCCCCCCGATAAAATAAAATTATAGATTATGATTTTAAATTTGGGAAGAAGATACCCCGCCCATAGACTGATGCGGCAGTCAATAGTTTGGGTTATCCCCCCTCGCGGCGGCATTGATCTATCTATCTATCTATCTATCTATCTATCTATCTATCTATCTATCTATCTATCTATCTATCTATCTATCTATCTATCTATCTATCTATCTATCTATCTATCTATCTATCTATATATCTATCTATCTATCTATCTATCTATCTATCTATCTATCTATCTATCTATCTATCTATCTATCTATCTATCTATCTATCTATCATCTATCTATCTATCTATCTATCTACTAACCCGTATATCGGTATGCTAGTCTTTCCGTTATTGCGGCTGATAACCTATTCATTTATATGTCTGTCATTCTCACTGTGTTTATCTATCTATAAAAAACACGTTTTTATTTAGACAGACATTTTGAATATTAAGTGATAAAAAAAAATGACTAATTACGAATAAGTTAAAAACAACAACAGTTGCATGAAGTACACTTAGCAGTCTAAAATTAACTTAATTTTTTCTACAATCTACCCAGTGAGTGTATGTTGACACCTCTCTCTTTATATAGATACATATATGTATAGATATATTACTAGATCGCTTTTTTAAGTGGATCACAGATATCCTGTTTTCATTCTACTCTTATGTGACCTCAATACTTTATTTTCACCTTTATTTGACCAGGTGATTGCGAGCGGGGCTTTGTGAGGCACGAGGCGACTGACCAGTGCATTCCTTGCCCAGTGGGTTTCTATCAAGCCGGACAGTCCTGCTCACCTTGTCCGACCGGAACATGGACATTGTTTAGTGGTAGCATGTCTTCTAGCTACTGTTTACGTAAGTACAATGTAAACTATAGTCAGCAGCATCAGTCAGCAGCATCAGTCAGCAGTATCAGTCAGCAGCATCAGTCAGCAGCATTATTCAGCAGCATTAGTCAGCATACATCAGTCAGCAGCATTAGTCAACATACATCAGTCAGCTGCATTAGTCAGCATACATCAGTCAGCAGCATCAGTCAGCAGCATTAGTCAGCATACCTCAGTCGGCAGCATCAGTCAGCAGCATTAGTCAGCATACATCAGTCGGCAGCATCAGTCAGCAGCATTAGTCAGCATACATCAGTCGGCAGCATTAGTCAGCAGCATTAGTCAGCATACATCAGTCGGCAGCATCAGTCAGCAGCATTAGTCAGCATACATCAGTCAGCAGCATTAGTCAGCAGCATTAGTCAGCATACATCAGTCAGCAGCATTAGTCAGCATACATCAGTCAGCAGCATCGGCCAGCAGCATCAGTCAGCAGCATTAGTCAGCATACATCAGTCGGCAGCATCAGTCAGCAGCATTAGTCAGCATACATTAGTCAAAGTTTGATTCATTTCAAGCTGTGTAATAAAAAATATATGGCAGGTCCTGGACCATGCCAGATTGGTGCACGTCACAGGCTCAAACCCACTAGCAGCTTGTGGTTGTCCTCTGGGTTGACTCCTGTGTCATTTTAGTCTCCGTTAGGTTGGAGAAGGGCTTGAGTAGAAGGGTAAAGAAGTCGTTGTTGGTGACAGTATGCAATACTTATGAAAATTCAATATTTCTATTACTAAGGTCTCAACCAATCAGTGGAGCACTAAGCTTTGTCAATGCATACATGTTGTAAATCACAAATAATCACCACAGTCTTTTATCTGTCTAAACCAATCAATAGTCAATCAATCGGTCAATAAGTTTGTCAATCAATAATTAATCTAATTAAATCGTTCATATGATATTCTACATTTGTTTATTCAATAAGTAATTCTGCAATTCATCATCTATCAACCAGTTAACCATCCAGTCATTTAATCAACTTATCAATAAATCACTCTAATCATAACTCAATCAACTCAGCAAACAGTCTAATCATAACTCAATCAACTCATCAATCAGTCTACTCATAACTCAATCAACTCATCAATCAGTCTATTCATAACTCAATCAACTCATCAATCACTCTAATCATAACTCAATCTGTCTGTGTGTGTAATTTTGTACACTATTTACATATGTTGTACACTATTTACATATGTTATACACTCATTGATTTGTACCATTTTTTCTGTGTATTCTCCAGCCATGTGCACGCTCGGGTCATATTCAAGGTCAGGTCTGGAACCTTGCTACCTGTGTCCCAAAGGCAAATATTCCGACAAGGTTGGACAGAAAAAATGTTCAGTGTGTCCATTCGGATTTTGGACAGAAGAGGAAGGAACTCCACGGAAAGATATGTGTATATGTAAGGTCATTAAACTATACTATATATAAGAATATATAGGATCATTAATCGCTACTAGATATTAGCATACGTAAGGTCATTAAACCATACTATATATGAGTATAAGAAATGTTTTAAAACCATACTATATAGGAGCATACGTAACGTCATTAAACCACACTATATATGAGCATAAGGTCATTAAAAATACGATTTTAACACTGACCTTTGTTTACATTTGCTCATATAAGGACTCCATCGATCTGGTTCTTCTGTCAAATTTAAGAACCCATTGTGGTCCGCGGATCATAAATCTGTCTTACTACCCCCCCTCCCCCCCCCCCCCCCCGTTTTTTTTGTTTACAAGACCCTTAAAAGGGTTGAGATGTTTAACTTAGATTCTATAATGGGACGTTTTAGCCATTTTTTCATCCCCACTATAGCCGACAGTGCAATGGCCACGGAGGCACCACGGGAAACATTTGTAGGTGACTGCGACTCGCCGAGATTCGAACACGTAACATGCAGTTAGTGCTGCAGCATTAAGATCTGGCTCGCCACCACAGCACCGCCCTGGCATCAACTCCTAAATGGGACAATTTTTGGGCTTTTGTAGTGCCTTTCTTTCATACTCACCACAACGGGAGTGTAATGGTCATGCAGACACCACGGGGGGTGGGGGGGCATTGAAGGAAACTTTACTATGACCTGAGAAATTCCCTAAATACTCACTGGAAACTGAAGTCGGGACCTTCAGGTCAACAGTCGAGTGCTTTAAGTAGCTTTAAGACTGGCAGTTATTATTCCTTCAAGATATCTTGACTTAAATCGCCATAACTTTTTCTTCGGGTTTTGTATTTAATTCATAGGTTTCTGTAACTAAAGCATATGAAGGGGGTTGTGTGTTTCTTCAGACAATGAGGTCTACGTGCTGGTACTAAAAGACCCATTTTAAAAATCAATTTTCTATAAATTAGTTTGACCTGGTACTGAAACCTTCTATTCTGTACTTTTGACAATGCAGACTATGACCTGGTACTGAAGCCTTCTATTCTGTACTTTTGACAAAGCAGACTATGACCTGGTACTGAAACCTTCTATTCTGTACTTTTGACAATGCTAGACTATGACCTGGTACTGAAACCTTCTATTCTGTACTTTTGACAATGCAGACTATGACCTGGTACTGAAGCCTCAGTTTAAAGCTGTAGTCAACGACATTGGAGTTAGGAGTGAAGCCATGACACTCATGACCTGGGTGAACATCTTCCAAGACGTGAATGACATGGCAACATCTTTCTACGCTGGCCCCATGATGGACGCGGATGGTTACTTAGGGTGTGGTCTTTTTGCTATCAGTTTTAGGCGAAGTCTCAAAGAGGATCGAAAAAGTCGAAGGTATATGTTTTCTGTGTGTGTTATGTGTATGTGTTGTGTGTGTGTTATGTGTGTGTGTGTTGTGTGTATGTTGTGTGTGTTGTGTATGTGTGTGTTGTGTGTGTCTTGTCTGTATGTGTTTGTTGTTTGTATGCGTGTTGTATGTGTGTGTGTATGTGTTTATTTAAACATAAAATTACAGTAATTATATTGATTGATAAGGCGGCGTATTTTACGCCGCAGTATGACTAGTACACAATAAAACATGATCAAGTTGTGCTTCATCAATTCAAAATACAACATGATCACGTTGAGCCACAACAATACACAACATGATCAAATCATACTACACAAATTTTGCTAATAAATTTCTGGTTATTACCGGTGATAGTCTAATTGGTTTCGTGAAAAATATATATTAAAACATTTTTATATAAATATATATGGGTGGCGGTTTGGTTAAACATATATTCTGTGATTGAGTATCTCTTGAAATATCAAAAAGATGTCAAAATTCATCCAGCAAGTATGTTATTATGTCTCGTTGATTGTGTTTCTTGCCACTACATAAATAATGGTGGTACGTGCATTTACTTTGTATCATTTTGTTGCTAGGACCTGGTATCACTTAGTTCTTGTCCACGTTAACAACCGCCTGACTTTGTTCGTTAACGGGAAAGAGGCTGACACGCTTCCCACTGACTTCCCGAGACTGTGCAGCCATATTGAATTTAAAGGTTCAGAGGTCATGCCAGGTAAAATGTCATGCACGTCTTGCTGAAACTCACCTGTACTTTGTTGTCATTTCGAACAACAATCAACACATGTCATTTGGAGATAGTTTCTTTTTTTAATACACAATAGACTGCCCCCCTTCACGAGGCGGAACGGCATGCTATATACCAGGGGTGGGCAAACTTTGTCTATGGAGGGCCACATTGAATATTTGATTGTTATCGGCGGCCCGCATATATTTTTTGTCTACTTAAATTACAATTCACAACGTATGAATATATGAATTAAAGATAATAATCAAGTATTTGTCATTTATTTCACATTCCCAACTCTAAACAAAGAAAATTAACATCGATATAGGATCGCAATATGTGCATTAGGGTGATAACAAAAAAAATATTTTTATGAAACCACTTGCAATCGAGGAACTTTTATGTGTAATTTAAGAATATCAATTGCATTTTTGATTTTTTTAAAAAAAAGTTCCCCCTCCTCCCCCTTTTTCGGAAGAAAAAAGTGGAAAAATATTTCTTTTTTCAAAAAAAAGGACATTATTTTTTTTTAGCTTAACTCAAAAGAGTAATAATAATAACTAATCAACTTTTATTAACAAATAAGATACAGATCAGTTAGTAATATGTACAGAATGTACAAGAAATGTTTAAAACATATTTTTTCCTATGAACTTCAGATTCAAAAATTGAAATTTTCTCGATTTTGCATGAAGTTCCTCCATCAGTTTCACAGCACGTTCAGCAATTTGGTTAGATCTGGGAATGTCAATTAATGACTTTTCGACTGACCAATGGGTCTTTAAACACTTAATTGCCTCCTTGCATTTTATCCTGATGAGTGAGGTAAACAGTTCATTGAAGGACGCTTCATTATAGTGTTGAGAATGGAACCAAGCATTTGCCCATTCGTAGCAGATGAAGTTGCAGGCAGGAGTGAGGATGTTGCGCCACTCTGGTATCAGAAAAAATGATATAACAGTATATATCGCACGTGAGTTCCATCTTGCCTGGTGTAAATTTGGTAGTTTCTTCCAGTTGATGCGAGGCCAACGTGAAGTTGTTTTGTAATGACGATATGCCTGACATAATTCATATAAGAACTTGAAATCATCTCGCCATCCAGGGTTCTCGTCTGTGCTAACATCATCTGTCGCAACGAGGCGGTAATCAGCCTGAAGAGTGACATAGTTTTGTGTTAATTTGTCAATGAAGGAATAGTTGAGTTTTGGTTTGCTCGTTGGCTCTTGGATAAAAAAATTCATGACATGTTTCAAAAGGAGGTCGAGTACATGGTGCTGACACCCAATATATTGTGGCTTCTGAAAGCCCTTGCTCAAGACATCATCCTGTATGAGCTTTACAATCCATGCAAACGACCAGTATTTACTGCGGTCGTGTCGCATATTATCATGCCAATATTTTTCCAAGCATCATATTCATCAAGTAGCTGATGTAGTTCCTTGTGAATGGCCGCGGCAGAACCACTCTCACATTTAATAATACCAAGTTTGATTTCGGTTGTCATATTTTTCAGCAGAACTACTTGATACTCTTCCCCTTGAACTCTTTTACCATCAAACTGGAGACAATAGAGTTCTTTGCTTTGAAGTTTTTGAACAATTTTGGTTTTCATTTTACGTCCTACAGAGATTACTCGTTTCCAGACACCCGCCTGACTTGGAACTGGCACATCGTGACCCTGTTCAGCAATGGTTGCAAGAACATCATATGCTTTATGTGTAGAAATGTTGTTTTGCAGTACTAGCAAACCCGCTGTTGTAGTGCTTGCTCTTTGGTATTTCGGTTTGCATTCAGGAGAAGATGACGTGGAAGAATAGGTTGGCAAGTCGGGTGAAGAAGCAGAGGTTTCAGAATCCGAAGATTCTGAGACAGTTGTATGTGTTTGTATAGGTTGCGATTGAGAAGAGCTGGCTTGTGATTGGGTTTTTGATAGTCGGATTCGTTTTCTTGGGTGGATTGATTCCAAAGGGGCTTGTTTGACCATTGAATAACCAATCTTTCCTCCGCTCTTAACTTGCCTCTGGTAGAGTTCTTTATCCTCCGTGCTTTTCCATTCTCCATTAACGTTGGTGACATCAAATAACTGAGAAAGTGTTGTAGTAAATTTATCAGACGGTTTCTTTTTGTTTTTGTCATATAAATCAATCAGGCAATTGAGTTTCTTTCTGATGAGTGCGCTGGATAATAGTGGAAAGTCTAGAATTTCCCTCCAAAGCAATTCTATATCCGTAATCATAATTTTGATTCGATCCAGTCGCCGTTTCTGGCTATTGAACAGAAAAGTGAAGTTTCCAAGAATTTGACGGTTTGTAGGCATCCGTGTGAGATTGTTTAGCCTTTCAACAGATGGAATTCTTGGATCCCTCTTCTGTTTAGAAGATGATGGTAGATTCTTCCTCCAAATACAACTGTTTGACTGAACACTGTTGCTGGAATTTCTATTAGACATTTTATTGTGGTTTAAAAGTAATTAAATGTTTTGCACTTTTCTTCCACTCTGTAAGTGTAAGGGATGGCACGAGGTCTTCTTTATTATTTTATTTATTTCTTTACTTTCTGATATTTTAAACTCTTCCCACCTGTCCAATTACGTAACATCTAACTCTACACGCTGCTGCTATTAATCATCAGTCCTGACCTATTTTCATTGTCTGTACTATTCGTTTGTCAATCTATTTATCTATCTATCTATCTATCTATCAGTCTATCACTCATTCTATCTGTCTATCTGTCTAACAATATGTCTTTCTATCTATCCATGTCTATCTACTTTCACTATCCTGACAGTAAGACTTGCAATCTTGCACTGAAAACGAGATAGTTTATCCAAAATATTCAAAAATATTCCACAATGTTCTAAAATATTCCAGAATATATATTATATATTTGCACCTGAAACAGAAAATAAAAGAAGTTATAACAATAATGAAATAGTTATATATTGTGAACTCACCCCAAGCTGGGGCGAGTTCAAACTGCGCGATATGTGAACGAAAAATTAAAAATAGGGGGAACTTTTTTCAATTTAAAAAAAAATTAATGTTGCTCCTGTCATCTACATATAATTGTTCCTCGAATGTGAGGGGTTTCAGTTTCGTTACGAAAAATAATGAAAATAGTTATCACCCTAATGTGCATGCATACGGGCCACATTATATACTCTGAAGGGCCGCATCCGCATGCGGCCCGCGGGTCGTAGTTTGCCCACCCCTGCTATATACAGACATAGGCGTATAGATTAGATGCTAATAAACAATCACTTCCACCACAGGGCTGTATTGTTACTGTAGGCGTAAGGCCAATTACCAAAAAGGTCCTAATTTTGCGGGGAAAAAATTGACATTACGGTGTATAGGCCAACATAGCGGTATATAGGCCGACATAGCGGTATATAGGCCGACGTAGCGGTGTATAGGCCAACATAGCGGTATATAGGCCAACTTAGCGGTATATAGTCCGACATAGTGGTATACAGGCCAACATAGCGTATATAGGCCAACATAGCGGTATATAGGCCGACGTAGCAGTATATAGGCCAACATAGCGGTATATAGGCCGACGTAGCGGTATATAGGCCAACATAGCGGTATATAGGCCGACGTAGCAGTATATAGGCCAACATAGCGTATATAGGCCGACGTAGCAGTATATAGGCCAACATAGCGGTATATAGGCCAACTTAGCGGTATATAGGCCAACATAGCGGTATATAGGCCAACATAGCGGTATATAGGCCAACTTAGTGGTATATAAGCCAACATAGCGGTATATAGGCCAACTTAGCGGTATATAGGCCAACATAGCGGTATATAGGCCAACTTAGTGATATAAAGGCCTACATAAAGCGGTGTGCCTACAGTGTAGGCTACTTACCGCTATGTTGATCTATAGTATACCGCTATGTTGAGCACAGCCAATATCTTTCGCTGCAAACAGCCTTCGGATAATCCTAGGGGACATTCCTAATAGATCCCTATAGCCTGTGGCGCCGAGAGCCAACACGGGCCCCAGGGCAGGACATCATTGCGGGCCCCTTAATAAACAATAAGTCATGAAAACATTGACATGGTCGGGGCGGCCGGGCCCCCTTACAGATGCGGGCCCCCTGGCAATGACGACCCCCTGCTACCCCCTCTCGCCGTGCCTGCCTATAGCCAGGGTTATTTACTTCTACCCATCTGTGTTTTTTCTCTGACAGAGTTGAGAGTGAGCGAGATTGTCATGTTCAACGATATACTGAGTCCAAAGTTCATCAACGACTCGACGAGTCAGTGCGGGGTGTCTAGTTCCTTTGAGACAATACTCAACTACAATGACAGTGAGCAGTCGGTCACCATCCCGGGCACGTGCGACGGTCAGTGAGATTTTTATATTGTACATTACATCAGTTATCCCCAAAGTGTGCACCCAAGGGGGGGGGGTACGCGATGAGTTTGTCGGGACTACGCCCAGCATCGGGCTGAAAACATTGGGCAAACATGCACGGTTAAACCATAAAAACAGTGAAATGAGTGTAAAAGAAGAACCATAACAACAGTGAAATGAGGGTAAAAGAAGAACCATAAAAACAGTGAAATGAGGGTAAAAGAAGAACCATAAAAACAAGATACTTTTTTTAATAAGCTTACTGAGTATTACGAAAAAAGGGGTCCACAGATGTCGAAAGTTTGGGATACACTGCATTATATGAATCTTAGATTGGTCTATTTCACTATACGCCTTATCAGTGCTTTTTTTCTAGCGAAAAATGTTTGGGAACTCATTTCACATCTGTTTTTTAACTTATGTCAGAAAATACTATAATAGTCTATAATTGAATTTTCCACTGAACACAAATTTTATTGTAATGGATATTTAAAGAAATAAACGTTTTTATAAGAAAATTAGAGACTCAAAGAGTTTATTTATAATAAAAACCGACCTGACTATATAGTTTATGTGGAAAAATGTATTCTACTGTATTATGATACTGGTACCGTATTAGGCTTTAAAACAACTTCCAGAGTTCTCTCATGTTTTCATCTGACAAATCATCTCGGTTTCTTTTCTTGCTTTGTGAGTCTAGAGCTGAATGTCTGCCTCAAAGCAGCCAAGAGTCTACGTACTTTGTAGGATCAAAATATGTTAGTGGGGGGCCGACCAATCTGATGAATAAAAGTGCCGAGACTGTTTTTGTCATAAGCGAAGCTCTCGTTGGGGTGATTATCAAATTCATTTGTGAGAATCCCCTTTCACACTCGCTCGAAGAAATGGAGTGAATTCTGCTGTTTCTTTTTTTCATCTCCGTAACAAGATACCGTGCCATCAGGTCCATTCTTTCGATATTTTCATGCCCATTTTTGCTTCTATGCCAAGTGTTCCAATCTTTCGGCAGACTGTACAGCCGAGCTTTTTTCTTCTAACGCACAGCCACTCATATCTTCCGCAGAAGTCTATTTTTTGCTCCAATGTCCAACAACTTGGCAAGTCACTGTCAGAGTCTATGTTTACATCGCCATGATCGCCTACACACGTTTGTTCTGACACTGTCGTTTGAATCGTTTGTATAATATCGACATTATCTTTCGCAACTTCTTGTTTTAATTGTTTGTTTACCGGAGCAGCAGATGGGAAAAAGTGTGAGATTCTTTTCATTTCAACGCTTTTTTGCTTGTTTAATTATTATAAATTTTCAGACTTTAAAATGACATAGAAAAATTATTTACCAAAGTTTGTACTAAAATCAGCCACTCCGGAAATAGAAATAGGTTCGAATATCTATGGGTTCGAATATATCTCATTATAATATCAAATATGTATTCATGCGCGCTTCTAGCCTGCCGTTTAACTTACTTGATCAACAATATTTTTCCGCTGAAAAACTTTTTTTCTATAAAATTTTTAAACGAAACATTTTTTATTTTCTATAATATATAATATTTCAAAAATTTAATTTTTTTCTCAAATTTATATAATTTTTATAATATTCAGTTTAAAATTTTATTTCGTATAATTGTTTAATATGTATTCTTGCGTTATAGCCTACCGTATAACCTGCTTGATCTGAAAAACATTTCTGCTTGAAAAAATTATTTTTTTATTACAAATCTGGCCAAAAAAGCTATGGGAACTCAGCTCCCATGAGTTCCCACTGAAAAAAAGCACTGCGCCTTATCGACTTCTAATTTCAAAACTTAGAATTATCATAAAGATTTTTATACACTAACTTTACCAGCAAAACATTTGCAATTTTATTTTTTTGGTTTTACTATAAAAAGTTAAACTTAAGAACGATAATTTCTTTGGCAATTTTTATTTAAAAATTTCTCAAATATCTTTAATCATTATAGAAGGCGAAGATTTTACAAAAAAAAAAAATATATATATTTATTCTTTAAAGTTTGTAGTAACTGGATCTTAACAGAATGAATATGACAAACGGATGAAGTTTAAAATAATCCAGCTATGAATTAAATTCTTATACCGGCCTATTTATTTAGTAAATCATGAACGAAAACTATTAAAAAAGTGAAAGATTAAAAAATCGTATTTTTCCTTATACATATATCTTATGAAATTTGACTATCTTACCCCCATAACTACCAAAACAGATATAAATAAGATACATTCATTTTATTAATCACACATTTTAGTTTCGCTTTTTTGTTAAAGTAGGATTTTTACATAAAAAGAATTCACGCGGACTAAAAAGTTACGGGGAAAAGTTTGTTTATGTTGGAGGGCAAACTTTATATTTTTGGCTTTTCAGTTTCAGTTAAAGTTAATGTAAAAAAATTGGCACAAAAAATAAACAAAAACAACAATAACAAAACAAATAAAATCCAACAAAATAGCAACAACAAACAGTTTGTCACAATGCGGCACAAAGTAACTGACAGGTGACACCACTTTTAGATGATCATCTTGACTTAAGATTTCGGAAAACGAAAATCTCCCAGTTGACTGTGTTTACATTTCCAATCAGCCACAGACAACTGTGCTTCAGAACCGTGCGGCGAACACGCCGTCTGTATTGACCTACTTAACGATTACGTCTGCAACTGCACGGATGATTTTACAGGTGACCTTTGTAAGGTCAGTTGTTTATTGTAATTCATTACTACACAATAATGTCGTGAGTTTAAACCCTAGCAGGGAGGGCGGGGCCGGTGGTGGTGGGGGGAAGGAGGCATGACTAGCTTCAGCCACGCCCGTGGGTTAACTCATGAAAATGTCGCTCCGTTCCCTCGGGAAAAAAAAAACAACAACAACAAAACATCTATGGCAGATGCCAACCCCTTATTTTTACCCTTAACCGTTGTGGTCGTTTGAGGAAACGAATGGGACACTTCAATATCAGTTGTGTTTTCCTTCGTCCTTTCTTTAGGCTTATAGATTTGGTAGCGCCCATCTCCTCTCCAAGACGGCGGGGGGAAGTCGAGTTCACTATCGACTTCAATTTCCAGCCGCAAGATGGCCGGCTAAGCGAGTGCCACCCGGAGCTGACCAACCCACCGCTCCTAGTTATGCTACTTGCCCTCTGGTATACCGTGCACTAAATGATGGACAATTGATTGACCAGAGTCATACACATCACAACTAGATGAAATTTGTTTTTCTATTGACCGACCAAAATGTTATTTACTTATTAAGTTTACGTTACAGTAACATGGGGGCAGGCAATCTAAGCGTATTCCTAGCACTCCCCCCCCCGCCACTAGTAAGGAAGCCCCTGTCAAGAGTTTTCTTTTGCCGGCCATAGCGAAGGGACAATCTGAGCATTTATCAAGGGCCCCAGACTAAAAAGAATGAACAGTTTGGTGTCGTCAGAGCACTTTTCAAGGGCTCCAGACTAAAATGATTGAACAGTTTTGTGTCGTCAGAGGCATTCCCATCTTTCAAAGTGTACTCGGGGCCCGATGTTTACGAACGACGGTCTTATCAGTGTTTTGTCTAGGGGTCTCTAAGTTACCACAAAAGTAACTTTTCCTAAAGCCCCCAAATGCACATTTGCCCATTGACTCCCAAATGTACTTTTGGTTGGAGCATTCATGTGTAACGTTTAAAAGAGCTCTTAAATTCTCTTTTTCCTAGGGCCCTAAATTTACACGTGCCCTGTTCCCACACAACAAAATGTTAGAACTGCGTTGCATGAGGGTAAATACCATAGATGTATAAGTCTTATATATCTATGGTAAATACTGATGTACTTTAAAAAGACACACGCTTATTAGCTTAAAAAAATGTCTATCTAGACTGCCCCTGATTGGTGTTTAGGTAACCAATGTAAACACAGCAAGCAGTGCATCAACGACATTCAAGGCAGTACTTACAGATGTGACTGTTTGGAAGGTTACTCCGGTAAACTGTGTGAAAACAGTGGCTTGGGTGAGTCCATCACTGTACTCAGGTAGTGTAGCAGTTTACTGTCTGAAAACAGTGGCTTGGGTGAATCCATCAGTGTACTCAATTAGTGTAGTCAGTAAACTGTCTGAAAACAGTGGCTTGGGTGAATCCATCAGTGTGCTCAATTAGTGTAGTCAGTAAACTGTGTGAAAACAGTGGCTTGGGTGAGTCCATCAGTGTACTCAATTAGTGTAGTCAGTAAACTGTCTGAAAACAGTGGCTTGGGTGAATCCATCAGTGTGCTCAATTAGTGTAGTCAGTAAACTGTGTGAAAACAGTGGCTTGGGTGAGTCCATCAGTGTACTCAATTAGTGTAGTCAGTAAACTGTCTGAAAACAGTGGCTTGGGTGAGTCCATCAGTGTACTCAGTTAGTGTAGTCAGTAAACTGTCTGAAAACAGTGGCTTGGGTGAGTCCATCAGTGTACTCAATTAGTGTAGTCAGTAAACTGTGTGAAAACAGTGGCTTGGGTGAGTCCATCAGTGTACTCAATTAGTGTAGTCAGTAAACTGTCTGAAAACAGTGGCTTGGGTGAGTCCATCAGTGTACTCAATTAGTGTAGTCAGTAAACTGTCTGAAAACAGTGGCTTGGGTGAGTCCATCAGTGTACTCAATTATTGTTGTCAGTAAACTGTGTGAAAACAGTGGCTTGGGTGAGTCCATCAGGGTACTCAGGTAGTGTAGTCAGTAAACTGTCTGAAAACAGTGGCTTGGGTGAGTCCATCAGTGTACTCTGGTAGTGTAGTCAGTAAACTGTGTGAAAAATTGCACTATTTATCGAAGTGAGGTTCATAGAGAAAAAAAAAATCCTCCGAAATCAATGCGCCATTCTATGTATGTTGTCCGACACAGGCGACTGGACGGAATGGGCCGAGTGGGAACCGTGTCACCTGACCTGCGGGGAAGTGCTCACCCTGCGGCGTCGCGAGTGCCAACAGAGAGATCCAACGACCACAGCGAGCTGCAGTGGTGAGGGCGTTGAAACTAGGATATGTGAGGCGCCCCCGTGTCCAAGTAAGACATTTTTTTTTGGTTTTACGACAGTAGATAAATGGCTGACTTTTTAAATGTCGGGATGGATGGCCGAGTGGTGTAGATACCTCACTGTCAACCTGACAGTCCTTAGTTCAATACTGGGTGAAATTTTTTTTCCAGGTGAAATTAGGTGTCAAGTCGTCCCACAAGTCTAAGCAGATTTAAATAGGTTCCTGGCTTAAAGTTGGGGCAGTAAAGGTGGCTATGCGTTGTGCGAACCAAAAAATCCCGTCGTACTTCGAGGTTATAGAAACAGGATGAATTCTACACTTCATCTGTCCCGATGGCCCGTTAGGGTTAAGGGAACCTTTTACTTTTTGACATACTAACGGCAAATTGAGATTGTAATTTTGCATGCTTTTATTCAAACTCATTTGGGATGGTACCGGTGACATGGTTGTTCTACGAATTACACCCGTGGGCATTGCTGGGATACTGTTTGTGAACCTTGGATTCCAATAATACAACTGATAATTTTTTTGTTAAAGTTCGCTATTAGAGACACAGTGGTTAGACTAGTGATGCTGTCTGAGATATCAAAACAAAATGTGCATATAACATCTAGGTATATCAGTATTTCATCTATGATTAATTTACTTTATTAAATCTTTAAAATTTAATTTCATATTTTTTTTGTTCCCTTTTGATATTACAATTCTCACAGTTAATAAATAAACAATGGGCAGCGAATAAATAAAGCCATTGTTTACATATGAATATAACAACTACAAAATTTGGTAAAGAATAAATTAATTTTTGTTTTACTGCATTAACGATTTACAGCTGATTTAAAAAAAAATGTTTTTCAACAGTCGACGGTGGACTGTCCGAGTGGCTGGAGTGGACCTGCATCAGTGATGACGAAGGGGGCAAAGCAGTGCGTGTCAGAAAATGTAACAATCCGGGACCAGAGTTCGGGGGAGATTCGTGCTGGCAGCCCTTGAAAGAGTTCGGTGTGTGTGACCCCCCAAGTTACCGCCCTAGTAAGTGAAGGATGGTCTGTCTCTTGGCTAGCTTGTCTGTCTCTCGGCTGTTTCGTCTCTGTTGTATGTCTCTCAGCTCGCTTGTCTGTCTCTTGGCTGTTTCGTCTCTGTTGTCTGTCTCTTGGCCGTTTCGTCTCCGTTGTCTGTCTCTTGGCTGTATCGTTTCTGTTGTCTGTCTCTTGGCTGTTTCGTCTCTGTTGTCTGTTTCGTCCCTGCCCTTTTTTAATCTTTTGGCTCTCTAAGCTCTCTTCGCTCTTTTAACTATTTTGGCACTCTGGTTTTCTTGTCTCTCTTGTTTTACTTACTCTCGGCTCTTGACTCGCAATCTCTTTTCTATCTCACGGCTGTCTTGTTTTTCTCTTGTTTCACTCTTCCCATTGCATCTGTCTCTAGGCCTTTTTGACTCTTTTGGCTCTCTTGTCTCTTTTCACTGTTTTGGCTCTCTTGTCTCTTTTCACTGTTTTGGCTCTCTTGTCTCTTTTCACTGTTTTGGCTCTCTTATCTCTTTTCACTGTTTTGGCTCTCTTGTCTCTTTTCACTGTTTTGTCTCTCTTGTCTCTTTTCACTGTTTTTGGCTCTCTTGTCTCTTTTCACTGTTTTGGCTCTCTTGTCTCTTTTCACTGTTTTGGCTCTCTAAGCGATCTTTGCTCTCTTTACTCGATTGTTGTTTATCTTGAACTCTTTTGGCTCTCTTGGTTTTCTTGACTGCATTCCATTCTTGAGTAAAATTCCTGCAGATTTGAAACGGTAATTCATGTAAAGACAGGCCATACATACAGGTTCAAATATAGAGAAAATTTTCAGATTGGATGGACATTGCTTTCTTCCTTTTTATTGTTTTATGTAATACGGCCACACTCATTTTGTTTAGATTGTAACGAAGATTCTCGTGTCCTTACAGTTGATGGAGGATACGGCCCTTGGTCAGACTGGTCTTACTGTCAGGTTGAGGAAAACGTCAGGACCAGGGTCAGGCTGTGTGAGAATCCAGCGCCCGAACGGGGAGGCAAGAACTGTACCGCCTACGAGGGGATACAAACCATGGCGTGTGAGTTTGTTGAGAAAAAAGGTGAGTGTGTATTGATAATATGTGTCTATCTATCTATCTATCTATCTATCTATCTATCTATCTATCTATCTATCTATCTATCTATCTATCTATCTATCTATCTATCTATCTATCTATCTATCTATCTATCTATCTATCTATCTATCTATCTATCTATCTATCCATCCATCCATCCATCCATCCATCCATCCATCCATCCATCCATCCATCCATCCATCTATCTATCTATCTATCTATCTATCTATCTATCTATCTATCTATCTATCTATCTATCTATCTATCTATCTATCTATCTATCTATCTATCTATCTATCTATCTATCTATCTATCTATCTATCTAAACTAATGTCAGTTCGTCTGTCTGTCTGAATGTTTATCTATCTATATCTGTTAGTAAGTCTCTATCTCTCTCTGTCTTAAGGTATTTCCCTAGACCAATTTTTTTTTTACTAGGTCACATTATCTAACTGTACAGCACTTCTAAAAAGTCACAATCATTGATTTAAACATCAACAATACAATATTCCCATTCACAAGTCTTCCTTGTCTCCTCAGGGTGCTGGAAGCTGGTCAGAGTCGGTCCAGAGATGAAGAGGATCACATGTACAGAGGACCCGGTCTCACAGATGACCGAGTGTGTCATTGAGTGCAAGAAAGGCTACATGGTGGACAATGACAAGCGGTATCTGTGTGGTCCGTTGACCAACTACACCTGGTCACACATCACCAGAATCAATCCCAAAGGACTTTTGCCGCACTGTACCAGTAGGCTATAGAGACTGCTTATGAAAATATAAAATGTGTAGTAGGTAGATTTAATAATGGTAAACAAGTCGAACGAAGGGATATACACATACGCCATGCCGTAACAATTTTTTGTAAGATTTTTTTAACATTATATACTACGATCAATGGCTTGGTGACAGTGGGGTCCGGAACCATTTTTATGACCGCCCACTGCCCCCATTTCAATCGGGCCCCTTCAAGAAATTATTCTTTATAAATCTTTTGCGAAGAGGGCCCCAAAGGTATTTGTGCACAGGACTTACAAACATCTTTGGAAGTCTCAGCTCAGCCGAGGGCCCACAAATTTCCAAGAACTGTTTAAAGCACAGGACGTTATTTATTTGAATGTTGTCCCATTTGGAAAGTATCATTAAAAAACCAACTTTCAAATGCTTCACTGCTCTGTATGACCAGTGATATTTCATCACAATACGTAGGGCCGTTGTTATGATTTCGGGGGCTTGATGGCCAGCTACATTTGAATTCTCTAGGCAAAGATACATGGGGGCCCTAGGTAAATGTAATAAGGATGCTCTAGGCAAATGTAATAAGGATGCTCTAGGCAAGTGTAATAAGGATGCTCTAGGCAAATGTAATAAGGATGCTCTAGGCAAGTGTAATTTGGAAACCCTAGGCTAATGTATTAAGGAGGCTTTAGGCAAATGTAATAAGGAGGCTTTAGGAAAATGTAATGAGAAGGCTCTAGGAAAATTAATAAGGAGGCCCTAATCGAAAAATGCTGTTAAGGCTGCAGCTTGCATATTCTGGGCCCCCCTCAAACATCCCCAAACATTTTAGTCATTTTAGTCAGGGGCTTCTGGCAAGTTCCCATCTTGGATTACCTTGTGTCTGGCAAAATAAGGGACCCCTTTAGCTTTTAGGTCCCTCATAGTCAGCTCGTCCATAAGAACGATGCTATACCAGTGTCAAACATAAGTTTTATAATTTGTGTAACTTCATCTTCCAGAAGCGTATTCAGTCACCCTGAGAAGTTTAGAGTTGTATGGGTACTACCAAAACATCATAGGCCACGAGAAGTTTCTGTTGGTGCTACTGGATGACCAGATACAAGAATTTCTGTTAAACTATTGTCCAGACTGCACCAAGAAAGTCATGGTCATTATGGATATAGGTACAAATACTTAAGTACAGTAATGGTACAGTCATTATGGAGATAGGTACAACAAACTTAAGTACATGGTGCATTTAATTGGCGTGAGAGCATTTCTAAGTTACTGAAATCAATATACACGTATACATGGTGTAAAAAAAAATATCTATTAAATTTTGAAAAAATGCTATACTTATATCACTTTATCTTGAGCTACTGTTTTAAAAATGTTAGACTTGATTCTAAAATAAAATTGCCTTATAAGCAGTCAAGGTCTGATCATTCCGGTGTAAAAACAAACAAACTACAACAACAACAACTGCAACAAACACAATGAGCCAGTAACTATCAAACAGTGGCGTAGCTAAGGAGGGGCGAGGGGGGGCGGACCGCCCCGGGTGACAGCCTATGGAGGGTGACACTATGTCACCTCCAACAAAATTTTTCAGCCAGGCTAAGGTGAGAAAATAGTCTGAAAATAGAATTGTGATAAAAACCCAACCAACACAGGAAATGTGACCGCTATGATGACGTCTATAATTTGGAAAATATTGTCTGAGCGAGTACAGCTCTTTTGGCGAGTCATTTTTCTTATATATTTTAAATTTTATTATATTTTATTTCGAACATTTTATAATTTATTTCGAACAATGTTCTTAATAAATGACGATCATGGCTTTCTCAAATTATACGAAAGAATAGTTGCGTTTTAAAAATGTTTGGATTTGAACTACTTGTTTTTGTGGTATTGGATTCGGATTTTGTCTTGGATCATACATGTAAGCAGTAACGTACCGGTCAGTAGAGTAAAGTAGAGCCTAGAGGTAGAGTATGTATGAAAATGTAGCTACACCTAACCATTCAGCAAAGGGTCGTGTGGGTTCACTGGGGTGACATTTGAACGGACCGCCCCGGGTGACGTGTACTCTAGCTACGCCACTGCTATCAAAGTGTTAATATTATCTAACCTAAGGGTAGGCACCAAGTGGTCAATAAAAAAGCAATAACTAATGATGAGATCTATCATAATACATGTCTGGCATGATTCAACCAAACTCATACTAGAAGAAGGAAAATTTTGCGTATTCATGAAAATAATGTTTTTTTTTTCTTAAAAGTAGTATTATTAATATACTGTGTTACTTAGTTTAACTCCCGTAGAACTTTTCAGTTACAGAAGTGAAGATTTTTTTTTTTAAAACAAATTGAAACCCATTTTTGTTTTATTTGTTGTAGGAATCACTCAAGCGGTAATTGTCATCAATAAAACCTCACCTTCTGTTGATCCAGAAACTGCAACAGGTTTTGTATCAGGGTTGTTACCTTAGATGTAAAGTACTAGATTGATTTCATGCCTAAATATGACTGGGTTTGTTTGAAAAAAAAAGAGAAGTGACGTACGCTATATGACGCTGGCGCGATGCAGCTGTCATGGCGCTAGAGCGAAAATTCAATATGTGTACAATATCGGTGACGTAAAGCCAGTACATGATTAACCTATAAGCAATTCAAGCAAAGTGCAAAAAAATATTATCCTTTTAATTATTAAATCAATGTGTTTATGTGTGTGTATGTGTGTGATTTCCTCCTTAAAATGATCATAAACTTTATTTAACATTGGTTCGTGCTTAGTGCATCAAGGGGAGTTTATCCAGCACTACGTAGAGCTCAAAGTTTGCCAAAAGACAAAAAAAAATTTACTTTGCACCAAAAAAACTTATGTCGGTAGCCCATGTTCTTGGTCACACCGCATGTCCATGATCTACTTTCGTTTTACGACTTAAACAATAGACATGAACCTTCTAGTTCTTTACATCTACATTGTCTGTTACCAGTGGCGCAACCAGCAAAAAATGCTGGGGGGGGGGGGGGGCTCACATTATGAAAAAAGACAGTTTGACAGTCTTTTTTGTAACTTTATACCATTAATTATGTATTGATGATTAGGCCTGGGGGGGGGGCTTGAGCCCCGGTTGCGCCACTGTCTGTTACAATATCAGTGTATGTAAAGAAGCTGACTGAGAACTATTGGGGCTTCTATAAGTTTGGTGCGTTATTATACATGTCAGTTTTATGACATCATTCCCTTAAATATACCCCCCCCCTTCCGTTTAATAGCATGTTAATGGACTGTTTACTAATATTCCTCAGAGGAACAGACTATTGAAACGATCAACAGCCTGTACAAGTTTGAATTCATAGCTCAGACCCTGTACAATGACTCCAACACCTGGTCGTCGGTATACCTGGACGGCCGGGAGCACAGGGTCAGCACCAAGAATGTCACAATATTCGAGCAGTGCCCAGAGGGGACACACCCACTTCGTGGCGTTTGTGGTTAGTGAAAGGGGCGTTAGTTAGATGGGTAGTGATGCTGCTGGTGGTAAGTGGTACAGGTTGCAATTGTCTGGTGGTAAGTGGTACAGGTTGCAATTGTCTGGTGGTAAGTGGTACAGATTGCAATTGTCTGTTTTACATAATACATAATATTTTGTATTTATACTTTGATGTTTATTGCAAAAGCACGGATCAAACAATGAAAAATGGCTAGCACTACAGCGTAAACTAGACTAAAAACAATCCTGTCAATATTGCCTTTCGAAGGTTTCGAAGCAATCAGTAACCGAACGATAGCAACAAAACTGATACACAAAGACCTGCTGAGAGAGGGGCATGGGGGGGGGCAAATGCCCAGGGAGCCCGGACAGAACTGGCCAATCAATCCTTTTGAAAATATTATTATCAGCACGGGGGCATGACAGCCCTGCCCAGGGGCCCGAAATTTCTGTCATTGGGCCTTGATGCACATTTAAAAAGCCAATAAAACCTGTTTTACGACAAGAATCAAACATGAGCCTGCCATTTGGCTATTCACGTAAACCAGCTATGTATGTCTTCGCATTGCACCGTATCAATATTTGTGTACATTGTGAAACGTTGTTGAAATTGTGGGATATTGTGTTACAATGTAGTACATTGTGGGACATTATGAATTAAGTGTGGTACATTGTGGGACATTCTGGTACATTCTGGTACATTCTGTTGCATTGTGGTACATTGTGGGACATTGTGGTACATTGTGGAACATTGTGGTTTATTGTGTGAAATTGGTGGTAAATTGTGGGACATTATGGGACATTGTGTGACATTGTGGGACATTAAGACATTGTGTTACGTTTTGGTACATTTTGGCACATTGTGTACATTGTGGTACATTGCGGTGCATTGTGAGACATTAAAGGACATTCTGATACATTGTGGTACATTCTTTTACATCTAGTTGTTTATTGCATATCACAACAGCACTGCTTTACAGCAACAGTATTAAGCACAAACAAATTAACTAATTAGCATTATTATTATAGTGACTAACTGATGAAGTAATATCCTGTTTTTTTGTCGTCGTTTTAAATAAACTGTAATAAACAAGGGGGTATTTAGTTACTTTTATTTAAAATGATAACACAGTGTTTTATGCTAATTAGTTAATTTGTTTGTGTTTGTCCCACAATGTACCACAATGTCCCACAATGTACCACAATGAAACAGAATGTACCACAATGTCCCACAATGTACCACATTGTCCCACAATGTACCACAATGAAACAGAATGTACCAGAATGTCCCACAATGCACCACAATGTACCACATAATCCAAAATGTACTACAATGTAACACGATTTCTAGTTTACGCTGCTTAGTGCTAGCCATTTTTCATTGTTTGATCAAATGCTTTGCAATAAACATCAAAGTATAAATACAAAATATTATGTATATTATGTAAAAAATACAATTTTACCCTGGCTTAATTTCGATATAGCGTATAATATAAGCTTTATAGGCCTCTATCAGCTGATCGTATAAATAGCTTTACATAGACTACAGCGCTTTGTAATTGACATATTAGAATAACTAGTCCACTAGAAATTAACTAGGGCCTTAACAGACTTTAGAAAAAAAGCGGATGACAAAATACATAGCTCATTGGAGTCGTTTCTAGAATGAGAAAACTGGTATCATAATGAAAGCTGGTGGAATGTTTTGAGTCGAACATGGCTGCGATAGCTCCGCCCACTGGATTCATCCTCTTGGTACCATCTGATAGCAAACGTCAGTTCCATGCATCAACCTCTTGGTCTACTCCCTTATTTCCCTAGGTTGATGACGCAACCGTCGGGGGGGGTAGAGATGAGGGAAATATCTGGAAGATTTTAGCAGAAACCTCACAGAAGCTGTGACAATGAGAACCAAGAGAATGTTTTCAGATCCCACAGAACATGAATTCTACACTTTATTTTCCCCAGATGGTCTTAAATGTTGAAAATGATTTTTAATTAATAAGCTAATCAAAAATCTTAAAATAATTAACAGTAAGAGCTTTTATGAAAAAGAAATACGGGCAATTTTATATCGCTAATTCTCCTGCCATTTAACATTTTCGGGCATTTTAAAGTACGCATCGAGGACCTCATTAGATCCCCCATTGCCTTACCTTCAATATTGAAAATTGAACACTAAAATTAAATCATTTCCTTGTTTTCTAGGTGCACATCATACTTTTTGTCTAGGTGCAATACTTTGATAATGGTGTCTAGGTGCACATCATACTTTTGTCTAGGTACATATCATACTTTGTCTAGGTGCACATCAAACTTTGTTCAGGTGCACATCATACTTTTTTCTAGGTACACATCATACTTTTGTCTAGGTGCACATCATACTTTTGTCTAGGTACATATCATACTCTAGGGTGCACATCATACTTTTGTCTAGGTGCACATCATACTTTTGTCTAGGTGCACATCATACTTTTGCTGGTGCACATCATACTTTTGTCTAGGTGCACATCATACTTTTGTTCAGGTGCACAACATACCGTTGACACAAATATTGATTAGATGACATTAACAACTATTTTGTTCACGATCTTTATTAGAAAATGGGTTGATCATGTCTTTGACTTTTATTTTTTGCTTCTTATACTTTGATTGTATTTTAAATTACTTCAATACGCTATTTACGTTCTTTATACTTTTTGTACCCAATTCGTTACTATTTTCACCTGTTGTGTTTACGTTCAACTAATGAACAATAAAAACAAATACTGCGTAGTACCTGAAATTTGTGTTCATCAAGGAATAACAATGATTGGGTTCCAACAAGAGTTACTGTAGGCCAACCAGAGAAACACCTGCATTGAGAACATGTTTATTTATAGAGAAACACCTGCATTGAGAACATGTTTATTTATAGAGTAACACTCGTATTGAGAATATGTTTATTTATAGAGTAACACCTGCATTGAGAACATGTTTATTTATAGAGTAACACCTGTATTGAGAACATGTTTATTTAAAGAGAAACACCTGCATTGAGAGCATGTTTATAGAGAAAACAAATATATTATGAGGTTTGCCTACATATTATCTATAGTGTATTGATTGAAGAATTTTAATTGCGTTTTAATTTTCTCAGCTGGTTAGTTGTAATGTAATCCTTCTATGGAGCACTAAAATTATTTGAACATTATACATAACTATGTGAGATAATCTCTTACATTTTATATGCACATAACAAAGAGAATGAATATATTCAATGGAAGTCACTTAGACTTCTTTATTCAATTATTTTTGCAAAATTATTTCCAACCCCAGGAAAAAAATCTAGCTCAGGCAAATAAAACACCCTGCAACTCCGACCCACATTTAGGTCAGGGGGAGTCCTTGGTGTAACACCAGACTAGTATTATAGTCTCAATGGAAGAACATGATAATTATTAACATAATACAAATAAAAATTCATTATCTTTGTACCGAACTTGACCATGTAACAAACTATGTAACTATGTTTGCCTATTACCTCTTATCTAAATGTGCTTTATGAATTGTGTTTACATTTCTCTATTACCTTCTATCTAATGTAATATGAAAACTGTACCTACATTTCTCTATTACCTCCTCTAGTTAATGAATACTTCAACTTTGGGTCAAACACGTCTAGAACTGAGATGACACCAAATGGCACCCAGCAAATGACATAAACTGTGACTATAACAAACAATGACAGGCCAGGCCTGTGGTGAATAAATGTGTCAAATAGAATTTATAATTTCTGAATGAAGCTAAAAATTAAATATTGAACTATTTATCATTTATTAGAAGAGTCTTTTGTTTTAAATTAAAGTAATGTTATAAAAGAATAACAAGCTCAAAATGACAACTTTCTTTGCATATATCACTAAAAAAAACAAAACAAAAGTAATAATAATAAAATAAAATAAGTTCTATTCTTCGGTCATTTACAAATATTATTGCTACAGTACATTGTCACTGGATAATTATGTAGTCGTCAGTAATGGCAGGCTTGCGGAGCCGCCATATTTTTCGGCTCCGGCTCCCACAAATTTGACGGCTCCGGCTCGGCTCTGGCTCCTATTAAGATAGTATCACACGAGACAAAAATTTTTGTATTTGCTCCACGCCAACATGCCGCTGATAAAAAGTTATGCAAATTTTACGCGTTCACCCTCAGTCAGGAACTTGAAAACAAGCAATTAAGCCTGTTCCATTCTGGACACAGGACGTGTTAGCGCATTTTCTTGTTATGTATCAGTACGTATGTTAGCTTTCAGTAAATATTTGTAAATGTTGGAAATGTTTATAAATTCAATTGTGTAATGCATATATCAGTAAAAAAATATTATAAAGACGTTTCTTTATATTTGAAAAAATTATTTTCTCTTAAATCTAACTACAAGTGGTTTGTGGTTACTGAAATAGGACTCATAATTGAAAACATTCGAAATTATAGTCATTTAATCGTCTCGAAAAACCTGTCAATTGTTAATAGCTCTGATACTTTCAATTAAACTCAGAACACAAGCTTACTATTTCATTTGATGAGTTTCTTAATAAATCTTGGTGAAACTACGTGCTGCAGTATTTCGCACCAAATGAATGGGTTATTGAACGTACAAGGTGTATATATAATATATAAGCCCCTTAGAGCCCTGAAACCCGGCCCTCAGAGGTCCTATCGCAAAATGAACTTTGGATGTACACTTGGCAGGCCATGACCTACAAAATGATATATACATCATGGGTCTAGGACTTATGGTTGTTGAGATATAGGCGCTCCTTAATTAATATAACTTATATAGTCGGAAAACGGTACTAAGCCCCCTTTACGGCCCTCAGAGGTCAGATCGCGAAATGGAAAAAAAGTCAATTTCTGGCAGGCCAAGACCTACAAAATGATATATACATCAAGCAGGACTTATGGTTGTTGAGATCTAGGATGATGACAGACAGACAAAACGGGGACAATAGAGCATTTTTTTTCGAAAATGCTCTAAAAATATACGCATTGTTAGTTTTACTAAAAACAAACTATTTCAGTGCATCCAGAATCATATCATTATTTTCGACCGATGTTTCACTAGTCGCCACTTTCATAAGTAATAAAAGTTATTTCAATGATCAAATTAGCAAATAGTAAAATGATACATTATTTAAAATATTTTAAAGACTTCAGTATTTATATTTATTATTCATAAATTCGAAGTGACTATCCGGACCACGGGAAAATTAATAAAACTCTTTGCTTGGATTTTTATTTCGGGACTCGTCCTAATAAAGTCTGATTGTTATTCGGACCCGTGGCAAATATGCAATTAGCTTACTATACATAAACTTTATTGGTTGTTGTTTGTTTATTTTTTTTTATAATTGTTTGAATTGTATGATTTAATTGTTACTGTGTCTAGGGTTCCACTAAACGGACTCAGTATTATTATTTTTCGGGTTCCGTCTAATAAAGTTTAACATAGCTGTTTAGTGCATATTTGCCACGGGTCCGAATAATAATCGGATTTTATTGTGACCCGGTCCGAATAGCCACAGCCATATAAATTTATCTACTTCCATTTAAAATATTATGTTTATAATAAAATTGTTAAATACAGAAAGCGACCTTTTTTTTAGTCTTTCACAAATTCGCGGTCAAATAATAATACGAAATGACGCGTTCTATTTGTCGTTATAGTAAAATTTTTTTTTAAATGACTGATACAATTATTCTATGGAATAAAACTGTTTTAACTTTATATAACAAAATAACATGCCATTAAAAAATTTCGGAGAGTAAACAAGATTTAAAACGAACACAAAACGATTCCCATTGTCACGCTATCATTTAAATGCTGTTTGAGAGATACACTAGATTTAGAAGTTTATCAATCATAACATTACAGATTGAGAGATACACTAGATTTAGAAGTTTATCTACCTATAACATTACAGATTGAGAGATACACTAGATTTAGAAGTTTATCTACCATAACATTACAGATTGAGAGATATGCTAGAAGTAAAAAGACTCCAAATTACGCACAGAGTCAACAATATTTTGAACGACGAACAATTTTGGTGCGGTTCACGAACAATTTGAACAATGTTCGTCTAGGGTTTTACTCTATATTTGAGAATACGAACCAGCGTCAGGTGGTGAAATATTTGGAATGTTTCCTTGTTTACAACGTACACAAACAAACACTGTGTACAAACAGTGTGTACAAACACTGAGTTAGTTATCAGGCTATTTTGAAAAAGAATTAATTTCATTCATGTGGTTCGTCCTTTTTTTCCGGCTCAAACAGCAAGTTGTAAATGGGTTGGGTTCATTCGGGAAACACGTATTACGAGCTACATGGTTATTATAACAGGGAAATACAATTTGTAGACTTACATTGGCCCCATTAGGGAAGTACTACATGTAGGCAGGCATACAATGGCCTTAATCGGGAAGTACTACATGTAGGCAGGCATACAATGGCCTTAATCGGGAAGCACTACGATTGGCCTTGCCGATGAATTGTTTCACTTAGGTCCTATTTGTTATTACCTTTATTTCACAGTAAGCCATACTCTCTTTGTTGATATCCTCGTGGCCCACTTGTTCCTGACCATGTAAAACATGTCTAAAATTCTTTCATGTAGCCAGACTGTTCCACCGGAGACAGGAGTCTGGCTGAGTAACGGGCGAGAGAGCCACAATGGGCTGGAGGACGCCGCTGGCACGGGAATCTTACGGAGATCAACTGACGTGGAACTCATCTCCTCACACTGACCCCGTTACCCAGGCTCATGTTAGACACAGACGTGTCGGCCTCAAAGTCCAGGTCAGTTTCGCCCTTGGTCCAACCTGCCCTCTGTGGCCGTAGGTGAGAGTCTCACTTCGTACCTGGAGGGGCTCCACGGAGGATGCGATCCTGTGCAGTTTGTCAAAGCGGACAGTTGGTCTACGTATGTTGTACTGGTTCATGACGGGCGAGCTGTCCGCTCGTGGTCTGTAGATGATGCTCATGTCAGACAGATAGATCTAAAATAAAGAGATTAACAAATAATAACACTTAGGGAGGGGGTGTTGTTTTGAGTTGAAATCTGCGTCATGATTTAGTTGCCAGTATCGCGATGTGTCTCATTGCCACTGTCTTTTGAAGGAGACATAAAACTATGTCCATCTGTGTTGTTTTTGCAGCCTGGACTTTGGCGATATATATCGATAGACTCTCGTAAATAATTACCACAGTGACATTATTAATTGACTTGCTTGAGATATCGATCAAACGACATCGTTGCTCACATAGGGACATCAAGACATCTGTCACAAAGTTTAATACCATGGAATGATAAACATACCAACTAAATTACAATGCTCTGAGATATAGACAGTGTCGGCACTTTGAGGTTTATCTTTATTACATTCGACAGTGCTGATGAATTATCTGTGAAATGTACAACTTCACAAGATGCTTGTTTATATGTAATATTATACTACTTGATTTTAGATTCATATTATTCGCCGTTGCTATCAAGCTGTTGCTACCACGTGTCGTTGCTATCAGGCTGTTGCTACCACGCTGTTGCTATCACGCCGTTGCTATCACGCCGTTGCTACCACGCTGTTGCCATCACATGGTTAAGTGACATAGTTTCGAATATTAATATAGTCTCTCTTAAGATACAAATTAGAACTAAATACTCTAAAATACAAATTGAAAAAAAGTAACCTAACTTCTAGGATGACTCTGAAGATGAAGCAATTGATGACAAACACTGTGACAGCTGGCAGGAAAATGGCGATGATTACAATGAACAGAGAATATTCTGGTCGAGGTGTCAACTTGCAGAGCTCAGTTCCTTTGGTGTTTTGCTCATTCCACTGTAGAATCCGCCACTTATCAGAGAAAACATCAAATAGAAAGTAAACATTGAAACCGTCGCTCTGCTATTCACAGTTTTATAAATAAATAACGTGCCAAATTTATTGCGGGGACTTTAGACATGCCCAAAATTACCCGTTCGAAAGCCCAACCTTGCTAAATGTTAGAAACGGCCTTAAAATCTATATCTATCTTATGACTGTCCTATAGAGGTGTTGTTAGTGCTGCTGGTGGTGTTGGTTGTGGTGTTTGTGGTGGTGTGGTTGTAGTGTCGGTGTGGCGTGTATCCGGCATAAAAATGAAAAATTCTCTGGTGTCTTTTTAATGATAGAACGATTGCAATTGATAGCGCTAATAGATACTTGGTGTCTTTAAAAATACATTGATAGCGATTGACATCGCTAAAAGGTTCTGACTTTAGTCTTTAAAAGATGGATAACAGCGTTACTTAACACTTACTGTTGTTAATCGACATCAGTTGACAGGCTAAACAAATACTTACTGAGTTTGGAATAAATCGACATCAGTTGGCAGCGCTGAACAAATACTTACTGTAGTTTGGAATAAATCGACAACAGTTGGCAGCGCTAAACAAATACTTACTGGAGTTTGGAATAAATCGACAACAGTTGGCAGCGCTAAACAAATACTACTGGAGTTTGGAATAAATCGACAACAGTTGGCAGCGCTAAACAAATACTTACTGGAGTTTGGGATAAATCGACAACAGTTGGCAGCGCTGAACAAATACTTACTGGAGTTTGGAATAAATCGACATCAGTTTGCAGCGCTAAACAAATACTTACTGGAGTTCGGAATAAATCGACAACAGTTGGCAGCGCTGCAAACAAATACTTACTTGAGTTTGGAATAAATCGACAACAGTTGGCAGCGCTAAACAAATACTTACTGGAGTTTGGAATAAATCGACACAACAGTTGGCAGCGCTAAACAAATACTTACTGGAATTAGGAAAAATCGACAACAGTTGGCAGCGCTAAACAAATACTTACTGGAGTTTGGAATAAATCGACAACAGTTGGCAGCGCTAAACAAATATTTACCGGAGTTTGGAATAAATCGACAACAGTTGGCAGCGCTGAACAAATACTTACTGGAGTTTGGAATAAATCGACATCAGTTTGCAGCGCTAAACAAATACTTACTGGAGTTTGGAATAAATCGACAACAGTTGGCAGCGCTAAACAAATACTTACCGGAGTTTGGAATAAATCGACAACAGTTGGCAGCGCTAAACAAATACTTACTGGAGTTTGGGATAAATCGACAACAGTTGGCAGCGCTGAACAAATACTTACTGGAGTTTGGAATAAATCGACATCAGTTTGCAGCGCTAAACAAATACTTACTGGAGTTCGGAATAAATCGACAACAGTTGGCAGCGCTGAACAAATACTTACTTGAGTTTGGAATAAATCGACAACAGTTGGCAGCGCTAAACAAATTACTTACTGGAGTTTGAATAAATCGACAACAGTTGGCAGCGCTGAACAAATACTTACTGAGTTTGGAATAAATCGACAACAGTTGGCAGCGCTAAACAAATACTTACTGGAGTTTGGAATAAATCGACAACAGTTGGCAGCGCTTAAACAACATTTACTGGAGTTTGGAATAAATCGACAACAGTTGGCAGCGCTAAACAAATACTTACTGGGAGTTTGGAATAAATCGACAACAGTTGGCAGCGCTAAACAAATACTTACTGGAATTTGGAATAAATCGACAACAGTTGGCAGCGCTAAACAAATACTTACTGGAGTTTGGAATAACCGACAACAGTTGGCAGCGCTAAACAACTTACTTGAGTTTGGAATAAATCGACAACAGTTGGCAGCGCTTAAACAAATACTTACTGGAGTTTGGAATAAATCGACAACAGTTGCAGCTAAACAAATACTTACTGGAGTTTGGAATAAATCGACAACAGTTGGCAGCGCTAAACAAATACTTACTGGAGTTTGGAATAAATCGACAACAGTTGGCAGCGCTAAACAAATACTAAACATCCAGATGTAGAACAACATCCATCTCAGTCGTTGTCGAGAAACGTGTCGTTCGTACAGCAATGTGTTGGTCAGATAGAAATACCTGGCAAAATGGTATTTTAATGAACATTGCACTTGCATGTACATCAATGATGGGTGCGATGCAGGTCCGTAGCCAGGTCAAAGTAAGCAGGGAGGCACCAATACCCATCAAGGGGGCACCTTTACTTTATCTTTATTTGTTCCTTTTTTCTTCTTTGTAAGCGGGGTGGGTACCCACACTTATGGGGGCACGGCCCCACGTGCTCCCCCTTGCTACGGGGCTGGTGCGATGTTTACATACATTAAATAAGTAGCAACACTCACTGCACCCAGGGCCGTTCTTACGACTAGGCAAGTTAGACGGCTGGCAGGGGCCGCCACTCAGAGGGGCCCTCTATCGGCACTTTCATTTTCCATAACACAATTAAAAAAAAGTAATCTATATCTAGTTTAAAATGCGGATTTCCTGAACCATTTCTATTTCCTGAACCATTTCTATTTCCTGAACCATTTCTATTTCCTGAACCATTTCTATTTCCTGAACCATTTCTATTTACTCAACAGGAGTTTATCATTCGCACAACAAATTGTGTGGGCATTCTGTTATACCTACGGAGACGGTGGTCGTATGGTAGAGCGTTAGACCGTCTGTAGGCCGACTTTCGACCCCCAGACAGCTCGACCCTGGTGACATTTGACCACGGGACAGTTCGACCCCGGTTATTCGACCCTTGTCAACTGATAAAAATAATATTTGAATTATTATTTCTTTTTTTAAATGTGTTTATTAACTTTGATCAACAGGTTTATAATTGTTTCCGATAAATGTATATGTTTTATTTAAAATGTATCTTTTAATTGTTTAATTTTTTTTTTCTAATTGTTTAAAATGGGTATTTTAGTTCTGTGATGTCTTAGCGATGAACACAAAGCGTGAAGCATAGGTGTGCGGATCTTGAAATTTAGCGTCCGCGTCCGTCCATGGATTTCTATCAATGATCCGCGTCCGCAGAATCTTACAATATTGGTTTGCAGTCAGTCCGCGCGTCCGCATTGCTGAAATTTAGCTGTTTAAATTACTTGAAATTTTTTGGTAACGCTAAAGAAGATCCGCGTCAGTCCGCGAGTCCGCAACTTAACCATACGAAGCGTCCGCTGTCAGTCCGCGGATTCGGAAAAGTCTGCAGATCTGCGTCCGCAAGCGGACGCGTCCGCTGTCCGCTCATCCTGCGTGAAGTAATTTTTCTACTCAACAATTCTTTCACCCCCTCTTTTTGATTGTATCCAGGCTCTGATAAAATTACAGCCCGCCAATCTCACACCACATGTCCAGCAAACACAAGTGTGGTAAGTGTTGCCAGACAGGTATTAGAAATAACGCAGCGGCTTCGAATACGACCGGGTGTGTTTCGTATTTTTTTTTCCGAGACACGACCAGCAACTTCTTTGATGACGTCAGTAAACAGATAGAACTCTTTATGATTTAAAGTTATTTTCTTTTCGCGGGAACGAGTAATTTTGTCTACTTATACATTAAAATTGCAACTTTGCTCTCAGAAACATAACTTTTTTTATTGTGTTTTTTTTCAGAATGTATCCTTTTAGTTGTTTTAATGAAAAGTAACTAATTAGATCTCTTGACATTTTTTGAAAATTGAAATAATGCATCTTTTAGGATGTTGTAAGAAAAAGAAACAACAACTAATTAGGTTTTTTTTAACTATTTCATAACTTAAAAAAATATTTTGCAAATATGTATCAAAGCTGAACACAGAGGCGTAACAATTTTAAGGGAGGGGGGGTCCAAAATCGAAAGTCCCGCCGAGCTCCAGCTTGAGGGAGACCCCAAAATTATTATACTAAATAGCTAAGAACATAATCCATGTCATATCGACGTCAAAATGCAAGGCCCCCAAATCCTAGGTTCTGCAATGGCTTTACAATAGTTTATCTTCCCGCAAAGGCTTTGCAGGGTATAGCTAGTCCTAAGGCTAAATATTACATAACTTTTCCTTACCATCATTTTTGCGTCACACTTTAAAAAATTCAGAGACGCCTACATATTTCAAATTTACTAAATAATAATAAGATTAAGAAACGAAAATAGAGGGGACGGGGAAGCATTTATATACGAGAATTGAACCAAATACTGACGGAGACGAATTAACGAGTGTTAGCTTTCTGGGGGGGGGGGGGGGGGTACGATAGATTCTAATTTAGTGCATAATTTTTTGTTTTATTCGTCCGACTTTATTAGGCTTGGGCAGACCTGAAAAAAGCACATCTTTACTCTTATCTTACTCTAGTTCTTAATATATATCCAATAACTAAAATATATAATTCAAAGCTGTATTTATTTTTAAAAAATATTATAAAAATATCTCCTTAATTTATTAGGCTTGGACAGACCCGAAAAAAATTAAAGCCAAATATAAAATATCTCCGATTTTTAACAGCAACGACGTCATCAAAGTCTGCTGGTCGTGTCTCGGAAAAAAATACGAAACACACCCGGTCGTATTCGAAGCCACTGCCTAGGAAATAATATACTGGTAAGTCAGCAGCTAAACGTTATACTGACCCATCCACCTAGGACATAGGTCACTTATGTCATGTGTGGCTAGAGTAGACACAAACCGTTGGTCAGTGAGACTCATGTGCTTATATGTGAGATATATTGTCGATCTTCAAAAATTTTTGGAAATTGTTTAGAACATAACGAAAATTATAACTCAACTATCTGTTTCCTGCAAAATCTTTGCATAGAGTTATATCACCAGTCTTGATCGGTAGGCTAGGTTATTTTTGCATGATTGTATTTTGAACTGGAATACTGTTGTATTAATTCTTTACTTTCGATTTAACGCAGAACCCAAATCGCTATTATTATATCAGATACTTACAGAAACACATATTTGCAACAATTAGAACACATATTTAAACACCAAAACACATATACAAAATTACAACATTTTAAACAATTATACATATTTGTGTAAAGTTTATAAATATCTTTTAAACAAAGAAATAATAATTCAAATTTTATTTTAATCAGTTGGTAGGTCGAATAGTCTGGGAGGCCAAACTGTCCCGGGGTCGAAGTGTCACGGGGTCGAAGTGTCACGGGTCGAAATTGCGCGGTCGAACTGTCTGGGGTCGAACTGCTGGGGTCGAAAAGTCGTGGAACGATACTAGACTGTCGACCTGGAGGGTCCCCTGGTTCGGTCTCCGATGAGAACCAATGGATATTTCAGGTCATGGCTCAAGTTCCCGCTATATCTCCCGTGGTGCCTCTACGGCCTTTGCATTATTTGCTATGGTGGGTAAGAAAAAGAGCACCATAAAATCCGGCTCATTAGTGGCATATAGGATCTAAGAGATTTCATCTCATCCTTACAGGTACTTCACACATACCTACAGTAACCTACATTATTTACAGTTGGCTGGCACAAGGTAATCAATCGTTGTCATAGTCTCCATACCAAAAATAACTAAAGCTTATTCAGACAAGCCCCGATGCTTTGTATCAAGGCTTGAATTATTTTTTATCTAAGGCCCCCCAACACGTTATCATCTAAGGACCACCAAATGTAATCTTGTAGAGGACCACCAAACGTACTCTTGTAGAGGACCACCAAATGCACTCTTGTATAGGACCACCAAATGTACTCTTGTAGAGGCCACCAAATGTACCTGTAGAGGACCACCAAATGTACTCTTGTATAGAGCCACCAAATGTACTCTTGTAGAGGACCACCAAATGTACTCTTGTAAAGGACCACCAATTGTAATCTTGTAGAGGACCACCAAATGTACTCTAGTAGAGGACCACCAAATGTACCTTTGTAGAGGACCACCAAATGCACTCTTGTATAGGACCACCAAATGTACTCTTGTAGAGGGCCACCAAATGTACTCTTGTAGAGGACCACCAATTGTAATCTTGTAGAGGACCACCAAATGTACTCTAGTAGAGACCACCAAATGTACTTTGTAGAGGACTGCCAAATGTACTCTTGTAGAGGACCGCCAAATGTACTCTTGTAGAGGACCGCCAAATTTTGTAGAGGACTGCCAAATGTACTCTTGTAGAGGACCGCCAAATGTACTCTTGTAGAGGACAGCCAAATGTACTCTTGTAGAGGACTGCCAAATGTACTCTTGTAGAGGACCACCAAATGTACTCTTGTATAGAGCCACCAAATGTACTCTTGTAGAGGACCACCAAATGTGTGCTCTTGTAAAGGACCACCAATTGTAATCTTGTAGAGGACCACCAAATGTACTCTAGTAGAGGACCACCAAATGTACTCTTGTAGAGGACCACCAAATGCAATTTGTATAGGACCACCAAATGTACTCTTGTAGAGGTAGTCACCAAATGTACTCTTGTAGAGGACCACCAATTGTAATCTTGTAGAGGACCTACCAAATGCACTCTAGTAGAGGACCACCAAATGTACTCTGTAGAGGACCACGCCAAATGTACTCTGTAGAGGACCGCCAAATGTACTTGTAGAGACCGCCAAATGTACTCTTGTAGAGGACCGCCAAAATGTACTTGAGACCGCCAAATGTACTCTTGTAGAGGACCGCCAAATGTACTCTTGTAGAGGACCGCCAAATGTACTCTTGTAGAGGACCGCCAAATGTACTCTTTGTAGAGGACCACCAAACGTACCTTGTATAGGACCACCAAATGTACTTGTAGAGGACCACCAAATGTACTGCTGTATAGACTAAAAACAAACGTATCTAAAGATATGACACTCCTTACTCAACACAACCTGTTTAACGGACCTGTCTAAAGATATGACACTCTACTTCAACACAACTTGTTTAACGGACCTGTCTAAAGATATGACACTCTACTTCAACACAACTTGTTTAACGGACCTGTCTAAAGATACGACACTCTACTTCAACACAACTTGTTTAACGGACCTGTCTAAAGATATGACACAGACATTCAAGGACGAGCTGGAGCAGACGATAATTGTCATGGATGACCAGAGCTGGCACGCTACTTTATGCTGTTGACTGTCTGACAATCTCTGAATGAAAGAACCAGGTTATGAGAAATTATTTATTGATCTGGATTATATCATATATATATAAATATATATATAAATATATATATATAAATATATATATATAAATATATATATATATATATATATATATATATATATATATATATATATATATGAATGTATGTATGTGGCTAGATAAGGACAGCTAGAATTCCCATTTTTGGATAAAGTGTAGTCGACAAAAAATGGTCTTATAATTGAAAACACCATTAGCAAATATTGAATTTTTTGTTATTTCTTGAATAGAATAAAGTTTAATATGTTTAAAAAAAAGTTATTGTTTTATTTTTTTCGTTAAGACATTTTAAACTCAGATATGTTGTTTTTTATGTTTGTATTATTTTTTGTCACTATTTTTAAACAATTTGAAAGATAATATTTGATGGAGCTTTGTTTCCTATAATGTTATTTTCTATATTGTTATTTCCTGTAATGTTATTTCCTATATGTTGTCAGTATGTTATTTCCTAGTATGTTATTTCCTATTATGGTATTTCCCGAAGATGTTAAGGTTTCTACAATGGAGGAAACAGTTTTTAGAAAAGCTATGTCTTATTTAAATTTCAACATACCGTGACATTTAGTTGTAAGATACTGTTGATGGTCATGACAACAGTACACACCAACATATCAGCTGTAGCCAGTGAGGAAATGAATATACTTGTTTTATATGTCCTCTCATGGAGGGGACACACATTATGACGATCTGAAAATAAACATTCACATAGTTTTTATCATTTTTAGAGCATTTTCGAAAAAAAAATGCTCTATTGTCCCCATTTTGTCTGTCTGTCCGTCATCACCTTATATCTCAACAACCATAAGTCCTAGACCCATGATGTATTATATCATTGTGTAGGTCTTGGCCTGCCATTGGCTGCCATGTGTGCAGCAAAAAAGTCCATTTCGCGATCTGACCTCTGAGGGCCGAAAAAGGGGGCGTATTAAGTACCGTTTTTACTATATAAGTTATATTAACAAAGGAGCGCCCTATATCTCAGCAACCATTAGTCCTAGACCCATGATGTATATATCATTTTGTAGGTCGTGGCCTGCCAAGTGTACATCAAAAGTTCATTTTGCGGTAGATTTCTTAGCATGAAATATGCAAGAGTTTCTTAAATACCGTTTTTTTGCTTATATTTTAAATATAAATAATAAAAGCTAATCAAAGGGCGTAATCATTATTTATTTTTGTAACAGTTATTCAACATGATTACTTCCTCTCTATTTATCAAAACCCAACTGCGTACACGAAAATGCTCTAAAATGTCCTTTGTCCGAAACGGAAAAGACTTAAATTGCTTGTTTTTATTCCAATGGTTGTATTTTTTTATTTTGACAGATACAAAGGGTTATCACAGACAAACTATTAGTTATGTTGACAAACTGTGGATATGTATAACAATATAGTTGCGGCTATAATGGCAATATGTTGATTGTGTCGACAAGCTGTAGATATGTATAACGACATGCAGGTTATATTGGCAATATGTTGATTGTGTCGACAAGCAGCTGTGGCTATGTATAACGACATACAGGTTATATTGGCAATATGTTGATTGTGTCGACAAGCTGTGGCTATGTATAACGACATACAGGTTATATTGGCAATATGTTGATTGTGTCGACAAGCTGTGGCTATGTATAACGACATACAGGTTATATTGCAACATACATTCAATGAATTAAATGATTTACACAAGACTCATATTTGAATGGATTATGTTATGTTCTGTCATTTAATGTTGACGAGTGTCTACATGATATAGTTCAATAAAGCAACTTAAAAATAAACGTTTAATAAAGATGATTAACATAATTAAAACATAGAAACTAGAAGCTTACAAAGATCTACTTCAAAATAAATCTTTTCTTTTAGTAAGCTTTACGAAAATTTATTAAAACAGTTCATATTGTTTTCATTAAACGCTTTCTGTTGAAGTTTATGCAGATCTACTTACTACGTTAGACCTATAAATGTATCTAATCAATTTAATTAACGCTTTAATTGTACAAATATTCCATTTAATTTTTTTTTAACTTCCAGGTAACTTGCACATAACATTAAATAAAACTCCGGAGTGACTAGATATGTATTAAAATATTTTGGTACATTCATTCATGTACATAACTATTCAATATGTACATTAAAGTGATTTTAAATTTAAGTTTAAACATATATTAACCCTAAAAACTAATCTACTTTAAAGAGGCCAATGATCCATACAAAACAGTACCTACCAGCCCGTAATGTGATGTTCACAAAGATGTTTACTTACAATGATAAAGAAATTACTGAATATTCCAAAAGCACTCAATAAAGTGATGATGGTTTGTTTGATAGTGAAAGACCAGGCCTCGGGCGGCACCTGGTGGCCGTAGCTCCAGAATACCTGTCCTCTTCGGAAGGATTCATCGAGTACTTGCTGTGATGAGTTCGAGTCTGAATCATCATCCAGAAGGACTGCTGGAAGACATCAGGTCAACGCCCATGGTGTGAAGGAAATATCACATAACATGGCAATTATTGCTGGTGTCTTTTGTTGATACTGTTTTCAACTATTTGATCTTTTTTGTGTAGAAATTATTGAAGTAAACCGATGTTTTGATCCTGTGAGGGGCGTGGATGCAAGTTTCAGAGGCAGCGTGAAAATTGGGGAAAAACGAGCTTAAATTTAGTAACGTCTGAAGTATGAATTCAATTATCTTGACATTTATTGGTGTGAAATTGTCGCTTGGTTCAATACACACAACTTTTAGTTGCACACAAGGGCCATCTGTACGAGTGGGCCCTCCTTGACGTCTTACCAAAGGCCCCAACGAAATAGAGATCACGTGCTGATTATCTTACGATATTTCGTTCAGTACAAAAATAATATACCCGGAGCCGCAGAATGTCAAGAGGCCGTACAGCTCACATGACATCTTCTTCAATCTCTAGTTTAATCCAGTAATTCTCAAAGTGTGAGCAGCAGCCAAAGGTGGAAGAAATTTACTTCTTACATGCTACAAACTATAATTATGCATAATTACAACTTTAGTTCTCTACATGCTACAAACTATAATTACATAATTACAACTTAGTTCTCTACATGCTACAAACTATAATATGCATAATTACAACTTTAGTTCTCTACATGCTACAAACTACAGTTGTGCATAATTACAACTCTACTTCCTTCTCTACATGCTACAAACTATAATTATGCATAATTACAACTTTAGTTCTCTACATGCTACAAACTATAATTATGCATAATTACAACTTAGTTCTCTACATGCGACAAACTACAGTTGTGCATAATTACAACTGTCGTATCTCACTTGTGCTCTAATTAAATCAGACGACACAACTCCTTGTATTGTAAAAGAATTAACTGAACTTTTTAATGCATGATATATACAGATGAGAATATGACAATCCAATGTAAACACTTGAGAAGATGAATCAATAAAACACATGTATAATTCTATACTTTATCACACACGATAAATACTATGATCAATATTCTATGAAAGATGTGGCAATAAATCACAAGTAGCTGCTATAACTTATAAACCAGTACACGAATCTATAACTATTATAACTCTCGACTGCAATTTGATCACTTCAGTCCTAGTATCCCTTTCCTGGTCTCTAGTCTCTCTTGTGTGTCTCCGTCTCTCCAACAACCGTGGTAACTTCCTATTTATAAGATATATCACCCTGGCATAGCTGCATCATTGGTGTGATTGCATCACTGGGGTGATTGCATCATTGGTGTGATTGCATCATTGGGGTGATTGCATCATTGGGGTGATTGCATCATTGGGGTGGAACAATACCAAATAAGGCAATAACATGAAACGTAAATAAAGCTTAATCACAAGGGATAGACACCCCCATTATCTCCAAAAAATTTCATTACCTAATGAAATTTTGCAATATCAACAATTTTAAATAAAATCATCTACCATTACTTTCTTGCTATTGCTTATAGCATTACATGCTTATGATATATCATTATTAATTCTATTATTTCTCAATCTTTTCAATAAAACAAAATGTAATACATGTTAATCTAAAAAAATATAAATACCATTACATCTCTGGACAGATGTCAATAATAAACGAATGTAACAAACTTTGAAAAAAATATGGTTCTCCTTGAGTAGATGTATAGTCCATCATCTCATCAACATCAGGACGACGACGGATATGTGTAACATGTTTCTTACTACACTCTGTCTTGCTTAAATGACGCCAGTCAAAGTTAACACACACAAAAAATCAATAATTGTCTCTTCACATAATAGTCTCTACACAAAATAGTCTCTCTACACAAAATAAATGTCCCTGGCAAAATTGTTTTCAGAGTGTTCACGTTTAACATTGTCAGGATGACAATATGAGCAACGACTGCTCACAGTAACGATGAATTGCTCCATTAACTGCGACGAAAAATTGAGCAAAGTGTGTTCAACGATAACTTGCGTTGATAAAAACAGTCTTGTGACATCAGCTCAAACAACAATAACTCAATCAACGTACATTTGTGTTTGACAATCGTTGAACATCTCAATGATTATTGACGACAGCAGAAATTCTCCATTTAAGTAGTAATACACATTCATTAATTGTCTGTAGATGTCCCAATTATCATTCTCGACAATAGATCTGGTATATGATTGTTTGTACCCTTTATGTATTTAATCTGGAATTTGTAGTCAGTTAGTAACAAATGTCATCGCATGATTCTTGCATTATTTATTACTTTTTGAGACGTTAATGGTTTATGATCCACAAGTATGGTAAACTCATTACCTAGTAAATATTTCTGTAGTTTTTGTACTGACCAGACTATGGCCAACGCTTCTAATTCAATAACAGAATAGTTTTTCTCTGCACAAGTCAGTTTTCTACTGATAAATTTCACAGGTCTGTTCTGTCCATCAATTTCAATCATTATACAAGCACCCAATCCTTTCCTTGAAGCATCTGTGGAGGCATTATTGGTCTGTTTAAATCAAAAGGTACCAGTATCTGGTCACCTTTGAATTTGTCTATAATATCATTAAGTGCCTTCTGACACTGTTCTGACCATATAATTTTGTCTATTGACTTTTCTTTGTTAACACTATCAAGGGTTCCAGTAGCTGAGAAAAGTTGTGAAAAATCCTCGGTAAAAAATTACAGAGTCCTAATTGCTCTCACTTCTTTCTTTGTGGTAGGTACTTTGATGTTTAAGACCTTTTCTTTTTTCTCTTCTTGCATGCTGCAACCACCTCGTCCTATCTTAAAACCCAAAAAAAAATTATTTCTTGTTGACCTATGTTGCATTTCTGGTGCTACAGTTAATCCATTCTCTCTCGGCAACTTGCCAAATACCGTCTCTAGTACAGTTAAATGATCTTCCCAGTTTTCATGAAGACATATATATCGTCCACGTGGTGAACAATATTCTTCACACCTCTGAATATCTGCCTTATCATGTTACTAAATGTAGCCGTGCTATTAACAAGGCCAAAGGGCATTCTTGTCCATTGATAGAGGCCATCTTTTGTTTGAAATGCAGTATACTGCTTCGAATTCTGTTCAGTGGAATTGCCAAAAAACCTCTCGTCATGTCGAGGTGAGTAAATATTTTTCCTTTTGCAATTTCATTGATTAAATCTTCCGCTATGGGTAGTGGTTCTCTATCGATTTAGAGTCAGTTGATTGATCTTACGATAATCACAACAAATTCTCGGTTCTCCGTTTTTCTTCTTCACAATAACGATAGGTGAAGTATAGCTAGAGTATGATCGCTCAATCAGTCCTTTATTTAACATGGCTTGCAATTCTTGTTCTACTTGGATCTTGATATTTCAGGGTATATTGTATGGTTTCATCTTGATTGGTTTGGTATCTGTTAACTTTATAGTATGCTCTATACACTTTGTACTTCCAGGTTCATTAACTATAATATCTTTATATTTCATTAATAAATTGTTTACTCGAGTTCTGACAACTCCTCTGGTACATTGTGAGGTAAAATGATACTTAGTTTCTTTTGATTGTTGTCTCATGTCTAACACTGGTATATCTTTACCTCCTTCGTCTTCTTGACTAATAGTTATAGCACATAACTTTTCTTCATGTTTTGAATATATATGAAGTACCTGTTCTGCCAAAATGCCAGGTAAGCTGTCCAGTTTTCTAAGGCGATTGATATGGAATGCTCCTGTGATTACTTTTGATGTTCACTATAAAATCAACGTCATTAATCTTGTCTATTATCTCATAGGGACCTTGCCACTCCTGCTTAAAACCTTTTTTGTAGGTAGCAATACTAGCACCTCATCACCTGTTTGCAAGCATCTCAAATGTCTGTGAATGTTGATTGGCAATCTATCTGTTCATGTCTGTCCTTCAAATTTTCTGTGGCAATTTGATTTGCATTAACAATTTTTTCTCTCGTTTGTGTAACTTAGTCATAAGGTGTTAACTTTTGTCTGTTTGGCATAATGTTTTCCAAATAAATAAACTAATAGGTCCTCTAGCGTTAGCTCCGAACACAAGCCTGGGGACTGTATCCTGTTGCTGCATGAGGTATTTCTCTATATGCAAACAACACCCATTGGGAGAAATAAATCCCAATCTGCTTTTTTGTCCTGTACAAATTTCTTCAGCATAACTTTCAGTGTTTGATTTGCACGTTCTACAGAACCATTGGATTGCGGATGGTTTCTTGCTGAAACGTTTGAGTAATATCTCCAAAATATCCAACGCTGCATATTTGTGACCGAAACTGAGTTCCGTTGTCTGAATGCCAACTTCAGGAAAGCCAAATCTAGTGAACACAGACATCATGGCACTACACACACTCACAGCAGTAATCTGTGTGAGTGGAATCGCTTCTAACCACCGTGTAGCCATGCAGATTATGGTTAATACATAGCGATGTTTTCTTGAAGACATTATAGGCATAGGCCCCGATGATATCGACTGCAACTCTTTGAAAAGGTTTCTGAGAAATGTCCATGGGTTGAATTGGAGCCAGAGTAGGACCAATGTGATTATGTGTTTTGCATTCTTGACAAGCATCAATATAACTATGTATATCTTTTTTGAATCCCGGCCAAAAGCAATGTCCTGCAATCCCTTGCAATGTCTTTGTTTTTCCCATGTGTCCTGCCAGTGGTTTGAGTGAGCACTCTTGCAGCAACAGTAGGCTTATTGTTTTTGGAATAACCAATTGTGTGATGTTTTCATTTTTTGATTGTACTTTCTTTACTAGTACACCAGCCATCACTTCATATTGCATATCATATTTCTTGCCTTTTCATTCTCAACAATTTGCCTCAATCGTACATCATTTTTTGCTCTTAACAAAATGTTTTTTGTCTATGTTCATCAGCACCAATCTATTTGTATCTTTAACAATTTGTTCGTATCATTACTTTCCCTGCATCATATCTTTCTGTTTGGTTTGTTGTCTAAGTCATCACAGCTAAAAATTGTTCTTTTGCATCTTCTAAAATGTTCCCTTTATTACAGCTTGTGAATAAGATTTGCCTTCATATTATTATAACAGTTTGAGTACTTAGTAGCTATTGCATTTGCTTTCTTGTGTACTGTTATTTTATTTTTAAGAAGCATAATCCTTTCTTCTTCCGTGGTTAATTTGTCTATATTGTCTTCCATGCTGTATGAAGCAACATATTTCTTCGTTCCATTCCATTTTTGTTCTAATAACAATCTTTGTTGTTTATCATGTATACAGTTGTCATTAATGAAAGTTCTCTTTTTCATCGATGCAGACACAACAAATTTCTATATCTTCATTTCTTTTTCTTTGTATCCAGTTAGTTGCAAGAGTTTTGTGTTATCTTTCGATACTCCGGCACATTACCAATAATCAGTCTACATATATGATTATCTAGTATAATAGCTTCACATATACCAGCTAACCATGGTGAGTCTTTTTTACTGGTTGCTACGTCACGCGACTTTATAGTACCATTCCAAGCTTGATGTGTGTTTTCTTTGACATGTACTCGATCTTTGTTAACCAGACTTCTTTTTAACAACTACAGTAGTACAACCTGAATCTCTAAGACATTTTATTTGTTGACCATTAACGATAGCAGGATGAAATATTATTTGACCTTTTGTATTTATAATATTTGCACAGTATTGTTCTGTTTCACCATTATCTTGAAATTTCTGTTTTGGATATTTTCTATCAGCATATTTTTGCGTAGAATTAAGTTCTGGTCTGTTTCGTTTTGACGTAAGTGAAGTTTTTCTGGTCTATGTTGTTCTAGTTCTTTTCAAATAGCAGTACTTCAAAATGTGACCTTTTTTCTTACAATAATGACAAATCCTTCTTTCAAAATAAACAGTATTATCTTTTGGTTGACTCATGATTCTGGTTTGTATCTACTGTATTCTTTAATTTGTATACTTTATCTCCGTGGTTTGAATTTATCGATAGATGCACAAATGTCTGATATACTTATTTCATCATTGGGATGATTGCATCATTGCGATTGCAATTGGGGTGGAACAATACCAAATAAGGCAATAACATGAAACGTAATTAAAGTTTAATCACAGGGATAGACAACAACTTCTTCCAGTAAAAAACACAATAATGACACCATTAACACTTTTTTGTTACAGTGTTTTCTTTGCATGTCAATCAGTTCTTAATGGTGGTCACTAAAGTCAATCAGTTCTTAATGGTGGTCACTAAAGTAAATCAGTTCTTAATGGTGGTCAATAAAGTCAAACAGTTCTTAATGGTGGTCACTAAAGTCAATCAGTTCTAATGGTGGGTCAATAAAGTCAATCAGTTCTAATGGTGGGTTGTGAAATGTAAAAGTTTGGAGCGCCGATTGTTTAAGTTGCGAAGGTAATGTGGCTTGATTCGTCAAAACATGTGTCGAGCTTAGGGGAATGCCGACCCTAAGTGGCCCTCGAGCCTGAGAGGATATCGAAATAGAAATCTTGAAAAAAAAGTCAACCTCAATACCAGGCATGGGATAAAAATAGACCAAGTGGGGATGTTTAAATCTAGCTCGCTGTTCACTATCGCGGTCCACTTTCAGCTCTCGGTCCACTCTCCTCCGCTCTCGGTCCACTCTCCTCCGCGCTCGGTCCACTCTCCTCCGCTCTCGGTCCACTCTTCTCCGCTCGCGGACCACTATCCTCTCCTCCGCTCGGGTCACTTCCTCTGTTCTCGGTCCACTCTCCTCTGTTCTCGGTCCACTCTCCTCTGTTCTCGGTCCACTCTCCTCTGTTCTCGGTCCACTCTTCTCCGCTGACGGTCCACTTTCCTCCCCACCGCTCGTTTACATCCATAACTTTATTTCATCCGTTATTTCATTTAATAATTCCATTCATGTGCTTAGGGTCCAGCCCTTCTGTTGTAGAACATTTCGTGACCAGCGGTCGCATTTGCCCACTCCTGCTCTAGACAGTTGAAATATGTTGTCGGCTAGATAGCGAAATTGATAATGAACTCGACTCATATGCAAAGGGTACAGCCAAAATTTTCGCCGCTGATTTGGAGATGAGATGGGCGCTGCCAAGTCTATATACCGAAAGAAAGGACATTTGAAAACACAATCTGTGGATGTGTCCATTCGTCCCCTCAAGAACCATATTGGTTAAGTGAATTATTTGTTTGTTTTTTTAAATATGTTGTGACATATCTCACTCTTGCTCTAACAAACTCCAAACAACTTGCGGTAACATCATTCATGAAAAGGCTTGGCTACTAAATAAATCAACAAGTGATGGATGATCCAGTTGCTTTCAAACTGCGGAAGACAAGGCTATGACAATGTGCTGAATATGACCGGTTCATATGACCGGTACACATATCAGATGCAAATCTTTGTGCAAGATATGTACAATATGTTTCACATACGCAATTACACACATACATACACATTTACAAAAATGTATACACATACAAACACACACACACACACACATACACTGAGCTTTCTAACCGTTTCCTCCTCCATTCGAAACTTCTGTTTATTTTTTTTTATTTTTTTTTTTTATTTATTTATTTAAATATTGATATGAAAACATTGCTGTAATCGATTTTGAGGCATTTTTTAGTGAAAGATTTTCTTGAAATTTTGCATACATGTTCTTGTTCCATGAGACTGCATGATTCAGCAACTAATTAATTATTTTTTTTTATTTATGTTGATTCACTCAATTTGAGTCAAAACTTCTCATTATACAAATCAAGGGATATAAGTATGCTTAATACGACGAACGACATTAATAAATGGGCTACCTCCTTAGATTTATAACAATACAAATATATTTCTACTTGAAATATTCCCACATCAATAGCTGGGAAATTGGGAACGGAAAGATGCCGGTTGATCTGACATCAGGACGAATCTCATTGCCCCATAACGTCTGCTATTTAAACATTATAAGAATAAAATATATTGCAAACTGAATTCAAACAATATATTTTCGAAAACACTCCGTAGTTTTAAAAACTATCGTGACTTGTTTTTGTTTACAAATTGGAAAGAAAAATAATTTGCAGTCATTTTTTAACTATATTGCAGTATGTTCATAGCGATGAAAGTATTGTCAACTGTACATGGAATGGCCACAGAGACCGACACAAGGGCAGTTAGCAACCAATGCACAGCATATCGAAATAAATGAAATGAACATTAACCTAAGAAATGTTCAGTGCGTGGAAATTTAATTGAACACTGGATCTTGAAAAGCCGAATTAGTAGAAATATTTTATTTCTTCTGTACAGGGCGTAGCAATAGCTAGCTACGACTCTGGGAGGATGGTTGGCAATATGGCATTGATAGTTAACATTTGACAAGATAAACCTGTTATACATTTAAAGTTAACTTTTCATTAGATAAACTCGTTATACATTTAAAGTAAACTTTTCATGAGATAAAACCCATTATACATTTAAAGTTAACTTTTCATTAGATAAACCTGTTATACATTTAAAGTTAACTTTTCATTAGATAAACCTGTTATACATTTAAAGTTAACTTTTCATTAGATAAACCTGCTATACATTTAAAGTTAACTTTTCATTAGATAAACCTGTTATACATTTAAAGTTAACTTTTCATTAGATAAACCTTTGTTATACATTTAAAGTTAACTTTTCATTAGATAAACCTGTTATACATCCAAGTTAACTTTTCATTAGATAAACCTGTTATACATTTAAAGTTAACTTTTCATTAGATAAACCTGTTGACGGTGATGCCAGTCTACCCGGCCTGATGATGGTGAGGCCAGTCTTCCCAGCCTGATTATGGTGAGGCTGGTTCACCCAGCCTGATGATGGTGATGCCAGACTACCCAGCCTGATGATGGTGAGGCCAGTCTACCCGGCCTGAAGGATGGTGATGCCAGACTACCCAGCCTGATGATGGTGAGGCCAGTCTACTCCTGGCCTGATGATGGTGAGGCCAGTCTACCTAGCTGATGAGAATACACCGACCTGTTCTCTGCAGTATCTCTGTGTACCACTTTACAACCCTTGTTATAGCTGATATAATTATCACTTACCCTTGTTACAGACAGGCTCCGTAGCGTGCGAGGGCCAGGGAGCCGGGCCCCCTGCTATTGCCTGGCCCCTGCTGAAGAATACTTGGCCCCTGCTGTAAAATTTTCACGCTACGGGGCTGGTTACAGCTGATATAATTATCACTGCCGCATGTTACAACTGATATAATTATCGTCGTGTGTGTATTGTTATCTAGAGATCTGTGTATTTTGAACCCATGTATTTTAAATTCTCTGCCTTTTCAAATTTTCTATTTCTGACTTTGAATGTTTAATTTCTTTTTCCTACCATTTTCATTTCTTGTCCTGGGTTCGATCCTCGGTGAGGCCCATGGAATTTTTCCAGGTGAAATTTGCGCAAAGTCGTCCCACAAGTCCACACAGCTTTAAATGGGTACCTGACTTTAAGTTGGGGAAGTAAAGGCGGCTGGGCGTTGTGCTAACCACACAATCCCTTCATATACCGAGGTTATAGAAACAGATGAATTCTACACTTCATCTGCCCCGAAGGCCCGTTAGGGCTAAGAAGGGAATTTACTTTTTTTTTTAACCCTTATTACTATGCTGTTGTCTATTATTGATTATGTTACATTCATACAGATTATATAACAAAGCAATGAACCACTTATGACTTCAATATTCTGATGACCAGAAACAAATGATTCTATGTAAAATTGACCATTTTCATTTCATGTGTAAATACATCAATGTAACTCAACTGAAGAATCTATGAACACATTCGTTCAATTTCTGTGTGAGACAAATCGTGTTTCTACGTTTTGAAACGATTATCCTTTTTACCTCCCTTAGATCTAAGTTAAATTCCCCTACCTTACATTATGACTTTACTGTCTTATGGTGAGTAGTGGTTTCTAGGCGCCAACCAGGTCGTTAAAAATTATAACAGTAGCCACACGGTATAGTCTTATAACAGTAGCCACATGGTATAACCTTTATAACTGTAGCCACACGGTATAGTCTGGCAACTGTGGCCACAGCTGTGGTAGGCCTTATAATTGTAGCCACATGGTATATGTCTTAACTGTAATACATGGTATAGTCTTATAACAGTAGCCAAACGGCATAGTCTTATAACAGTAGCCACGCGGTATAGTCTTATAACTGTGGCCACATGGTATAGTCTTATAATTGTAGCCACATGGTATAGTCTTATAACTGTGGCCACATGGTATAGTCTTATAACAGTAGCCAAACGGTATAGTCTTATAACAGTAGCCACGCGGTATAGTCTTATAACTGTGGTACATGGTACAGTCTTACAACTGTGACCACGCGGTATAGTCTTGAAAACAAAACCTAATGAAATAGGCCAGAGGGGAATAACTGTCCACACATTTAAAATATAAAATTATTTTTCAAGTACAAAAATGTTCTTTATTTTTGTTTAGTCTTGTTCCAATCATAGAAAATTTTAAAATGTACGACCCACCCTGCAGGCCGCCTCTCAGTATGTCGAGGACCGAACTCGGCCCTTGTGCCGCAGTTTAGACACCTCTTGATCTAAATGTTTCCGGTGCAATCTGGCTCGATTCAATTGTTGCTCGAGTTTTCCAAGTTTTAAAAATATTTTTAACTTGGCATAAATCACAACCCTGACTTAGCAATATCAGAAAGAAAGGGAGAGGGTATGGAATAGGGGAAAATCTATAACACTGTCTAAGAACAAATATTAATTTTCATTAACTAGATTAACGCAACATTTTTTAGAGCATTTTCGAAAAAAAAAAAATGCTCAATTAGCCCGTTTTGTCTGTCTGTCTGTCATCACCCTAGATCTCAACAACCATAAGTCCTAGACCCATGATGTATATCATTTTGTAGGTCTTGGCCTGCCAAGAAATGACTTTTTTCCATTTCAAGGATCTGACCTCTCAGGGCCGTAAAAAGGGCCTTAGTACCGTTTTTTACTATATAAGCTATATTACTAAAGGAGCGCTATATCTCAGCAACTATAAGTCCTAGACCCATGATGTATATATCATTTTGTAGGTCTTGGCCTGCCATGTGTACATCAAAAGTTCATTTCGCGATAGGATCTCTGAGGGCCGGGCTTCAGGGCTCCTAAGGGGCTTATATATTATATATACACCTTGTACGTTCACAGCCCGCTCATTTGGTGCGAAATACTGCAGCACGTAGTTTCACCAAGATTTATTAATAAACTCATCAAATGAAATAGTAAGCTTGTGTTCTGAGTTTAATTGAAAGTATCAGAGCTATGCAACAATTGACGGAGTTTTCGGACGATTAAATGACTATAATTTCGAATGTTTTCAATTATGAGTCATATTTCAGTAACCACAAACCACTTGTAGTTAGATTTAAGAGACAATAATTTTTTTTCAAATGTAAAGAAACGTCTTTATAATTTTTTTTTTACAAATATATGCATTACACAATTGAATTTATAAACATTTCCAAAATTTTTGCCAAACATTTACTGAAAGATAGCATACGTACTGATACATAAAACGAAAATGCGCTAACACGTCCTGTGTCCAGAATGGAACAGGCTTAATTGCTTGTTTATGTAAACATTTCTTTCATTAAGGAGAAATAAACCCTTAGTGAAGATTGAACTTCAAGTTGTTCATTCAAAGAAGGTTGTCTCTGAACTAACAATAGAACTTTTTTTTAATGTTTTAGTTCCGTATGTCAATTTATATGTTGGGGGAGGGGTGTCAGCTGATTCTATAGACTAATGTCATATGTCAGGTGATACTATAGACTAATGTCATATGTCAGGTGATACTATAGACTAATGTCATATGTCACGATACTATAGACTAATGTCATATGTCACGTGATACTATAGACTAATGTCATATGTCAGGTGATACTATAGACTAATGTCATACGTCAGGTGATACTATAGACTAATGTCATATGTCAGGTGATACTATAGACTAATGTCATACGTCAGGTGATACATAGACTAATGTCATACGTCAGGTGATACTATAGGCTAATGTCATACGTCAGGTGATACTATAGACTAATGGTCATATGTCAGGTGATACTATAGACTAATGTCATATGTCAGGTGATACTATAGACTAATGTCATATGTCAGGTGATACTATAGACTAATGTCATATGTCAGGTGATACTATAGACTAATGTGATATGTCAGGTGATACTATATACTAATGTCATATGTCAGCTGATACTATAGACTAATGTCATATAAACTGACAGTTACCTAAGGGATACAATAGGCCTCTGACCTCCGTGGTTACTGGAGATACAAATGTAATTGGTATTTCTTGTGGTCACTTTGAAATTAATATCAGGGTCTTCATCCCAAATTCCTTAACTCTTAGACTTAGTGAGAGTCTTTAGTACAGTGATGTGTGCAGCTCGATCGGAAGAGATTTTTAAATTGTACAAATCATACAATAATTATAGTTCTCAATACAATTGTTACGTAATATGTTACATACTTGTATTTGTCTGTGAGCGAGGTTTATATACTGCCATTTTAATAGAATAAAATACACATTGTGGCACATGACTGGAATGATATGAATCTCAGAAAATAAATTATACAGAATGCGCATCATCAGCTTTATTTGATTTTTTCGAAAATCGCCATGTTTGTGTAAATTTGCTAGTGTGTAATTTGGTAGTTTGTATTATATATAGGTGCTTACTGTGTATTATATTTAGGTGCTAGTGTTTATTATATATAGGTGCTAGTGTATATTATATTTAGGGTGCTAGTGTGTATTATATAGGTGCTAGTGTATATTATACTAGTTGCAAGTACCCGGTTTTGCCCAAGTTTAAAAATAAGGTTTTCTGTTTACCTGTTTTCTCCCTACCCCCTCTCTCTCTCCTTCCTCTCTCTCCCTCCTCCTCTCCCTCCCTCCCTTTCTCCCTCCCTCTCCTTCTCCCCTCTCCTCTCCTCCTTTCCTCCCTCCCTCTCCCTCCCCTCTCCCTCTCCCTCCCTCCCTCTCTCTCCCCTCCCACCGTCCCTCTGCCATCTCCCCCTCTCCCCTCCTTCTCTCCCCAATGTCCATCCCCCTCCTCCCTCCTTCTCTCCGCCTTCCCTCCCTCCTTCCCTCTCTCTCCCTCCCCTGCCCCTCTCTCTTTATCTCTTCCTCCCATTTCTCCCATCCTCTCTCTCTCCCTCTCTCTCCTTCCTCCCCTTTCTCTCCCTCCTTAAACCCTCTCCCTCCCTTCTTTCTCCCTCCCTCCCTCTCTCCCACCCTCTCTCTCTCTCCTTTCTCCCCCACCCTCTCTCTCTCTCCCTCCCCCTCCCTCTCTCCCTCCCCCTCCCTCTCCCTCCCCCTACCCCCCTCTCTCCCTCCCTACCCCTCTCTCTCCCTCCCTTCTTTCTCTCTCCCTCCCTCTCCCATCTCCCCCTCCCTCCTCTCCCCCTGTCCATCCCCCCCCTCCCTCCCTCTCTCCCCCCTCCCCTCCCTCCCTCCTACCCTACTTTCCTCTCTCTCCCCTCTTGCCCCCCTCTCTCTTTATCCTCCCTCCCTCCCTACCTCCCTCCCTCTCTCTCTCTCTCTCTCTATAATATATATATATATATATATATATATATATATATTAGTGGGTCAAAAATTTTTTTTTTTGAGTTGGGAATTTGAAACATATTCAAAAGTTGCCTATGGGCCTACTGATTGTAAAAATGTAAAATTTGTAAAAAAATCAGATAATGTCTTCCACTCCCAACTTTTAGTTCCTAAGGGGTACGGGGCGAAAATGCATCAGTTCAAAAAAAAACTTTTTTTTTTTTTACATTTTTAGATACTAAAACATGTCAATAACAACTACGAATTAAATATATTACAGAAAATTTTTTTTAGATCAATTAAATGTATTTTCAGAATGTTACTCATTCAGAAATCAATTTAAAAACTTAAAAGTCATTTTTCTCGAAAAATATTTTTGACATTTTGATTCACTGTGGCAAGAAAAATCTCAAATACCACATGTCAGATTTTGATAAAACTTCTAATTTTTATGTAGAAGAGGTGCATTTATAGAATGTCAGAGGCTTTTCAAGAAATTTTAAGTCATTTTTTTTTTTTTTAAATTTTCAAAATTAGCATTTTTTGCTTATTTTCACCATACAAAATTTAAAAAATTCATAAAAGATTTATTTACTACACTATCAAAAAGTAATTTTGACATTCCCTAAAGGAAGCTTTTCTGATTATAAATATGTACATTTTATATGAATCAGTCTATAAATATTTCGAAATATTTGCCACAAAAAAGGTCATAAATTTCAAGACAGGCATGCCGCACCCACAAATATCAATATGTTAATTTTTTTTTAACAAAATTTATTTTTAAATCTACTTATATTATTACTAAGATATTAAAATGTCTTAAACTTAAATAATAAAAAGACTTTGCTTTGACCCAGGTACCCCCCACCCCCAATGTATGACATTTTACAACATTTAGAATGTTTGGTATAAGTAATATGAAATTGTACAAATCTATAAATCGTTCATGCAAAATATACAATGTACATATGAATAATACTTTATGGATTGTCACAGGAAAATTGCTTTGCTTTCAATTTTCGGGAAGAACATCACTTGATTTCTTTGTTTGCAAAACCATCCCATGTCGAGAGCTATGTCCGTACAGTTTGAAAGGTCCGTACACTTTCAAACTAACAGCAGCACCTTTTTTAATTGCTCTTTCAACAGCTTGAGAGTGACAGGAATTTGATCCAGTATGATTGGGTTGTTTCGTTTAAGTTCATCATCACAAATATATTCCAGCAGAGGAGGATGTCACTGCACAAAGATCCCAGTTAATCATCTGATCATATGATTTAGCTGCAATATTCAGGATTTTGTCAGCTTTTGCTGAAAATTCTAACTCTGCATGGAGCTGGTTTATGTCGTGCTGTTATGATTTTATTTACTGCATACCTTCCAATTTCTTCATCATTGTCCTAACTGCAGCCAATAGAATGTTTTCTGATGTGCAAAGTAGCAGTTATTTTCCAATACAGGCAATATAATAGATTGATCAGTGTATCAAGGTTCTGGAAGCAGTTGCAAGACATAGAAAAAGTTTCTAGCTCCACTTTGACAAGATGGATCGCAAAAATCCTGTTCCCTTTTGTTAACCATCTTTGCTCTCATCAATATGTTCCTTGGCTGCCCTATCTCTCCAAATTTTTCTATGTCGACGCATCTTTGCTGGATCCAGAGCTGTAGATGGTGTTAACATGTTTAAGTCCTTCAACACAGCTTTAACGATAAGACATGTATCCTTATTGCTTAGTTTACATCGATCCATTGCTTCATATTGATCTCTGTTTTGTTATTTGGAACATTCCTCATCGCTGGAGAAGACTGCATCAAGTAGTTCATCATCTTCAGCATCCTGATCTGGAATATCATTATCTCTCTCATCATTGACGTTATCATTTGTGGTTCCTATCTGATCGCCGATCCTGCATCAATGAATGTTTTCTTTTCTGTCGATTTCGAAATATTTTTGTTGTTTGTTTGTCAACATTGTCTATTAACATATTCCTTTGCCATCTTTTGATCCACCCGTAAAATGCCCACTAAGCACAGAAATTATTACTGATTGTGGACACTTACAGTCTCCTCTATCCCTAACACCTGCATCTTTTTACTCGAACAATTATACTGGTAATGTCATTTGTAGGGATACTAGCCTGGTCATATAATTGTTTGACTTCATGCGCTAATGCGTGCGCTCGTGAATGAAGGCTACAAGATTGTATTGTTCCATTTTAAGCATCCACCAATAGCCTTGAAAACATCTTCACTGGTTGGAAGTTGTCTTTTAGGCCATTCAGCTGCTGACCCAAACACAGAATGTACAGTTGCACTTCTTGTAGAAGAACTCATATTCATAGAAGAACTTAATAAAATAATTGAAAAATTAATCAAAAATGAAATAAAACAACCATGCGTGATCCGATAATGAATACATGGTACACCAGTTATATTGAGAGAAAAAATGGAGTCAATGCTTATCCTGTAGCTGTCTGAACTAATTAGTTATAGATAAAAAAGGTTATAAAGATAAAACACAAATTTTATATGCATATCATTTCTTTTGAATAACCTAGGTCACAAAGTTAACATGTTCAGTCACAAAAAAACTCAAAGTAAATATAGTAAAAATTTCGAACAAAAGTTGGGAGTAGTAAAACTATGTAGTTTTCAAATATTTGTACATATTCCATGTACTACCATGATGTAGCAACTTTTTAATAATGTTTCAATAAATAAAAATTTTTGACCCACCCTAATATATATATATATATATATATATATATATATATATATATATATATGTATATATATATATATGTATATATATATATATATATATATATATATATATATATATACTTATTATTATGGCTTCACACTTCTTCTAAAATCCTTCTTCATTCCTTTAACTTCCTCAAACTGTACAAATCAGAGAGCATGAAAAAAACATCAACAATTCTTTGCATCACAAAGGCACAATACAGCACCAGCGCGCAAGTTCTATTCGATCATAAGGAAATGACGTCACAGAGGAATTTTATTTATGGCGCCGTCGAGATTTCTTTAATATAGTAAAATACTAAAATAAAAAAAATTAATTACAATTAAACTACCCATCGAGATGAAACGAAACCTGTCCTATAAACTCTCTCCCCATGTAATTATGTGTATGTGTAACAAATTTCACGTTATCTGTTTTTCTGGATCTTGAGTTATAAGGGAACAGACAGACAGACAGACAGACAGAAGACAGACAGACAGATAAAAAATGCGTCTTATAAGTATAGAGATTCAGGTGCTAGTGTATAAATATGGTGTGTATTATATTCAGGTACTAGTGTGTATTATATTTAGAATCATTTGTGAACCACTTGTTTGTAGTATGTAGTTGTAGTACATTTACAGTTGTGAACAACGTTGTTTGTGGGTGTAGTTATAGCACATTTACAGCTGTGAACAACATGTTTGTAGTATGTGGTTGTAGTACATTTACAGTTGTGAACAACGTGTTTGTAGTATGTGGTTGTAGTACATTTACAGTTGTGAACAACATGTTTGTAGTGTGTGGTTGTAGTACATTTACAGTTGTGAACAACATGTTTGTAGTATGTGGTTGTAGTACATTTACAGTTGTGAACAACATGTTTGAAGTATGTAGTTGTAGCACATTTACAGTTGTGAACAACATGTTTGTAGTATGTGGTTGTAGTACATTTACAGTTGTGAACAACATGTATGTAGTATGTAGTTGTAGCACATTTACAGTTGTGAACAACATGTTTGTAGTATGTAGTTGTAGCACATTTACAGTTGTGAACAACATGTTTGTAGTATGTAGTTGTAGCACATTTACAGTTGTGAGCCTTGTTTGTAGTATGTAGTTGTAACACATTTACAGTTGTGAACAACATGTTTGTAGTTTGTGGTTGTAGCACATTTACAGTTGTGAACAACTTGTTTGTAGTATGGTTGTAGCACATTTACAGTTGTGAACAACATGTTTGTAGTATGTAGTTGTAGCACATTTACAGTTGTGAACAACATGTTTGTAGTATGTAGTTGTAAAGCACATTTACAGTTGTGAACAACATGTTTGTAGTATGTAGTTGTAGTACATTTACAGTTGTGAACAACGTTGTTTGTAGGGTGTAGTTATAGCACATTTACAGTTGTGAACAACATGTTTGTAGTATGTGGTTGTAGTACATTTACAGTTGTGAACAACATGTATGTAGTATGTAGTTGTGGCACATTTACAGTTGTGAACAACATGTTTGTAGTATGTAGTTGTAGACATTTACAGTTGTGAACAACATGTTTGTAGTATGTAGTTGTAGCACATTTACAGTTGTGAACAACATGTTTGTAGTATGTAGTTGTAGCACATTTACAGTTGTGAACAACATGTTTTTAGTATGTAGTTTTAACACATTTACAGTTGTGAACAACATGTTTGTAGTATGTAGTTGTAGCACATTTACAGTTGTGAACAACATGTTTGTAGTATGTAGTTGTAGCACATTTACAGTTGTGAACAACATGTTTGTAGTATGTAGTTGTAGCACATTTACAGTTGTGAACCTTTGTTTTAGGAAGTAGTTTTAACACATTTACAGTTGTGAACAACATGTTTGTAGTATGTAGTTGTAGTTAATACTTAAGAAGGTCAGGAACAAACATGTTTGTAGTATGTAGTTGTAGCACATTTACAGTTGTGAACAACATGTTTGTAGTATGTAGTTGTAGCACATTTACAGTTGTAATAACATGTAGTATGTAGTTGTAGTACATTTACAGTTGTGAACAACATGTTTGTAGTATGTAGTTGTAGCACATTTACAGTTGTGAACAACATGTTTGTAGTATGTAGTTGTAACACATTTACAGTTGTGAACAACATGTTTGTAGTATGTGGTTGTAAAGAATAAAACCTGAAACAAAATATGTGACAATCAATGTGACTGTTATTCTTGATTATTATTATTACAAGTATAATCTAAGGGAGCGAAAAGTTTAAGATCTTGTGATTATTATATTGACTGGAATGTTAAGCATTTAACAAATGTTATGTAGAATCATGAATTTTACATATATAAGATATTTAAAAACAAAATTATGACACGATTGATGTTTAAATATGTACTGATACTTGTTTGATTGGTTGATTTATAAAAGTTAATGTTTGTGTGTTGGCTTTTTTTATTTGTGGTTGTTTTATTTTTGATTTTATTATTATTAAGTTATTTTTAGTGTACACTCACTGTTCTGTTTTACAATGTTGTAAATTAGAGCTTGATGTTGTGGAAACCAATTATTATAGAAATACAATAATGTATGATTAAATTATAAAACCAACCATCACTCTACTTGGTACCCATAACTAACATACACAAACGTTTATCACTACAGCCATACATAATTAACATACACAAACGTTTATCACTACAGCCATACATAATTAACATACACAAACGTTTATCACTACAGCCATACATAATTAACATACACAAACGTTTATCACTACAGCCATACATACTACACATACACAAACGTTTATCGCTACAGCCATACATAACTAACATACACAAACGTTTATCACTACAGCCATACATAACTAACATACACAAACGTTTATCGCTACAGCCATACATAATTAACATACACAAACGTTTATCACTACAGCCATACATAATTAACATACACAAACGTTTATCACTACAGCCATACATAATTAACATATTGCCAAACGTTTATCACTACGATCCATACATAATTAACATACACAAACGTTATCACTACAGCCATACATAATTAACATGCACAAACGTTTATCACTACAGCCATACATAATTAACATACACAAACGTTTATCACTACAGCCATACATAATTAACATATACAAACGAAGTTTATCACTACAGCCATAAATACACAAACGTTTATCGCTGCAGCCATACGTAAGTGACGTACATACCAGTCACGATTGTTTTTCATTAAAGAGTTCCCTAAAGTTCTCATGAGGACAACTAAACAGGTTGATCTGTTGAGCATGTCCACCCTGCCCTCTTTAATGGAAGTTGACCAACGTAATGCTGAGTGGATCAGTGCTCGTATCTAGGCTATAATCCGTCGTCACCTTTATGTTACATCAGTAAATTATTTAATACAACTCGATACTGGTCTGTATGTTACATCAGTACACATTTAATAAACTCGATACTGGTCTGTATGTTACATCAGTACACATTTAATAAACACGATACTGGTCTGTATGTTACATGAGTACACATTTAATACAACTCGATACTGTCTGTATGTTACATCAGTACACATTTAATACAACTCGATACTGGTCTGTATGTTACATCAGTACACATTTAATACAACTCGATACTGTCTGTATGTTACATCAGTACACATTTAATACAACTCGATACTGGTCTGTATGTTACATCAGTACACATTTAATACTAAATCCTGATACTGTCTGTATGTTACATCAGTACACATTTAATACAACTCGATGCTGGTCTTAATGTTACATCAGTACACATTTAATACAACTCGATGCTGGTCTTTAAGTTACATCAGTACACAATTTAATAAACACGATACTGGTCTGTATGTTACATCAGTACACATTTAATACAACTCGATACTGTCTGTATGTTACATCAGTACACATTAATACAACTCGATACTGTCTGTATGTTACATCAGTACATTTAATACAACTCGATGCTGGTCTTAACGTTACATCAGTACATTTAATAAACACGATACTGGTCTTTATGTTACATGAGTACACATTTAATACAACTCGATACTGGTTTGTATGTTACATCAGTACACATTTAATAAACACGATACTGGTCTGTATGTTACATGAGTACACATTTAATACAACTCGATACTGTCTGTATGTTACATCAGTACACATGTAATACAACTCGATACTGGTCTGTATGTTAGCAATATGTACCACTTACCACCAGTAGCATTAATACCCATCCATCTAACGCCCCTTTCACTAATTACCAACAACACAATATATCACTCTTCCACTACGTCTAACGCCCCTTTCACTAATTACCAACAACACAATATATCACTCTTCCACTACATCTAACGCCCCTTTCACTAATTACCAACAACACAATATATCACTCTTCCACTACATCTAACGCCCCTTTCACTAATTACCAACAACACAATATATCATTCTTCCACTACATCTAACGCCCCTTTCACTAATTACCAACTACACAATATATCACTCTTCCACTACATCTAACGCCCCTTTCACTAATTACCAACAACACAATATATCATTCTTCCACTACATCTAACGCACCGTTAACTAATTACCAACAACACAATGTATCACTCTTCCACTACATCTAACGCACCGTTAACTAATCACCAACAACACAATGTATCACCCATCCACTCCATCTAACGCACCGTTAACTAATCACCAACAACACAATATATCACTCTTCCACTACATCTAACGCACCGTTAACTAATTACCAACAACACAATGTATCACTCTTCCACTACATCTAACGCACCGTTAACTAATCACCAACAACACAATATATCACTCTTCCACTACATCTAACGCACCGTTAACTAATCACCAACAACACAATATATCACTCTTCCACTACATCTAACGCACCGTTAACTAATCACCAACAACACAATATACCACTCTTCCACTACATCTAACGCACCGTTAACTAATCACCAACAACACAATGTATCACCCATCCACTCCATCTAACGCACCGTTAACTAATCACCAACAACACAATGTATCACCCATCCACTCCATCTAACGCACCGTTAACTAATCACCAACAACACAATGTATCACTCTTCCACTACATCTAACGCACCGTTAACTAATTACCAACAACACAATGTATCATTCTTCCACTACATCTAACGCACCGTTAACTAATCACCAACAACACAATATATCACTCTTCCACTACATCTAACGCACCGTTAACTAATCACCAACAACACAATGTATCACCCATCCACTACATCTAACGCACCGTTAACTAATCACCAACAACACAATGTATCACCCATCCACTACATCTAACGCACCGTTAACTAATCACCAACAACACAATGTATCACCCATCCACTCCATCTAACGCCCCTTTCACTAACCACAAACTCCACGAAGTGGGTGTGTCCCCTCTGGGCACTGCTCGAATATTGTGACATTCTTGGTGCTGACCCTGTGCTCCCGGCCGTCCAGGTATACCGACGACCAGGTGTTGGAGTCGTTGTACAGGGTTTGGGCTATGAATTCAAACTTGTACAGGCTGTTGATCGTTTCAATAGTCTGTTCCTCTGTGGAAGATTAGTAAACAGTCTATTAACATGTGTGTAAACGGAGGGAGGGGGATATATTTAAGGGAATGATGTCATAAACTGACATATAATAACGCACCAATCTTATAGAAGCCCCAATCAATCTCATTCAGCTTCTTTACATACATTTAAATTGTAACAGACAATGTAGATGTAAAGAACTAGAAGGCTCATGTCTATTGTTTAAGTCAGTGATGCTAAACCTTATTTTTTTCCGTGGGCCATTATTGTCTGCCAAAAACATTTGGAGGGCCAAAAATTATAATTTTTATATATGTATGTATATAATGAGATGTTATTTTTTTTAAACTTGTGGGGGCCAAAAAAAATAGCATAAAGGGCCATATTTGGCCCGCGGGCCAGTATTTTAGCATCACTGGTTTAAGTCGTAAAACGGAAGTAGATCATGGACATCCGGTATGGACCAAGAACATGGGCTACCGACATGTTATTTTGGTGCAAAGTACATTTTTTTTGTCTTTTGGCAATCTTTGAGCTCTACGTAGTGCTGGATAAACTCCCCTTGATGCACTAAGCACGAACCAATGTTTAATAAAGTTTATGATCGATCATTTTAAGGTGGAAATCACACACATACACACACATAAACACACTGATTTAATAATAAAACTTTGCGTGGTGCCCTCTCTTCCCTTGATGACCTAATCACTTTTCTTGTATTGCTTATAGGTTAATCCTGTACTGGCTTTACGTCTTCGATATGGTACATTTATTGAATTCTCGCTCCAGCGTCATAACAGCTGCATCACGCCAGCGTCATATAGCGTACGTCACTTCTCTTTTTTTTTCAAACAAACCCAATCATATTTAGGCATGAAATCAATCAAGTACTTTACATCTATGGTAACAACCCTGATACAAAACCTGTTGCAGTTTGTGGGTCAACAGAAGGTGAGGTTTTATTGATGACAATTACCGCTTGAGTGATTCCTACAACAAATAAAACAAAAATGCGTTTCAATTTGTTTTTGTTTTTTTTTTTAAATCTTTACTTCTGTTACTGAAAAGTTCTATGCGAGTTAAACTAAGTAACACAGTATATTAATAATACTAATTTTAAGAAAAAAAAACATTATTTTCATGAATACTTAAATTTTCCATCTTCTAGTATGAGTTTGGTTGAATCATGCCAGACATGTATTCTGATAGTTCTCATGAGTTGATGCTTTTTTTTATTAACCACTTTGTGCCTACCCTTAGGTTAGATAATATTAACACTTTAGCTCATTTTTTTGTTGCTGTTATTGTTGTAGTTTGTTAGTTTCTACACCGGAATGATACGACCCTGACTGTTTATAAGGCAATTTTATTTTAAGATCAAGCGTAACATATTTTTAAAACATTAGCTCAAGATAAAGTGATGTATAGATAGCGTTTTTTTTTCAAAATTTAATAGATATTATTTTTTACACCATGTCTACGTGTATATTGATCTCAGTAACTCTCACGCCAATTTAATGTACCATTACTGTACTTAAGTGTGTTGTACCTTTCTCCATAATGACTGTACCATTACTGTACTAAAGTTTGTTGTACCTATCCCCATAATGACTGTTACATTACTGTACTTAAGTGTTTTGTACCTTTCTCCATAATGACTGTACCATTACTGTACTAAAGTTTGTTGTACCTATCCCCATAATGACTGTACCATTACTGTACTTAAGTTTGTCGTACCTATCTCCATAATGACTGTACCGTTACTGTACTTAAGTCTGTTGTACCTATCCCCATAATGACTGAACCGTCACTGTACTTAAGTTTGTCGTACCTATCTCCATAATGACTGTACCATTACTGTACATAAGTTTGTTGTACCTATATCCATAATGACCATGACTTTCTTGCTGCAGTCTGGACAATAGTTCAATAGAAATTCTTGTATCTGATCATCCAGTAGCACCGACAGAAACTTCTCGTGGCCTATGATGTTCTGGTAGTACCCATACAACTCTAAACTTCTCAGGGTGACTGAATACGCTTCTGGAAGATGAAACTACACAAATTATAAAACTTATGTTTGACGCTGGTATAGCATCGGGCTAACTATGAGGGACCTAAAAGCTAAAGGGGTCCTATATTTTGCCAGAAACAATGAAATAAAATATGGGAACCTGCCAGAAGCCCTGACTAAAATGACTAAAATGTTTGGGGTTGTTTGCGGGGGGCCCTGAATATGCAAGCTGCAGCCTTAACAGTATTTTTCACTTAGGGCCTCCTTATTACATTTTCCTAGAGCCTCCTTATTGCATTTTCCTAAAGCCTCCTTATTGCATTTGCCTAAAGCCTCCTTATTGCATTTGCCTATAGCCTCCTTATTACACTTTCCTAAAGCCTCCTTATTACATTTGCCTCGGGCCCCCATGTATCTTTGCCTAGAGAATTCAAATGTAGCAGGCCCTCAAGCCCCCGAAATCATAAAAACGGCTCTGCGTATTATGATAAAATATCACTGGTCATACAGAGCTGTGAAGCATTTGAAAGTTGGTTTTTGAATGATACTTTCCAAATGGAACAACATTCAAATAAATTACGTCCTGTGCTTTAAGCATAACAGTTCTTGGGAATTTGTGGGCCCTTGTCTGAGACTTCCAAAGATGTTTGTTAGTCATGTGCGCAAATACCTTTGGGGCCCTCATAGCAAAAGATTTATAAAGAAAAATTTCTTGATGGGGCCCGATTGAAATGGGAGCAGTGGGCGGTCACTTAGTTCTCCTGTCTATAAGAATGGTTCCAGACCCCAACTGTCATAGACACCAAGCCATTGATTATAGTATATAAGGTTGAAAATAAAATCTTACAAAAAAAATCTTTACGGCATGGCATATATGTATATTAGGGTGATAACTATTTTCATTTTTTTTGTAACGAAACTGAAACCCCTTACATTCGAGGAACAATTGTATGTAGATGACAGTAGTAACATTAATTTTTTTTTTATTGAAAAAAGTTCCCCCACCTTTTAATTTTTGTTTTCTCATATCGCGCAGTTTGACGCACGGTTTTGATTTCACACTGAATTATTATATATGACTTTCTAGACTGCTTTTAAGCACATTTCAGTCGACTGTTTCCATTTGTTTATAAACAAGAACTTTACTATACTCAACTTCCCTCATCTTCTAAACAGAAGAGGTATCCAAGAATTCTATCTGTTGAAAAGCTAATCAATCTCACATGGATGCCGACAAACCGTCAAATTCTTGGAAACTTCACTCTTTCTGTTCAATAGCCCAGAAACGGCGACTGCATCGAATCAAAAATTATGAGTGCGGATATAGAATTGCTCGGAGGTAATTCTGGTGCAGACTTTCCACTATATCCAGCACATCAATCAGAATGAAACTCAATAGTCTAGTGATTTATATGACAAAACATAAAGAAACCATCTGATAACACTTTTTCTCAGTTATTTTGATGTCACCATCAACGTTAATGGAGAATGGAAAGCACAGAGGATAAAGAGCTCCTACCAGAGCAAGGTCCAACAGTGGAGGAAAGATTGGTTATTCAATGGTCAAACAACTCCCTTTGGAATTATTTCACCCAAGAAAACGAATCCGACTATCAAAAAACTCAATCTCAAAGCCAGCTTTTCTCAATCACAACCTCACAAAAACACAGACAACTGTCCTCACAAGGTATGCCCAAACACATACAACTGTTTCAAAACCTACACAAACACTACACAACTATCTCAAAACCTACTAAAACATACAACTGTCTCAAAATCTTCGGATTCTGAAACCTCTGCTTCTTCACCCGAGTCGCCCAACTATTTCTTAAACGTCATCTTCTGAATGCAAACCGAAATTCCAAAAAGCAAGCACCAGAAGCGGGTTTACTAGTACTGAAAAACATTTCCACACATAAACACATGACGTTTTTGCAACCATTGCTGAATCAGGGTCATGATGTGCCAGTTCCAGTCAGAGCGGGTGTCTGGAAATGAGTAATCTCTGAAGGACGGAAAATGAAACTAAAATTGTTCAAAAACCTCAGCAAGCAAAGATCCCTATTGTATCCAGTTGATGGTAAAAAGAGTGCAAGGGGGTAGAAGAGAATCAAGCAGGTTTGCTGAAAAAGATGACAACCGAAATCAAACTCGGTATTCTCAAATGTGAGAGTGGTTCTGCCGCGGCCATTCACAATGAACTTCATTAACAGCCAATAGATGAATATGATGCTTGTGAAAATATTTGTATGTTAATTTGGTAACACGGCCGCAGAAATATTGGACCATTTGCACGGCATTGTAAAGCTCCATATTAGGATGATGTCGCGAGTAATGGCTTTCGAAGCCAGCGACATATTGATTGTCAAAGCACTATGTACTCGACCTTCTTCTGAAACATGTCATGAATGTTCTTATTCAAGAGCCAATGAGCAAACAAGAATTCAACTATTCCTTCATGGGCAAATTAACACAAAACTATGTCACTCTTCAAGCTGATTACCGCTTCTTGCGACAAAAGATGTTAGCACAGGCGAGAACCACGTTGGCTACTCGCATCAGCTGGAATAAATTACCAAATTTACACCAGGCAAGATGGAACTCATGTGCAATATTTACTGTTATAGCATTATTTCTGATACCAGAGTGGCGCAGTATTCTCGCTTCTGCCTGCAACTTCATCTGCTACGAATGGGCAATGCTTGGTCCGATCTTCGCAACACTACAATGAAGCGTCCTTCAATGAACTGTTTACCTCACTCATCAAGATAAAATGCAAGAAGGCAATTAAGTGTTTTAAAAGACCCATTGGTCAGTCGAGAAGTCATTAATTGACATCCCTGAGATCTTACCAAATTGTTGAACGTGCTGTGAAACTGATGGCGGAACTTCATGCGAAATCGAGAAAAATTGAATTTTTGAATCTGAAGTTCATAGGGCAAAATATGTTTTGAACATTCTGTACATATTACTAACTGTTCTATATGTTATTTGTTAATAAAAGTTGATTAGTTATTATTAATACTCGTTTGAATTAAGCTAGAAAAATGTCCTTTTTTTGAAAAAAAAAATATTTTTTTCACTTTTTTATTCCGAAAAATGGGGAGGTGGGGGAACTTTTTTCAAAAAAAATTTAAAATGCAATTGATATTCTTAAATTACACATAAAAGTTCCTCGATCGCAAGTGGTTTCATAAAAAATATTTTTTTGTTATCACCCTAATGTATATCCGTTGTTTACTGTTATTTAATCTAATAATTACAAATTATACAATTACAAATAATACAAATTAATTTTTTTGTTATCACCCTAATGTATATCCGTTGTTTACTGTTATTTAATCTACCTACGACACATTTTATAGTTTCATAGGCAGTCTCCGTAGCCTAGATAGCAACAGACACAAGCCACATTTCATTAAATATAGCATGAAGTCCCTATAACGCCAAAACCAGCCGAAAAAAGCACAGTTCGTTTGATAGTTGGTTAATTAGTATCAATAGGTCTGTCCCATCATCTCATCCTTACAGAGACTTCACACACAGACACAGAGCTAGTTATCAGCATTGATACAGGACCTTCTGGTACAGTGCACTGACCTATTGATACAGTGCGTTGATTTACTGGTATGGTGCATCGACTTACTGGCACAGTGTGCTGGCTGACTGGTACAGTCTTTATCTATTGGTACAGTTCGCCGGTCTACTGGTACAGTGCGATGGTTTACTGGTACAGTTCGCTGGTTTACTGGTATAGTTCGCTGGTTTGCTGGTACAGTGCGCTGATCTGCTGTTACAGTACACTGATCTACTGGTACAGTGCGCTGCTTTACTGGTATAGTGCGCTGCTTTACTGGTATAGTGCGCTGATTTACTGGTAAAGTGCGCTGACTTACTGGTACAGTGTGCTGGCTGACTGGTACAGTCTTTATCTATTGGTACAGTTCGCCGGTCTACTGGTACAGTGCGATGGTTTACTGGTACAGTTCGCTGGTTTTCTGGCACAGTACGCTGGTCTGCTGTTACAGTACACTGATCTACTGGTACAGTGCGCTGCTTTACTGGTATAGTGCGCTGCTTTACTGGTATAGTGCGCTGATTTACTGGTAAAGTGCGCTGACTTACTGGTACAGTGCGGCAAAAGTCCTTTGGGGTTGATTCTGGTGATGTGTGACCAGGTGTAGTTGGTCAACGGACCACACAGGTACCGCTTGTCATTGTCCACCATGTAACCTTTCTTGCACTCAATGACACACTCGGTCATCTGTGAGACCGGGTCCTCTGTACACGTGATCCTCTTCATCTCTGGACCGACTCTGACCAGTTTCCAGCACCCTGAGGAGACAATCAAGACTTGTGAATGGGAATATTGTATTGTTGATGCTTAAACCAATGATTCTGACTTTTTAGTAGTACTGTACAGTTAGATAATCTGACCTAGTAAAAAAAATTTGGTCTAGATAAAACTATTGAAATACAGACGGATAGGTGTAACTAAATATTTTAAAACAGAGACAGATATAGAGTTGCTGAAAGACAGAGAGACTTACTTCACAGATATAGATAGTTAGTTAGACAGACAGACAGACAGACAGATAGACAGACATGCAGGCAGGCAGACAGACAGACAGACAGACAGACAGACAGACATATAGATAGATAGATAGATAGATAGATAGATAGATAGATAGATAGATAGATAGATAGATAGATAGATAGATAGATAGATAGATAGATAGATAGATAGATAGATAGATAGATAGATAGATAGATAGATAGATAGATAGATAGATAGATAGATAGATAGATAGATAGATAGATAGATAGATAGATAGATAGATAGATAGATAGATAGATAGATAGATAGATAGATAGATAGATAGATAGATAGATAGATAGATAGATAGATAGATGATAGATAGATAGATAGATAGATAGATTATCGATACACACTCACCTTTTTTCTCAACAAATTCACACGCCATGGTTTGTATCCCCTCGGAGGCGGTACAGTTCTTGCCTCCCCGTTTGGGCGCTGGATTCTCACACAGCCTGACCCTGGTCCTGACGTTTTCCTCAACCTGACAGTAAGACCAGTCTGACCAAGGGCCGTACCCTCCATCAACTGTAAAGACACGAAAATCTTCGTTACAAACTAAACAAATTGAACATGTATGGCCTGTCTTTCCATGAATTTCCGTTTCAAATCTATAGGAACTTAACTCAAGAATGGAATGCAGTCAAGAAAACCAAGAGAGCCAAAAGAGTTCAAGAGAAAAAACAATCGAATAGAGTCAACAGAGCAAAGATCGCTTAGAGAGCCGAAACAGTGAAAAGAGACAAGAGAGCCAAAAGAGTCAAAAGCGCCTAGAGACAGACACGATGGAGAGGAACAAGAGAAAAACAAGACAGACGAGAGAGAGAAAGAGATTGCGAGTCAAGAGATAGACAAGAGAGCCAAGAGTATAAGCTTAGAGAGCCAAAAGATTAAAAAAGGGCCAAGAGACAGACAACAGAGATGAAACAGCCAAGAGGCAGAAAATAGAGACGAAACAGCCAAGAGACAGACAACAGAGACGAAACAGTCAAGAGACAGAAACAGAGACGAAACAGCTCAGAGACAGACAATAGAGACGAAACGGCCAAGAGACAGACAATAGAGACAAAACAGCACAGGGACAGACAATAGAGACGAAACAACCAAGAGACAGACAACAGAGACAAACAGCTCAGAGACAGACAATAGAGACAAAACAGCACAGGGACAGACAATAGAGACGAAACAGCCATGAGACAGACGACAGAGACGAAACTGTCAAGAGATAGACAACAGAGACGAAACAGTCCAGAGACAGACAACAGAGATGAAACAGCCGAGAGACAGACAACAGAGACGAAACAGACGAGAGACAGACAACAGAGACGAAACAGACGAGAGACAGACAACAGAGACGAAACAGACGAGAGACAGACAACAGAGACGAAACAGACGAGAGACAGACAACAGAGACGAAACAGCCGAGAGACATACAAGCGAGCCAAGAGACAGACCATCCTTCACTTACTAGGGCGGTAACTTGGGGGGTCACACACACCGAACTCTTTCAAGGGCTGCCAGCACGAATCTCCTCCGAACTCTGGTTCCGGATTGTTACATTTTCTGACACGCACCGCCTTGCCCCCTTCGTCATCACTGATGCAGGTCCAGTCCAGCCACTCGGACAGTTCACCGTCGACTGTTGAAAAATATTTTTGTTTTTAAATCAGCTGTAAATCGTTAATGCAGTAAAAAAAATTAACTTAATCTTTATCAAATTTTGAAGTTGTTTCATTCATTTGTAAACATGGCTTTAGTTATTATCTGTTCATTGTTTATTTATTAACGGTGAGAATTATTAAATCAAATGGAAAAGAAAATATGAAATTAAATTTAAAAGACTTAATAATTAAATTAATCCTAGGGGAAATACTGATATACCTAGATGTTATATGCTAATCTTGTTTTGATATCTCAGATAGCATCACTAGTCTAACCACTGTGTCTCTAATAGCGAACTTTAAAATAAATGTATCAGTTGTATTAATGGAATCCAAGTTTCACTAATAGTATCCCAGCAATGCCCATGGGTGTAATTCGTAGAACAACCATGTCACCGGTATCATCCCAGATGAGTTTGAATAAAAACATGCCAAATTACAATCTCATTTTGCCGTTAGTATGTCAAAAAAGTTAAAGGTTCCCTTGACCCTAACGGGCCATCGGGACAGTTGAAGTGTAAAATTCATCCTGTTTCTATAACCTCGACATACGATGGGATTGTGGCGACATACGACGGAATTGTGTCGGTTAGCACAACGCACAGGCACCTTTACTGCCCCAACCTTAAGTCAGGAACCCAATTAAATTTGCGTGAACTTGTGGGACGACTTTGCACCAAACTTCACCAAGAAAAAATCGCATCCAGTATTGAACTCAGGACCTCAGATCTACACCACTCGGCCATCCATCCCGACATTTAAAAAGTCAGCCGTTTATCTACTGTCGTAAAACCAAAAAAAAAAATGTCTTACTTGGACACGGGGGCGCCTCACATATCCTAGTTTCAACGCCCTCACCACTGCAGCTCGCTGTGGTCGTTGGATCTCTTTGTTGGCACTCGCGACGGCGCAGGGTCAGCACTTCCCCGCAGGTCAGGTGACACGGCTCCCACTCGGACCATTCCGTCCAGTCGCCTGTGTCGGACAACGTACATAGAATGGCGCATTGATTTTGGAGGAATTTTTTTTTCTCTTTGAACCTCACTTCGATAAATAGTGCAATTTTTCACACAGTTTACTGACTACACTACCTGAGTACACTGATGGACTCACCCAAGCCACTGTTTTCACACAGTTTACTGACTACACTACCTGAGTACACTGATGGACTCACCCAAGCCACTGTTTTCACACAGTTTACTGACTACACTAAATGAGTACACTGATGGACTCACCCAAGCCACTGTTTTCACACAGTTTACTGACTACACTAATTGAGAACACTGATGTATTCACCCAAGCCGATGTTTTCACAACATTTACTGACTACACTCATTGAGTACACTGATGGATTCACCCAAGCCACTGTTTTCACACAGTTTACTGACTACACTAATTGAGTACATTGATGGATTCACCCAAGCCGAGGTTTTCACACAAATTACTGACTACACTCATTGAGTACACTGATGGATTCACCCAAGCCGAGGTTTTCACACAATTTACTGACTACACTAATTGAGTACACTGATGGATTCACCGAAGCCGAGGTTTTCACACAGTTTACTGACTACACTAATTGAGTACACTGATGGACTCACCCAAGCCACTGTTTTCACACAGTTTACCGGAGTAACCTTCCAAACAGTCACATCTGTAAGTACTGCCTTGAAGGTCGTTGATGCACTGCTTGCTGTGTTTACATTGGTTACCTAAACACCAATCAGGGGCAGTCTAAATAGACATTTTTAAGCTAATAAGCGTGTGTCAAAGTACATCAGTATTTACCATAGATATATAAGACTTATACATCTATGGTATTTACCCTCATGCAGCGCAGTTCTAACATTTTGTTGTGTGGGAACAGGGCACGTGTACATTTGGGGCCCATGGAAAAGAGAATTTAAGAGCTCTTTTAAACGTTACAAGTGAATGCCCCAAGCAAAAGTACATGTGGGTGTCACTTGGCAAATGTGCATTTAGGGGCCCTAGGAAAATTTACAAATGTGGTAACTTAGAGACCCTAGACAAAACACTGATAAGACTGTCGCTTGTAAACATCGGGCCCCGAGTAAACTTTAAAAGATGGGAATGCCTCTGACAACACCAAACTGTTCAATCTTTTTAGTCTGGGGCCCTTGAAACGTGCAATGACTACACCAAACTGTTCAATCATTTTAGTCTGGGTCCTTGAAACGTGCTATGACAACACCAAACTGTTCAATCATTTTAGTCTGTGGCCCTTGAAAAGTGCTCTGACAACACCAAACTGTTCAATCATTTTAGTCTGGGGCCGGCAAAAGAAAACTCTAGACAGGGGTCTCCTTACTAGTGGACGGGTAGGGGGAGTTGCTAGGACGCCGCCTGGATTGCCTGCCTTCATGTTACGTAAACTTAGTCAGTTAAACAATTAGGTAGGTCTATAGAAAAACAAATTTAATCTAGTATTGGTTTGTATTGTATTACTCGGTCAATCAACTGTTCATCATTCAATACACAGTATACCAGGGGGGGGGGGGGGCACAAGTAGCATAACTAGGAGCGGTGGGCTGGTCAGCTCCGGGTGGCACTCAGCCGCCATCTTGCGGCTGGATAGTGAAGTCGATAGTGAACTCGACTTCCCCCGCTGTCTTGGAGAAGAGATGGGCGCTATCCAATCTTTAAAGGTAGAGCGCTCGAGTGTCGACCTGAAGGTACCTGGTTCGTTCTCCGGTGAGGACCAAGGAAATTTTTCAGGTCTTGGCTCAAGTTCCCCATATATCTCCCGTGGTGCCTTCATGGCCATTGCACCCTCGGCTATGGTGGGGATGAAAGAAGGGCACCATAAAAACCGTCCCATTAGTGGTTTATAGGATCTAAGAGATTTCATCTCATCCTTACAGGGACTTCACACACACCAAATCTATAAGCCCACAGAAAGGACGAATGAAAACACAACTGATATTGGTGTGTCCCATTCGTTCCCACAAACGACCACATCGGTTAAGGGTAAAAATAAGGGGTTGGCGATTGGCATCTGCCATAGATCTTTTGTTGTTGTTATTTTTGGCACGGGAAATGGGTGACATTTTCTGAGTTGACCCACGGGCGTTGCTGATGCTAGTTATGCCTACTCCTCCCCACACCCTCCCTGCTAAGGTTTAAACTCATGACATTATTGTGTAGTAATGAATTACAGTAAACAACTGACCTTACAAAGGTCACCTGTAAAATCATCCGTGCAGTTGCAGACGTAATCGTTAAGTAGGTCAATACAGACGGCGTGTTCGCCGCACGGTTCTGGAGCACAGTTGTCTGTGGCTGATTTGGGAAATGTAGACACTGTCAACTGGGAGATTTTCGTTTTCCGAAATCTTAAGTCAAGATGATTATCTAACAGTGGTGTCACCTGTCACTCACTTTGTGCCGCATTGTAACAAACTTTTTGTTGTTGTTATTTTGTTGGGTTTTGTTTGTTTATTTTTGTTGTTGTTGTTTTGTTGTTTTTGTTTATTTTCTTGCCAATATCAACATTAACTTAAACTGAAACTGAAAAGCCAAAAATATAAAGTTTGCCCTCCAACATAAACAAACTTTTCCCCGTAATTTTTATATTCCGCGTGAATTTTTTTTAATATAAAAATCCTACTTTGAACAAAAAAAAGCGAAACTAAAATGTGTGATAACTAATATGACTGTATCTTATTTCTATCTGTTTTTGTATTTATGGGGGTAAGATCTAGGGACATTGTCAAATTTCATAATACATATGAATATGTATAAGGTAAATGGGATATTTTTTTTTTATTTTTCACTTCTTTAATAGTTTGCATTTATGATTTACTAAATAAATAGGCCGGTATAAGAATTTAATTCATAGCTGGGTTATTTTAAACTTCATCCGTTTGTTATATTCATTCTGTTAAGATCCAGTTACTACAAACTTTAAAGATATATTTTTTTTGTAAAAATCTTCGCCTTCTATGATGATTAAAGATATTTGAGAAATAAAGTAATTTATTTTTTAAAAAATTGCCAAAGAATTTATCGTTTATAAGTTAAACTTTTTTTTATAGTAAAACCAAAAAAAAAAAAATTGCAAATGGTTTCCTGGTAAAGCTAGTGTATAAAAAATCTTTATAATAATTCTAAGTTTTGAAATTAGAAGTCGTTAAGGCGTATAGTGAAATAGACCAATCTAAGATTCATATAATGCAGTGTATCCCAAAATTTCGACATCAGTGGACCCCTTTTTTACGTAATACTCAGTAAGCTTATTAAAAAAAGTATCTTTTTTTATGGTTCTTCTTTTATCCTCATTTCACTGTTGTTATGGTTCTTCTTTTACCCTCATTTGACTGTTTTTATGGTTCTTCTTTTACCTTCATTTCACTGTTTTTATGGTTCTTCTTTTACCTTCATTTCACTGTTTTTATGGTTCTTCTTTTACCTTCATTTCACTGTTTTTATGGTTCTTCTTTTACCTTCATTTCACTGTTTTTATGGTTCTTCTTTTACCTTCATTTGACTGTTTTTATGGTTCTTCTTTTACCTTCATTTGACTGTTTTTATGGTGCTTCTTTTACCCTCATTTTACTGTTTTTATGGTTCTTCTTTTACCCTCATTTCACTGTTTTTATGGTTCTTCTTTTACCCTCATTTCACTGTTTTTATGGTTCTTCTTTTACCCTCATTTCACTGTTTTTATGGTTCTTCTTTTCACCTCATTTCACTGTTTTTATGGTTCTTCTTTTCCCCTCATTTCACTGTTTTTTATGGTTCTTCTTTTTCCCTCATTTCACTGTTTTTATGGTTTAGCCGTGCATGTTTACCCAATGTTTTCAGCCCGGTGCTGGGCGCACTCCCGAAAAACTCATCGCGTACCCCCCTAGGGTGCACACTTTGGGAATCACTGATGTAATGTACAGTATAAAAACCTCACTGACCGTCGCACGTGCCCGGGATGGTGACCGACTGCTCGCTGTCATTGTAGTTGAGTATTGTCTCGAAGGAACTAGACACCCCGCACTGACTCTTCGAGTCGTTAATGAACTTTGGACTCAGTATATCGTTGAACATGACAATCTCGCTCACTCTCAACTCTGTCAGAGGAGAAACACAGATGGGTAGAAGTAAATAACCCTGGCTATAGGCAGGCTACGCCGAGAGGGGGGGCAGGGGGGGGGTCATTGCCAGGGGGCCCGCATCTGTAAGGGGGCCCGGCCGCCCCGACCACGTCAATTTTTTTCACGACTTATTGTTTATTAAGGGGCCCGCAATGATGTCCTGCCCTGGGGCCCGTGTTGGCTCTCGGCGCCACAGGCTATAGGGATGTATTAGGAATGTCCCCTAGGATTATCCGAAGGCTGTATGCAGCGAAAGATATTGACTGTGCTCAACATAGCGGTATACTATAGATCAACATAGCGGTAAGTAGCCCACCCAGTAGGTACACCGCTTTATGTAGGCCTTTATACCGCTATGTTGGCCTATATAACACTAAGTTGGCCTGTATACTTCTATTTTGGCCTATATACCGCTATGTTGGCCTGTATACTTCTATGTTGACCTATATACCGCTACGCCGGCCTATATACCGCTATGTTGGCCTATATAACACTAAGTTGGCCTGTATACTTCTATGTTGGCCTATATACCGCTACGTCAGCCTATATACCGCTATGTTGGCCTATATACCGCTACGTCGGCCTATATACCGCTATGTCGGCCTATATACCGCTACGTCGGCCTATATACCGCTATGTTGGCCTATACACCGTTATGTCAATATTTTCCCCGCAAAATTAGGACCTTTTTGGTAATTGGCCTTACTCCTACAGTAACAATACAGCCCTGTGGTGGAAGTGATTGTTTATTGGCATCTAATCTATACGTCTATGTCTGTACTAAATCTGACTATAACGTAGTGCAGGGGTGGGCAAACTACGGCCCGCGGGCCGCATGCGGCCCTTCAGAGTATATAATGTGGCCCGTATGCATGCACATATTGCGATCCTATATCGATGTTAATTTTCTTTGTTTAGAGTTGGGAATGTGAAATAAATGACAAATACTTGATTATTATCTTTAATTCATATGTTCACACGTTGTAAATTGTAATTTAAGTAGATAAAAAATATATGCGGCCCGCCGATAACAATCAAATATTCAATGTGGCCCTCCATAGAAAAAGTTTGCCCACCCCTTGTATAAAGCATGCCGTTCCGCCTCGTGAAGGGAGACAGTCTATTGTGTATTAAAAAAGAAACAGTATCTCCAAATGACGCGTGTTGATTGTTGTTCGAAATGACAACAAAGTACAGGTGAGTTTCAGCAAGACGTGCATGACATTTTACCTGGCATGACCTCTGAACCTTTAAATTCAATATGGCTGCACAGTCTCGGGAAGTCAGTGGGAAGCGTGTCAGCCTCTTTCCCGTTAACGAACAAAGTCAGGCGGTTGTTAACGTGGACCAGAACTAAGTGATACCAGGTCCTAGCAACAAAGTAAATACACGTACCACCATTATTTATGTATTGGCAAGAAACACAATCAACAAGACATAATAACATACTTGCTGGTTGAATTTTGACATCTTTTTGATATTTCAAGAGATACTCAATCACAGAATATATGTTTAACCAAACCGACACCCATATATATATATTTATATAAAAATGTTGTAATCTATATTTTTCACGAAACCAGTTAGACTATCACCGGTAATAACCAGAAATTTATTAGCGAATTTGTGTAGTATGATTTGATCATGTTGTGTATTGTTGTAGCTCAACGTGATCATGTTGTATTTTGAATTGATGAAGCACAACTTGATCATGTTGTATTGTGTGCTAGTCACCCGCGGCGTAAAATACGCCGCCTTATCAATCAATATAATTACTGTAATTTTATGTTTAAATAAACACATACACACACACATACAACACACATACACACACATACAAACAACAAACACATACAGACAAGACACACACAACACACACACACTCAACACATACACACAACACACACACAACACATACACATAACACACACAGAAAACATATACCTTCGACTTTTTCGATCCTCTTTGAGACTTCGCCTAAAACTGATAGCAAAAAGACCACACCCTAAGTAACCGTCCGCGTCTATCATGGGGCCAGCGTAGAAAGATGTTGCCATGTCATTCACGTCTTGGAAGATGTTCACCCAGGTCATAAGTGTCATGGCGTCCTTCCTAACTCCAATGTCGTTGACCGCAGCTTTAAACTGAGGCTTCAGTACCAGGTCATAGTCTGCATTGTCAAAAGTACAGAATAAAAGGCTTCAGTACCAGGTCATAGTCTGCATTGTCAAAAGTACAGAATAGAAGGTTTCAGTACCAGGTCATAGTCTACATTGTCAAAAGTACAGAATAGAAGGTTTCAGTACCAGGTCATAGCCTGCATTGTCAAAAGTACAGAATAGAAGGCTTCAGTACCAGGTCAAACTAATTTATAGAAAATTGATTTTTAAAATGGGTCTTTTAGTACCAGCACGTAAACCTCATTGTCTTAAGAAACACACAACCCCCTTCATAAGCTGTAGTTACAGAAACCTATGAATTAAATCCAAAACCCGAAGAAAAAGTTATGTAGATTTAAGTCAAGATATCTTGAAGGAATAATAATTGCCAGTCTTAAAGCTATTTAAAGCCTTCGACTGTTGACCTGAATGTCCCGACTTCAGTTTCCAGTGAGTATTAAGGGAATTTCTCTGGTCATGGTCAAGTTTCCTTCAATGATCCCCCCCGTGGTGCCTCCATTGACCATTACACTTCCGTTGTGGTGAGCATGAAAGAAAGGCACTACAAAAGCCCGAAAATTGTCCCATTTAGGAGAGTTGATGGCAGGGTGGTGCTGTGGTGGCGAGCCAGATCTAAATGCTGCAGCACTACCTGCATGTTACGGGTTACATGTTCGAATCTCGACGAGTCGCAGTCACCTGCAAATGTTTACCGTGGTGCCTCCGTGGCCATTGCACTATCGGCTACAGTGGGGGGGTGGCTAAAACCGTCCCATTATAGGATCTAAGATAAACATCTCATCCCTTTCAGGGCCATGTAAACAAAAAAACAGGGGGAGTAATTCCCGGAGTAAGACAGATTTATGATCCGCGGACTACAATGGGTTCTTAAATTTGACAGAAGAACCAGATCGATGGAGTCCTTATATGAGCTAATGTAAACAAAGGTCAGTGTTAAAATCGTATTTTTAATGACCATATGCTCATATCTAGTGTGCTCTAATTACCTTACTTATGTTCATATATAGTATGGTTTTAAAACCTTACTTATATATAGTATGGTTTAATGACGTTACGTATACTCATATATAGTATGGTTTAATGACCTTACATATACACATATCTTTCCGTGGAGTTCCTTCCTCTTCTGTCCAAGATCCGAATGGACACACTGAACAATTTTTCTGTCCCACCTTGTCAGAATATTTGCCTTTGGGACACAGGTAGCAAGGTTCCAGACCTGACCTTGAATATGACCCGAGCGTGCACATGGCTGGAGAATACACGGAAAAAATGGTAAAATCTCAATAAGTGTACAACATATGTAAATAGTGTACAACATATGTAAATAGTGTACAACATATGTAAATAGTGTACAACATATGTAAATAGTGTACAACATATGTAAATAGTGTACAACATATATAAATAGTGTACAACATATGTAAATAGTGTACAACATATGTAAATAGTGTACAACATATGTAAATAGTGTACAACATATGTAAATAGTGTACAACATATGTAAATAGTGTACAACATATGTAAATAGTGTACAACATATGTAAATAGTGTACTAATGTACAACATATGTAAATAGTGTACAAAATTACAGACAGATTGAGTTATAAGTAGACTGATTGATGAGTTGATTGTTAAGAGCAGACTGATTGATGAGTTGATTGAGCTATAAGTAGACTGATTGATGAGTTGATTGAGTTATGAGCAGACTGATTGATGAGTTGATTGAGTTTTAAGTAGACTGATTGATGAGTTGAGTTATGAGCAGACGGATTGATGAGTTGATTAAATGACTGGGTGGTTAACTGGTTGATAGATGATGAATTGTAGAATGAATTACACTGGTTTACAAATTTTCATTTTGTGAAAACTGCTGATATGCAAATAAGTGTTTCTTATGCAACTTTTTATGCTGATTCCAAATATGTAATCCAAATTTTTGTATCACGTCAGGATTTTTTGCAGTTTGACATTTATTAATGTAGAAAAAAGTCAATTAAACCAACAACAAAATGTACTTCGGTCATGCAGAAAACTATTGATATATACAAAATTATTTAAAAAAAGCAGATTTATTTTAATTTATTGTCTTCTACTGTACGAATTGTCTTTTAAGTGATTTGCGCTTATGAGCAGCGCCAGGATTGTGGCGTTTTAATGACCAACAATAGTCGGCCATCATATTCGCGTTCCATCGACCTTGGTATCGACTCTCCATTGCACAAATGTCTTGATGGAATCTTTCACCCTGCTCTTCACTGTACGCACCAAGATTTTCAGGAAAGTAGTCTACATGGGAGTCCAAAAAGTGCAACTTTACACTCATGCGGCAACCCAAGCTTCGAAATTTGGCTATCATCGTTCTCAACAAGACTTTGTAATTGTCGGATTTAAGAAGTTTCCTAAAAAATTGTTGACAACATCTTTGAAGGCATTCCAGGCTTGTAGCTCAAGCTGTAAGCCAATTTATACCGAAAATTCCCTCATCAGTCATTACTTCTCTGATCTGCGAGTCCAACAAAGATACCTGCAGTCAATTTCGCTTCACTTCTAAATGGGAAATTTTTCTCAAGCAAGTATTGAAACCTAGAGCCAGTATGGTTCATATTCTATGACAAAAAAGCTTTCATTAACCCCAATTTTATATGCAGCGGTGGAAGGAGAACTCGATAATGCCCCCCACCAAAGGCTTTAACTTTACACTGTGGCTTCCTGGATGGAATTCTTCTCATCGCTGGCCACACTTGGTATAATGCCAAAGTCTGCTCTGCTATCCCAGAGGCACAAAAACATGGAAATTTCGAATGACCTCCTGAGTCCCAATATGATGGCTTATGACCTTCAAATCTCCACATATCAACCACTTGTGCTGGTCATAATTCAACGAACTGGAGCAACAGTTTCATGTTTTCTACGTTTCTTTTAATGTTACTGAGTGTGCCACTGGAAGTGATGATATTTTATTTCCATTAAATGAAGAACTGCTTTCCACGCGCTGCTTTGAGGAGATCAATAAACAATCTTCACTGATTTAGCATCGTAAGTAATTCCCATACGATGTGACCAAGGCCTTCAATATTATTACAATATAGCAATTCTTGCTCACTTGAAAAAACTGTACCAAATTCTGTCTCTCGACATCTGTACACACTTACGCTAGTATCAAGAGTGAGAAGGTTTCGTTCTTGTAAGCGGGATGCAAGCATTCAGCTTGAGTGACTTTGGAAGGGTTTAGATCTCTAACTAGATCATCAAGATCTTCCTGAGTAAAAAGTTTTGGTGTGACATCTTCTTTAAAATCAGGGATCAAAAACATCACTACTGTCTTCAGAACTTGAGCTGTCATCACTTTCAAAATCATCCAGCTGAGTAGGAGGTGTAGGCACAGGAATGTCTTCGCAATGTTCTACAGAGCCTCAAGGCTGACGGTACATTAGGATATAGAATCATGTGTCTGCTTTTTTGTTGAATCCTACAACATTCGTCATGCAAAAATAGCAGTCCGTCACATGATTCGAAGGCTCACGCCAAATCATGGGCACACCAAATGGCATACTTTTCACTTTACCTTTAAACCACTTGCCAAGAGTTACTTCACAGAGTTTACAAATAACATGAGGCGCCCATGTTTTGTCCTGGTCTCCCAGTTTACATCCAAAGTATGCATGATAATATTTCTTTGTTAAATTTGATATTTTCTTCTTCTCAGCCATTGTGCAAAATCGTCCACAAACATAACAAAAACTGTCTGCTGAATTCGTACAATGTCTTGGCATTGTGAAATTTTTTTAAAATTTAAAATCAGCTAATCAAATATAATCTTAAACACATAAACAACAGCAATAAAATATTCAATTAAACTTGTGTTCAAACATAAAGTGATGACGTCATCTGCTTATGATAAGCATAAAATTTGTAAACACAAATTTGTGGTTTTCTCAAAAACCTGACGTGATACAAAAGAAATAAGTACATCAAAATTTATCATTTTTAATAAGCTTTCAGAAATTCATAATGTTTTGCTTGCAGTTTTTTTTATGTAAACCAGTGTTATTTATTGAATAAACAACTGTAGAATAGCATATGAACGATTTAATTAGATTAATTATTGATTGACAAACTGATTGACCTATTGATTGACTATTTATTGGTTTAGACAGATAAAAGACTGTGGTGATTATTTGTTGATTTACAACATGAGACTCCCAATGGCAAACAGCTTAGAGCTCCACTGATTGGTTGAGACCTTAGTAATAGAAATATTGAATTTTCATAAGTATTGCATACTGTCACCAACAAGACATTTTTTACCCTACTACTCTAGCCCTTCTCCAACTTATCGGAGACTAAAATGGCGCAGGAGTCAACCCAGAGGACAACCACAAGCTGCTAGTGGGTTCGAGCCTGTGACGTGCACCAATCTGGCCTGGCCCAGGACCTGCCGCATATTTTTTTATTACACAGCTTGAATTTAATCAAACTTTGACTAATGCGTGCTGACTGATGTATGCTGACTTATGCGTGCTGACTAATGCTGCTAACTGATGTATGCTGACTAATGCTGCTGACTGATGTATGCTGACTGATGCTGCTGACTGATGTATGCTGACTAATGCTGCTGACTGATGTATGCTGACTGATGCTGCTGACTGATGTATGCTGACTAATGCTGCTGACTGATGTATGCTGACTAATGCTGCTGACTGATGTATGCTGACTAATGCTGCTGACTGATGTATGCTGACTAATGCTGCTGACTGATGTATGCTGACTAATGCTGCTGACTGATGTATGCTGACTAATGCTGCTGACTGATGTATGCTGACTGATGCTGCTGACTGATGCTGCTGACTGATGCTGCTGACTGATGCTGCTGATGGATGGTTGCTGACTTTAGTTTACATTGTACTTACGTAAACAGAAGCTAGAAGACATGCTACCACTAAACAATGTCCATGTTCCAGTCGGACAAGGTGAGCAGGACTGTCCGGCCTGATAGAATCCCACTGGGCAAGGAATGCACTGGTCAGTCGCCTCGTGCCTCACAAAGCCCCGCTCGCAATCACCTGGTCAAATAAAGGTGAAAATAAAGTATTGAGGTCACATAAGGTAGTATATTAAGAGTAGAATGAAAACAGGATATCTGTGATCCACTTAAAATAGCGATCTAGTAATATATCTATACATATATGTATATGTATATATATAGAGAGAGAGGTCAACATACACTCACTGGGTAGACTGTAGAAAAAATGAAGTTAATTTTAGACTGCTAAGTGTACTTCATGCTATTGTTGTTATTTTTTAACTTATTCGTAATTAGTCATTTTTTTTAATCACTTAATATACAAAATGTCTGTCTAAATAAAAACGTATTTTTTATAGATAGATAAACACAGTGAGAATGGCAGACACATAAATGAATAGGTTATCAGCCACAATAACGGAAAGTCTAGCAGTCCGACATACGGATAGATAGATAGATAGATAGATAGATAGATAGATAGATAGATTAGATAGATAGATAGATAGATAGATAGATAGATAGATAGATAGATAGATAGATAGATAGATAGATAGATAGATAGATAGATAGATAGATAGATAGATAGATAGATAGATAGATAGATAGATAGATAGATAGATAGATAGATAGATAGATAGATAGATAGATAGATAGATAGATAGATAGATAGATAGATAGATAGATAGATAGATAGATAGATAGATAGATAGATAGAAGATAGATAGATAGATAGATAGATAGATAGATAGATAGATAGATAGATAGATAGATAGATAGATAGATAGATAGATAGATAGATAGATAGATAGATAGATAGATAGATAGATAGATAGATAGATAGATAGATTAGATAGATAGATAGATAGATAGATAGATAGATAGATAGATAGATAGATAGATAGATAGATAGATAGATAGATAGATAGATAGATAGATAGATAGATAGATAGATAGATAGATAGATAGATAGATAGATAGATAGATAGATAGATAGATAGATAGATAGATAGATAGATAGATAGATAGATAGATAGATAGATAGATCAATGCCGCCGCGAAGGGGGGATAACCCAAACTATTGACTGCCGCATCTTCTTTACAAATTTTAAATCATAATCTATAATTTTATTTTCCCGGGGAGGGGTTAGGCCCCCAGTTGGCAGACTGTGTCAGGGGTTCTAAAATTTTCTTGCGGCAGCCCTAGATAGCTGGGTATGTATTGAACCTTTTTTTTTACTTTTCTTTTGCTCCCCCTGTTCAAATTGTATTTGAGAACATTCTGTCTCTGACATAAGTCCTATGTTCGGTGACCTCCAGCCATCTGGACATTGCTGACACTTCAAGGCTGAATCGAATCTATTATATGTGCCCACTGGACAAACCTCACAATAACCATTCTCCAGCACGCTGCCTTTACCACAAGTCACTGTGTGGGGGGAAAAAACAAATCGGTCAGAATGTTTACTCATATGGGAAATGGTTGCTTTATACATATAATGGGGCGGATACAGCCCCGTAGCGTGAAAATTCTACAGGAGGGGCCAGGCATTCTACAGCAGGGGCCAGGCATTCTACAGCAGGGGCCAGGCATTCTACCGCAGGGGTCAGGCAATAGCAGGGGGGGGGGTAGGTAATACATTTTACTAAGTAGAACAAATAAGCAGGGGGGCCAGTCAAAACGCACGGGGGCCTAGCCCCCTGCACGCTACGGGCCTGGGCGGATGGCCATGCGGTGCAGACTATTGACACACGACCTGAGAGGCCTGGGTTCGAACCTCGGTGAAAGTCCCACTAGTCCACCCTGCTTTAGATGAGCACCTGATTTAAGGTCGGAGACGTAAAGGTGACTGGGCGTTGTGCTAAACACACAATCTCTTAATCTGCCCCGATGGCCCCTTTAGGGTTAAAGGAAATTTACTTACTTCATACATCTGGGGTTGGGGAAACTACAACCTGTGTGTCAAACACTGCCTGTTTGGTGAACATTTATCTGTTAAGTTTTTTTTTTACTCTTGGCTTTTACCGTTAATATTTATCCATCCATTTTTCCTTATATATTTTGTTTCTGTTGACATTTTTACCAATGGACTTTTTTTTAACCGTTAATTTTACACATGAGGACATTTTTACTGCAAAAGTGAGACAAAATATCCGTATTGACATCTCAGTCTTAAATCTCGAGCCCCCTTCTCAATCAAACGCGACATCAAAGGCCGCCAATCGTGTGCCTTTTTTCTAACCGTTTGTCCACTCAAAACTTCTATTTATTTATTTGGGGAAAATGTTAGTATAGGTTTTTGAGGCACTTTTTGGTGATAGGTTTTCTTGACATTTTGCTTAAATCCTCTTTTTCTATGACAATGCATGATTCGATAGTTAATTTTATAATTAATTCATTTTTTTCATTGTTTTTCATTGTTCATTAGGGGATGCAACCGTGTTTAGCTATGTCGAACGGCACTAATAAATGAGCTGCTTTCCTTGCATTAATAATAATACGTTTCAGATCGAAATCTATGAAATAAGCACGTGGTTACTGATATGAATAAAATTTATAGCAAAATTATATATAGATACAGGGCCGTTTTAATGTGATTGTTGGCCCTACGCACTTTCAAAGTCGAAGGCCCTCCCCATCTTCATTTAAAATATTTTTCAAGAATGCAGCCGTACTTCTTTGCGATTTGAAATCTAAATAAACTTTCCGCATTGTTAATTATTCTATGTAGACTGCAGTTTGACTTGCTTGAGTGCTCATCTCACACGGAAGGGAGAGAGGGTGTAGGGAGAAAACAGAAGGTAAACAGAAAACCTTATTTTAAACCCGGGCAAAGCCGGGTACTTGCAACTAGTATATATATATATATATATATATATATATATATATATATATATATATATATATTATAAACAGGTTAGTTTTAAAAACTCTGTTGTTAATTGTGTCTTGTTTTTTATTGAGTTGAGCTTTCAAAGAGTTGGTGTATGTTCGGGTATAAATGTGACCTTAACAACATAAAATAAGGCCAAACTTACTGCATCTGTTATTGCTGGCGAAATAAAAATCTAATTTACAACTGAACGTCAGTCCTTCATACACAAACTTGTAGAAATTGTCGTCTGCTTGCGACCCCGGCACCTGCGCCCGGGCCAGATTCTTTTTAAAAGGCCCATCAATGGCCCTGTATGTACTGTGAAATGAATCACCCAGACCATCAACAGCCGGAAGTTTTATTCTGATATTCACCTTGAGGAAATATTCCTTATTAAGTTCAGTGGTCATATATATATATATATATATATATATATATATATATATATATATATATATATATATAGAAATAAATAAATATTCACTGCTCTACATGACAAATCACCAAAGACACTGGCGTAGGTTCAATAAAGAGCATTTAATAATTTATAAACAATCAATTATTACAATGGCCACTGGTTTTTTTTTGCTGGCTTCATCCTTCTCTGCTGCTGTTACGTCATACCGTCACCGCTTTCAATTGCAAATGCGTACGGTGCGCTGGTATAGGAAATTCCATAAACATTGTGCAATACCGAAGCGTGGAGAGAGTTATAACAATATAAATGTATGGCATATCTGAGCATTTGTCAGGAGCCCCGTACTACAGCAATTGACCAGTCTGATGGGGGGGGGGGAGTTGAAAATGATTATTTGGGTTCATTCAAGATACTTAAGCGATGATAATAAGCGCTTTTGTCTATGGCTTACAAAAGTCCAAAAGTACATTTGTATAAGGCCACATACAAAATAACAAGCAAAATATTCCAAGCATAGTGTGAATACATTTCATCTATCATAATCATTTTCTTGAATTATTCGAAAACCTTTCTTCTCCGTTGTACTCCACGATCTATTTTACTTCGCTACTATCATAATGTTAATTAAAGGGTTTCCCCGATGTACTCCAAGGTCTATTATATCATTCGCTACTATCATAATGTTAATTAAAGGGTTTCCCCGATGTTCTCCAAGATCTATTATATCATTCGCCACTATCATAATGTTAATTAAAGGGTTTCCCCGATGTTCTCCAAGATCTATTATATCATTCGCTACTATCATAATGTTAATTAAAGCGTTTTTCCGATGTACTCCAAGGTCTATTATATCATTCACAATCATTATTTTTATTTTCTGACCTTTGTGATTCTCCGTTTCGAGTCATACTTTGGATCGTAATATGGGTTGCCATCTTGGTTCTTGGTGCAAGTGGTGTTGACTATATGGTAAGTGACCGCTTTAAACCTACTGTCCACTCCCTCGAGTAAATCAAAGTCCTCGAGCATTTCAATCAGTTCCTTGATGACATAATAACATCTGAGGCCGTAGATGATCAACATAGGCTGCATATAAGCGCCAGGGTTGGTGGTCGTAGCTTGAAAAATATATATATATAATAAAATAATAGCTATTTGGGTTCTGCGTTAAATCGTAAGTAAAGAATTAATACAACAGTATTCCAGTTTAAAATACAATCATGAAAAAAATCGGATCTGCACAAAACCAAAAATAACCTAGCCTAACAATCAAGCCTAAGGGGATATAACTCTATTTATATATATATATATATATATATATATATATATGTATATATATATATATATATATATATATATATATATATATATATATATATATAAATTGTTACAAAAAACAGACCAAGTAACACTCGTAGAAATCGTTCTCGGACTCTCGCTTCTAATGCAAAATGTGATCGCAGAAGCAAGGGATCGTTTCACTTCTAATAATTAGCATAGCTACCGGTCAATGCTAAAGACGAACGATGACCAAGAAATTAAATGTTATTTATGGGGACAGACCTTGTAAATATGCGGTCCAGTAGCGCCCCAAAGGGGGTGGCAGCTGGTTCGAAGACACTCCCGTACCTGACAAGGTCTCTACGCTCAGAGATTTTTTTTTTATTTTGAAACCTAATTCTAACAAAACGTTTGTTCAGGGGCAAAGTAAAAAAAAAAAGGAAAGCCAGCGTTGAAACAGTGGCGTAGCGAGCTTAGCTCACGCCCGGGACACACTACCTTTTTAGCGCACCCTTCATTCGAAAACCATATAATATTATATGTAAAATATACCATTTGGCGCCCCTTTGTGGGTAGCGCCCGGGGCATTATACCCCATTGCCCACCCCTCGCTACGCCTTTGCGTTGAAATATAAATCCAGAAGTGTTGTATAGATAGGCAAACATGGCGGCTTCCTAGAGATAAGGGGCCCCCGCTAGGATTAATTCCTATCAAACCTGATACTTAGAGGGCCACGAAAGGTCTTATCGCTTAGGGCCCCCAAATATTTCTGTAAACATTTAGGTAAGTCTCTGGCTAGGGCCACCAAACATTTCTGTTAGTCTCCGCCTATGTGCCCCAATAACCCAGGAACGGCTCCTGATAAATTGAACCGCAAAAATAAAAAGACTTTATATGGTTTTTTTTTTGTTTTAAACGGCAAACTTAACCCGAACTCTGCGCATGTATTATGTTTGATCGATGGTGCCATCATCAGTAAAGTGTAATTCACTCAAAGCTAGTCAGGTGAGCAGGACACCTTATGGTCATAACATGTGTATAACAACATATGTCATGTTTTTATGCAGGATAACAGTGATACTAATCAATACATTTGTCTTGCCATGGTTATAAATATATGTCTATGAAACAACATTTTTTTTTCTTCTTGTGAAATACGAGACTGACCCCCATATCTCTACGCCATTACACAGTAGAGAACTGCATTTATCTGGGCCTCCCTAAGAGCATGGGCCAGTGACATATGTATGCGTTGCACCCAGTGTTTCCTCTAAGTACGCTGTTCTCCACCGGTAGAACGCATACCCCCAAGTGGTGCGGGAAAGGATATAAAGAGGTACGCAGCGACATATACTTTTCGTTTAAAACAATCAAGAGTTTTAAGAAGTTTGCCAGTTAGCTGCGTAACTCATCACCAAACGACGTGCTCAAGTATTAGATTAGAAAGATAAGCACTTTCCATAATGTAAATAATTACATTTATTCGCAAACTTACGTGTGAGGGGGGGGGGGCACACATGGATATACTTTCGCACCCTTCGGGGTACAGTCGCGAAAAAGGCCGAGAAACACTGCTCTTTGCTGTGCTGGCCCACAAAACCCGTCGAGCACACTCGCACATATAACAACAAAGATTAAAAATGGACTTTGATCCGTTATGCTACGCAAAGGTATTAATATGTTTAGTCGCTAACAGCCTTCGTAAAGTCATAGGAAATATTGCTTGAAACCCCACGCCCCCTGGTGGTCGATCTGATTTAACGGTGCCGAAAGCAAACCGAATGTACTTTGATACATCTACTCACGTTTGCACGTGGTGGAGGTAATTCTCATCGGCCTCATTTGGCCGTCCACCCCGCAGATGAAATGTTTCTGCGGGTGGTCGAACCTGTAGCGGGGCACCTCGAATCCCTCATTGCAGTCGATTTTCCAAGTTCTTTCGTCGAGGTTTCTGTGCTCTGTCACGTTACCTCGGACCATCTTGCGAGGGTAAGAACATCCAGATATGACCAATCCTACACGGTGAAAAAAATAAAATGTTTAACGGGGGGTCATTCCAAGTTCGTTTATTTAGATGGTAATTTTCTCCTGTCCATTCTCGAGATAACTGGTTAACAGCAAATAATACATACTTTCACACTGTTATAAATAAAGATCCCTTAAGTTCATCTGTTTCTGTAGCCACGGTTCGAACCCAGAACCCCTCCGTTAGAAAGTCTAACGCTCTTCACCATCCGGTCAATTTACAAAAGAGACTCTTATTTGTATATATATATATATATATATATATATATATATATATATATATATATATATATATATATATATGAGCCCCTTTAATAATCAACATTTGAGACCCACCAGGTAGTCAATATATGTTCCCAGAATACATCATCAAGAAGTCGGTGACTAGCTGTCGTCCCTGGCACCACCTACTCCAAGCTTCTTGACCCAGAACTGATAATAAGCCGCATATCTATTTACCCTATAAACTAATTAAAGGTGTCGGGGTGTTTGTTCAATGCTATTTTTATACATTGCCACCATAGCCACAGTGTAAATGGGGGGGGGGCGGGAACATGGAAAACATTGGGATTCGAATCAGAACAAACAAAAAGAGTGCAAGACAGGGAGACAGCGAAAACAGTATAATTACTTAACATACTATTACATGTTGGCTTGGCTTCGTAGGTCCACTCATTACCATTACAGACGACCTTGCTGCTACCATTGAGTGAACTGTCTGAACCGCAGGATATGTTGCAGTGGTGTTCGTTACTGTCCGTGAAGCCGCACTGGAATCGCATTGACATGTCCGAGCTTTCATCCAAGTAAAACGGAAGTTGACATCTAGCAACTGAAAAAAAGGCCAAAAACAAACAAACAATCGGGTATTTAATTTACTCGATCCACTTTTGATTTTAAAAACTTTCTTTGCGTAAAGCTGACTAGGCAAAAATATGGCTTCAAATATTGGGCAGTGTCGGTGACATAATCGCTGGTCATTAAGGGTGTGTCTACCTGTAAGTAGATTCCTAGCTTATTTTCTATCGTGGCTGAGAGCATACTTCAAACAATGTAACTAGTCGCCCCAATTAAGATATTTCTACCAGTAAAATTCGAAATTAAGGCATTTAGCAACAACAAGTATATTTTATTTATGTCTCCTCGCTTTTTCTTCTGATATAAAAAAAAAGTAAAGTTTCCCTTTGGCCATCGGGGCAGATGAAGTGTAGAATTCACCAGTTGCTTTATCCTCGGCATAAGAAGGGATTGTATGATTAGCACAACGCCCAGCCGCCTTTACTTCCCCAACTGTTGTCACGTATCCATTTAAAACTGAATGGACTTGTGGGACGACTTTGAAACAAATTTCATCTGGAAAAATTCCCATGGTTCACACCGAGTCGAGTATTTACACCACTCGGCCGTCCGTTCCACTTCTTCTGATATTTAATTTCAAAATCACCCAGTCCTTGGAGTGTGGTCTTCATTGACGTATACATTTAATACAACCATTCTCATTCATTAATTACTAAGGGTTTCATGAGCGCAAATCTTAATGTGTGTATATATATATATATATATATATATATATATATATATATATATATATATATATATATATATAAATATATAAAATTAACAAAACATTTTTTTTTAAATAGACTAAAATTAAAATGTACTAAAAAGTACAAAATATATTTGTTTTGGCTTAGATCAGTGATACTCAAAGTGTGGGACACGGCCCACTGGTAGATCGCGACAAAATTTAAGTTAATAAATAAAAGACTGAGAATCTATAAAAAAAAAAACATAGTTACAGCTCCATTACACTCTATATCCTACAAAACTATCCGTTTTGTTGTTTGTTTTTTTTACTGGTGGGTCACTAAGCCGAAATTTGTGGGCGAATTGAGTCGCACAGTGAAAAGGTTAACTGTCTTCAACACTGCTGTGCTACATTCTTAGGTATAAAACTATTTTAGGTAAAGTATACTTTAAATACACACCATGTAAACATACTTTTGTTAGGCTATAAATATACTTAAGTTTTAAACATACTTTGGGTATAAACATAATTGAAGTATAAACATACTTTATGTATAAATATAATATATTATAAACAAACTTTATAAACCTACTTTAGGTATAAGTAAATTTTATGTACCAACAAACATTAGGTATAAACATACTTTAGGTATAAACATACTTAAGGTATAAACATACTTTAGGTGTAAACATACTTTAGATATAACTAAAGGTATAAACACACTTTGGGTAAAAACATACTTTAGGTATAAACATAATTAAGTTATAAACATTCTTTAGGTATAAACATAATTAAGTTATAAACATACTTAAGGTATAAACATACTTTAGGTATAAACATACTTTAGGTATAAACGTAGGCTAACAATGTCAACAAACTCACGTGACTTAATCACTTGAAATTTACACGAGCCGTTGTTTCCGTTGACCATAGAGTCTGTGGCGTCTACCACCACGTTCACTGGGACACCGGTCATCAGTTTTAGGTCCGACGCTTTCATGTGGACTGTACCTGATCTGTCCCAGGCGGGTAACTTGGGGAAATTCAGAAGGTCAAGCCGGTCTGACTGGACAACACCTTTTGGGCACAGGAGGAACCTCGGGGCCCTGGAATCTTTCAACAAGAGTTTCCTTCTGATATTGTGTACTATTTACAGACATACTGACAGACATACATATAGATAGACAGACAGATAGATAGATAGATAGATAGATAGATAGATAGATAGATAGATAGATAGATAGATAGATAGATAGATAGATAGATAGACAGACAGACAGACAGACAGACAGATAGATAGACAGACAGATAGACAGACAGACAGACAGACAGACAGACAGATAGACAGACAGACAGACAGACAGACAGATAGATAGATAGATAGATAGATAGATAGATAGATAGATAGATAGATAGATAGATAGATAGATAGATAGATAGATAGATAGATAGATAGATAGATAGATAGATAGATAGATAGATAGATAGCACATCTAGTCACCTATGCACATCCCCGACGCAGACCAGCGTTCATTAGACATGCAGGTGATGGTTGAGTATCTCATTATATCTGAACCTGGTTGACACACAAGCCTACACACTGACCCATAGCCGTGTCCGTCTGGACAGTGGTACTTAGCGCTGTATGTTGGAGGACCACAAGATTTCTCTAAAATAAATCAAACAATCACATACATGCCGATATAAAAGGAAAAATCTTGATCGGGAATTTTCGTTGTTTTTTTATGATTCCATTTTATTTTGTTTTACACTTTTCATATTTAAGAGAACTAAAATTGCTTTTATTTGTTGTCCACTTTAGGCACTTTTGGCTTTAAAATGTAAAATAAGAGAATAGCTTTACTATTTTGAACGCCGGAACTGTATATTTCCATTTATTTTGTCATTATAATCTCCCCTCAATATAATTTCCTATTATAAATATAAAAAGTGAATAGTGTCATAATTCCCAATTGTATTAATTAATTTATGGACTTGAAATTATTAAAATAATGTATTCCAGGTCAACTCAACCAGTGGTGTTCACCCGACCCTCTCAGATCTTCCTGAAATTTTCATGGCTTGTGGTACATTCAAAGTTGAGTGATTCTTGAAAATTTCAGGCCATTTGGTCAAAAACTTTCCGAGATAGAATTTTTTTAAGTTTTAAGGGTAGACAAAGAAATGAGTACTCATGTGACCTATTAACATAGGCTCCAAAGATCAAATATTAATAAATTGTCATAAATTTTTATGAAAGTAAATTTTTCTTATAAAATAAAAAAAAATTTCAAAATTTTTTTTAAATTACATGAAATCTGAACATACAGTGATATTAAATGAAATAAATAACAAACCTTTGAAAAAAAAAATTGACATTTTTGCATTACATTCATGATGTTTTTGCAAGCAAATATTACACAAAAAATTCATTTAAAAGTACTTATTCACTTAGAAACATATCAGAATACATTTGTCAATTAAAAAAATGAAATTCACAATAAGAAAACCCAGTCCATAAAAGATGTCAGTTCAAACATTCAAAATTACTATGGTCCACGATAGTGTATACATCATGCAATTTCATGAAGATTTTTCACCAAGGAGGCGTTAAGACACCAACATGAAATTTTCACCATAGCTAGTACTTGCCAAGGTTAACAAGTGTGCAAAGTATTAAAAGTGTGAATTACTGTCCACATGGTCATCTGGGGGTCGCAACGCGTGCAAAAATGGACGGCCATAATGCTTAAAGGGGTCCACCATGAGTACACTATTATTGATTAACAGGAATTCTCTATCAAAATAATAAACACATATATGTTACTTACTAATTGTATAACATACATCATTTCATGTCTTATAGGTTCTTGGCTATACCGGGTCAAATATTGATGAAAACTGTCTGAAGTGCAATGTTTGGAATTTTTTAGGGCATTCTGTGTGCAAGCTACACTTGAGATAAATACATCATTCAGCTCAAGATAAAACAATGAGTAAATACTGAAAATTTCAGCCTGATACCTCTTTTAGTTTTTTGAAATATTCACGTTCTAATATCGCGAAAATGTAAATGTCACGCGAACTCGCGACTGCCCTTAAAAATTAAAAAATCATATCTCGGAAAGTTTTTGACCAAATGGCCTGAAATTTTCAGGAATTACTCAACTTTGAATGTACCACAAGCCATGAAAATTTCAGGAAGATCTGAGTGGGTCGGGTGAACAATTGTCAAAAAACTGGTTGAGTTGACATGGAATGACCCATTGATAATAATATATTTTTTTTATGTTTTCATTTTCAGTGTACTGATAAAACGATAACTGGCCTGAAATAGATACTGCGTCACCATTACAATGAGATACTGTCTCACCATTACAATGAGATACTAACACACCATTACAATGAGATACTAACAGACCATTATAATAAGCTACTAACACACCAGTCCAGTAATTCACTGACTCACCATTGCAGTGAGCTACTGACTCACCATTGTAATAAGCTACTGACTCACCATTGTAATAAGCTACTAACTCACCATTGTAATAAGCAACTGACTCACGTTGTAATAAGCTACTGACTCACCGTTGTAATAAGCTACTGACTCACCATTGTAATAAGCTACTGACTCACCGTTGTAATAAGCTACTGACTCAGCATTGTAATAAGTTGCTGACTCACCGTTGTAATAAGCTACTGACTCACCTATCCAACGAACCACTGACAATGAGTTACTGACTCATCACTTCATTAAGCTACTGACTCACATTAGTCGTAAGCTATCACCTCACCACTCCAGGACACCGCTGACCCACTATTACTGTGTGAGACTCACCGTTACACTGGGGTACAGAGTCGCTCCAGACTCCATCTTCCTTGCAGACGACTGTAGTCACAGAGTCCGAAACATCTGGGCTACCAAATAAACATTTCACACTGCAGGAAGACCAGACGTTGTTGCTGTCGTTACACGAAACGCTGGCGAACCTCTGGCTCAGTGGTGGGCAGGTCTGGACTGCAAATATCAATTATACCATATGGCATTGATGAAAGCATGAAAGCGTACACAGACGGTGGTATATTTTTTGCCATTTTTGGTTGAAATGTATACGCAACACATTATATTATGCAGTTTCATATCATTAATATAGAACTGTTATTGTATTCGTGATCTCAAATAAGATTTATTCCATTTGAGTCACTTAGATCTCTAGTTATTCCATTGGTTCTCAAGGTTATACTGTTCGAAACCAACTATAAAATATTATTTGCTTTAAAACCCCACCTGTAATGTTAAACTACGATAAAAAGAAAGAGAATAATAGGTCATACGTTATATATATATATATATATATATATATATATATATATATATATATATATATATATATATATATATAAATATATTAGGGTGGCTCACTTTATAATGGAAAAAAATAAAGTTGATTTTTCATCATGAGCATTTTAGTTTTCTGTTTCACTGGGATTTAAAACATGTATATACCAAATTTCACACCATTTGGGCTCCTATAAATACTGCCTCAGTGCACTTGTTATCTCGTGTTTTATGGTATTCGGCAGTTGCATTAAATGAAAATTTTGAAAGATTTAAAATTCTGTTTTTTTTTAGATACAAAGAACAATTATATTAGACAGTAGGAATTAAACAGTAAAATAATACTAGTTACATGACACATTAACCTGACTGCATTGCAGAGTAGTTCTAAGTACGCCATTCAAAAATACACTTTAAAAGTTTTTAGTCTGTGCTTTCTGAATCCTGAAGGTCTTCAAGTTGCGATCTCTTCAGCACAGTTGATTTTTTCGCATCTGGAAACTCTTTGCGATTCTGTTCAACAATATGGAGCAAGTACTGCTTTTCCCCCCATGATTTGGTGAGAGATGAGTAGAATGATGACACCAGTGCAATTCCCTGCTCGGCACAGTCATAGACAACTTTCAAGGAAGAGACCACTGCTGTTGCCTTCTGAAAGGATGGAGTTTGTTGCCAGGTTGAAGCATCAGTCATGAGAAAATTTGTGAGAAGCAGAAGAGCATTAAAAAATATCAGCGATGACGAGGTCACAAAATTTAATGTCACATTATGAAGTGCTGAAGGATCATTTGTGCTGCGGATGCACCTTTCTTCTTTCAGATCATCAGAAGATTTCATCATGAATTGCCTTAAGCAAGCAGCAAGGCTGTTTTTGTCATCCACTGAGACATGTTGAGGAAAGAGAACCAGAGGAATAAGTTCTGCACTAAGATACCAGAGATGTCGGCCAATCGTTTTCAATGCAGTTTGAGAAATGAAGGGAGAAACATTCTTATAATCAATAAGAAATTGAGGAAATCTAGATCATTCAGAGGTGCGTCTGCTGGAATGGGACACTGAATCCACGATTTAATGTAAACCAAGGTTGCAAAGATACCAAATTCTGCAATTGATCTGTCTTCATGCTTAGCTTGAATTATTTTAGACATCCATCTTGCTTGGTGATAAGCTCCTAGAACACGAAAACGCATCGGGGGGGGGGGGGGGGAATTCCTCCCAGGAAGATAAATTTCAGAGTCAGAAGTTCTTTGTAATCTTCACGTGGCAAATATCTCGAGTTGTCTTTCATTTGGAGAATATTTGAACAAAATGTGATGACTTCTTTTTTTAATGGCTTGAGATTTTGCTCCATTTGAACATCGTGGCATATACTAAATTCTGCCTGTCTTTTTTTTTGGCCAAAACGTCTTAAACCGCTTGAATAGCAGCACATCCGGTCCAGTTGTACTACCCCAAATGTCTTATTGAAGACAGCTGTCTTTGTAAACATACCATTGGCCAGTAGGCTCAATTAGGGGAAGTACCTAGCTCAATAAACATTGGAATGTCCACTGGAAAGTATACAAGCAAAGAAATAGGTCATGAAAAAAAATGTACCAACTAACTGCCAGACGGTTGTGTTTGTAAACATACCATTGGCCAGTAGGCTCTATTAGGGGAAGTACCTAGCTCAATAAATATTGGCATTTCAATTGGACACAGTATTTAGCAAAGAAATAGTACTTGAAAAAATAGTACGAACTGACTACCAGACGGCTGTGTTTGTAAACATACCATTGGCCAGTGGGTTCAATTAGGGATAGTAGGCCTACCTAGCTCAATAAACAGAAGTTGTGTCAAACTCTATGACATTTAAATGAACAACATTTTTCGACCTAGTAGTCATAACTAAATGAATGATATTTATATAGCCGTAACATTTGATCTTATAACACTTGATTTTTATAACTAAATTAAAATGGACTGGTGAAGCTGGCTATTTGTATGAAAATCAAAACTTCTAGAGTTTTCTAGAATTTTCCGGAACCTTCTCAAGTTTCCACGTTTTTCTGGAAGCTTCTAGATCCTTCTAGAGACTTCATAGAACCTTCCAGAACCTTCTGGAATTTTATAGATTTTTCTAAAACTTTCCTGAACCTCGTAGCATTTTCTGTGTGCTTTATATATACATACTCACATTCAAAATTCATTAAAAATGATTAAAAAATTCAGTGCCGATGAGGCAGGACTAAATAAAGTCATATATTAATGAAATTGTTTCTGTGCTGTTTGAAGCCAAAGGAAACACAAAAAACAAAATGCTCCAAAAAAAATTGACAAAATGTTATTTTGGGCCACCCTAATATATATATAGCCTTTTCCCCACAGAATCTGTTGCCCGGGTGTTTAGTTCACCATTGCTCCATAGTACGGGCGTGGTGGTCTGTCAGTACTTTATACACCACTCTTTTCCCAGACCACCCTCCCGGTCCTGCCTTCTGGACTCAAACCCCCAAACCCACCCCCCTACAATCACCTCTCCTTTCCACCATCCCCTGTTTCCCCATCACATATTTAAAGAAACTCGTTGCATGTTTAAGATCAGCCTACTATCAGCGAGAGGGGACATCTTCAAGAAGGCTGAAATCTGAACTTAGGTCACTGAACTTAGGGCTCCCCAGTCTGGTACCATAAAATGACACAGCTATTAGTAAATGTGAACAGATAGGGGTAGCACCGTCTGGTGGTGTTCAAGATTAAGTTTGAAGGCAGTCATGTGACAAGTCAGACATACAGCTAGACCAGCGTTTCTCAACCCGGGGGTACCCGAACTCCCAAGGGGGGTACCCGAACTCCCCAAAGGGGGTACCCGAACTCCCCAAGGGGGGTACCCGAACTCCCCAAGGGGGGTACCCAAACTCCCCAAGGGGGGGGTACCCGAACTCCCCAAGGGGGGGTACCCGAACTCCCCAAGGGGGGGGGGTACAGGGTAAGGCTATGCACGGGTACGCAACGGCATGTAATTTTCGCTTTAAAACAACCAAGAGGTTGAAGAAGGTCACCAGTCACCAGTCACCAGTTTGCTCTAAACGTTGAGGACATATGTTCTCACCCTTTGGAGTCTAGTCTCGAATGAAAAGGTTGAGAACCGCTGAGTTAGACAGACACGTCGACCGACATCTAGTCATTGAACAAACTTAAAGTACTGCAGCTAGATAAACAGATGCACAGTGGGGATCGTCAGTCAGTGCCTACCGCTGACGGTCAAGTTGAAGGCACACTTGGCCTCGTTCCCGGCCTTGTCCTTCACCGTGAACACGACCACGTACTTGCCCAGACCGAACGACTGTCCAGAGACGTAGTTACTGGTGGTCTCGGTGCTCGAGTCGTCCAGCAGACCCTTCAGTTCAAAGTTGACCGCCGCCGTTGACGCCTTGGAGGTTATCATTTGAAGAATGGGGTCTGGACACTTGATGGCAGGCCTGGACACGTCTGGACAAGTTAAAAAAATCAAGTTTTAGTCAATGTTAAATATGAACAAGTGTGGGGAAAAAAAAGTTTATATCAATCTTAAAGTCAAATAAAGTCATTACTCTGGGCAGTTTAAATCATAGCTTAAGTGAATTTAATAAATAGTTTAAGCCAAGTCAATCATAGACTTAGTCATTCATATCACAGCTACAGTGTATTAAAAAAATATGTCAATACATGAGCTTGTGATTTTTAAAGGGAAAAGGCCTGCTGCATTTAATGGCCGATATTCAATACATGTATGACTTCTGAATTTGCGAATAAGTATTCTGTTAATGAGATAATGTGTGGTGGCAGCCTGTGGCTGTTAGCACGACCAGCGCAGTGCGTTGTATGGTTGGATCACAATTAGCTATGCCAACTGAGGTTTTAGTGCATGGCCCCTTCAGCCTCGACCATGTAGATGACGTAACACTAAACGTAGATTAATGTAAGAAGTCTGATACTAAAATTAGTCTAATGTAGGAAGTGTGGTTCTAAACATACATTAACGTAAGAATAACACAAGAATGGGTGTGATACGAGGAGTACATTAACAAAAGAAATGTAATTTTAAACGTAGATTACCGAAGGAAAGGTAATTTCAAACGTAGATTACCGAAGGAAAGGTGATTTTAAACGTAGATTACCGAAATAAGAGTGGTACTGAGCGTAGACTAACAAACAAACAAAAAGGACGATACCAAACGTAAATTAACGTAGAGTTTGAGCGTAAGTATAACGAGCTCGACAAAAGAGATAGAACCTCATTATTAATTTGAAAAGAGAGCCTAGGAGAAAAAGACATTTCCAACATGTTGACAAATAGAATGATTACAAATATTACCGTGACAACTGACGACGCTCCAAGTTCTATTGCTTAAACACGTCATAAAGTCGCCCTTCATCTGGAAACCTTCATGGCACTGGACATGACATATGGAGCCAATATAATAAGGCTCCGGGCAGTTCTTGATGATGACATTCTCGAGCAAGCCCGGGGATGGACATCGCTTTACTGCATATAGAAAAATAATTCAAATGTAGACCTATTTTGTATATATACCATAAATTTGTAAGCAAAATAAAATCCATGACCCCCCCTCCCCCTCCCCTCCCCCCCGGGGCTATGTGTAGGGGTGTGAGATTTGGGTCCAACTGATTGTGGAGACGTCATGGTAGCGTGCATACAACATTCAATGTGAAATAATAAACGTAGTGTCAGAAAAAAAAAATTATTCTTCCATAAAACATAAATAAGTGATAAAGAAATATTTCTGTAATTGGACTCAATGGCTCCGTGTCTCAGGGGTACAGCGGGGGAGGGGGGGGCAAGTGGTAGGCGACCTTTTACACTTGTCACCCCTAGCCTTCCGTCACTTTCGAAATGTATTTTGGGGTTTGAATTGTCAGAGTTTGTCCGGGCCCCCCAAATGTTCCAGCGGGGTCATGCATGCCTGGACCAGAGGTGTGCGGATCTTGAAATTTAGCGTCCGCGTCCGTCCACGGATTTCTATCAATGATCCGCGTCCGCGTCCGCAGAATCTTACAACATTGGTTTGCAATCAGACCGCGTGTCCGCATTGCTGAAATTTAGCTGTTTAAATGACTTTAAATTTTTTATGGTAACGCTAAAGAAGATCCGCGTCAGTCCGCGAGTCCGCAACTTAACCATACGAAGCGTCCGCTGTCAGTCCGCGGATTCGGAAAAGTCTGCGGATCTGCGTCCGCAAGCGGACGCGTCCGCTGTTCGCTCATCTCTGGCCTGGACACATCAGTAATAGCCATCCATGTATTAGTATTACTGTAAAGGACGGGATGTTTATTCTTTTAAAACCCGAAAGAACGCCACTTATGGGAACTTTTTTTTTCTATCACTATTCTTTCATTCCCCCCCCCCACCCCCCATAGCCGAGATAACAATGCCTATGTAGGCACAACGGTTGGAATAGGGGGGAAACTTTCACCGGACCTTACAATAAATTCTTTTGAATCGAACCATCAGTCCACAATCATTGTTTAGCTTAGTGTAGTGGTTGAAACCGATTTATATATAGATATCCATGTTGAAACCGATGTATATATAGATATCCATGTTGGGACCGATGTATATATAGATATCCATGTTGAAACCGATGTATATATAGATATCCATGTTGAAACCGATGTATATATAGATATCCATGTTGAAACCGATGTATATATAGATATCCATGTTGAAACCGATGTATATATAGATATCCATGTTGAAACCGATGTATATATAGATATCCATGTTGAAACCGATGTATATATAGATATCCATGTTGAAACCGATGTATATATAGATATCCATGTTGAAACCGATGTATATATAGATATCCATGTTGAAACCGATGTATATATAGATATCCATGTTGAAACCGATGTATATATAGATATCCATGTTGAAACCGATGTATATATAGATATCCATGTTGAAACCGATGTATATATAGATATCCATGTTGAAACCGATGTATATATAGATATCCATGTTGAAACCGATGTATATATAGATTAGATTTCCATGTTGAAACCGATGTATATATAGATATCCATGTTGAAACCGATGTATATATAGATTAGATTTCCATGTTGAAACCAATGTATATATAGATATCCATGTTGAAACCAATGTATATATAGATATCCATGTTGAAACCAATGTATATATAGATATCCATGTTGAAACCAATGTATATATAGATATCCATGTTGAAACCAATGTATATATAGATTTCCATGTTGAAACCAATGTATATATAGATATCCATGTTGAAACCGATGTATATATAGATTTCCATGTTGAAACCAATGTATATATAGATATCCATGTTGAAACCGATGTATATATAGATTTCCATGTTGAAACCAATGTATATATAGATATCCATGTTGAAACCGATGTATATATAGATATCCATGTTGAAACCGATGTATATATAGATATCCATGTTGAAACCCACTCGTGAGTTGCGACCGACTTTCAGATGCGGCGAGACAACATTTAAATGTAAAAATTAAAAGGTTGTGAAAAAATCAATTTCTCTGTATAGAACAAAACTTTTAAAGTTTGTACATCTGAAAAATAAGAGGGGGGAAAATCGATACAAACAATATATGACGGGGGGGGGGTGAAGAGGAGGGTGGGGGGGGGGGGAAGGTTTCGCGAAAACAAGATTTGTTTTTTTTTTCCCCTCATGGATCACAAAATATTCTGAAAGTTTGAGAACTGCTGGATTAGTCGACTCCAGTGTTGCCAGTTTGGGCGGTTGTTTTGAGACATAGGCAGTAGTTTGAACTCAAAACTGGTTATTGTTTCGTTGGGTTTTTTTTTATTGAGATTTTTTATAAAAACACCTGCCAACGCAGGTCAATATACGTAATAAATCATGTCTGTGGACTTCGTAGACTTTTTATTTGATCCTTATAATTCATAAAGGGATAAATGATAAATTAACAGATGAATATAGTGTAAATGGCAATCTAGTTCAACCAATCAAACTATATATATATATATATATATATATATATATATATATATATATACATACAGACACAGTCTGGTCTGCTGGGTGAGCTCCAGGTTTCGTCCTGAAGACACTGTGACGTCTTGAAGCCTTTCATCTCGTAGTTGTCTTCACACGTGAATGAGCACACACTGCCAACCAGGTTGGACTTGGTGCATCTGACCGACCCGTGATTCAAATAGTACAAACTGTTGCCGTCATGGTTTGGGCAGTGGCGAGCTGTGTGAAGAATCGAAGAGAAAATTGGATTGCTCACACAATGCACACAAATGACTACAGTTCCAGATTTTAAAGAAAAAGAACTAATTAAGCCTGGAAACTTAATATACAATTCAAAACAGTGTTCTGCAAATCATGCAGAGATCTAATTACTACGTTGAGCTGCCTCTTTCAGTGTTGACCGCTTCCTATACCGTATTCTAAACATTATGAGACTTAAGTAGCATTGATTTAACAAAAAAATCAATACCTAGTAATATTCTTTAACTGTATATATATATATATATATATATATATATAGTTAAAGAATATTACTACTATATATATATACATATCATGCAGTCTTGCAGTAAGCATTCAGGCTGTGCTAAATAATACATCATTATTTTATTGCATTACATGATGTAACCTTGATAATTTCATTATTGTATAACGAAACTTTACATGGAAGTGTTATATTGTTGTTGTTGAATATTACGTTACGTCCGACTCTATTATGTTTATTCATTTGACAGACAAAAGGGGTTACCGTAAATGTTGAACGATACACTACAGAAAGCCGTGTTGCCTTTGGAATCTTTCGCCTCATACATAAGTAAATAATTTCCATCTTTCAGCATACTTCCAGAGACAGGCCCACCAGTTTGTCTTGGCCTGTGTTTATATTCAAATGTAGAAGTGTATTGATAGAATAGTAATCTTTTGAAATACTTTGCTGCCTCAAAACAAGTTCAATTTGAAAAGTCACGCTCTTTCGTCATTTGCTATTAGTAATTAATATATTTATTAGAAATTGTTTATTTGAAATTGTATTATATAAGTTCTTTTCATCTAATTGTTAAGTGAAAAATGCCTTTTGACTTCATTTTCAGTCCTGAAGAAGTGACCTAATAGAATTTACTGAATGAAACACAAAGTTACTTCTTTTGGTACAAAGAGAGATATCATGATGATTAAAAAATGAATTAGATAAAGATTTGAAAAAAAAAACATTGAACGCATCTTTTGTTAGTTACTATCAGTGATTTTTTTTGTAAAAAAAATAGGTGCCGGTACTCAGTGATGTATTGCCTAACTTTTAACTACACGTTCCCACCTCGATGCAATCTCAATCACAAATGCAAATATACGAAATGTCTAAAACAATTGTATTTTATAATTAACCAATTTATATCCTCTTAAAATACAAGAAAAGTAATAGTTTTTTCACCACCTTGAAAAAGGTGCCAGTGCGCTGTACCGGTGCGTACCGGCACAAAAAAAGCACTGGTTACTATAATACCATGAGCAAACAATAAGTCGTGAGTAAATATACAGCTGTGACATTCTAGAACTCAATCAGTTGACACTGTAGAAACTCTGTGAAATCCACAAATAACCAATACACAACAGGAGAACAAATTGTTCTTATCAAGACTAAAACATCACCTTAAGAAAGAGAATTATTAAAAATTGGACAAACTGTCACTAGAGCTAATATATTTTTTGTATTGACTTACAAGAGTTTACCATCTTCAGGATCGCTGGCTGTTGGTGTTGGCCATAACACATTCTGGGGGAGAAAGGAGAAAAAAGCGTTTTCAGACCAGAAAGTACTATAGAGAAAAGTATCATAGTGTTACAACTTGATATTATCCAGAATGACACACACACACGTGGGTTCAATAGTTGAATAACAAGATTTATTCAACAGTCTACAAGAGTAGGTTATAATAGTCCAGGCTAAAACAAAACAACAAAGTCCATTATGCGTACAACTAATCCAGTTGAAACGAGTCTACGTGTTATCTATCGCTGGCGATGTGCTGATAACGAACTCGCGGCATCAACAGACCTGGTCTCGCGTTGTCCCTTCTTCCTTCTTCCTTGCGTCGTTCGTCGTTCTCCACTCGAACGTTCGACCTGTTCGTCCGTCCCTTCTTTTCACATCACAGTTCCTTTTATAGGCAGTCTCACCCACGCTAAACCATCGTTTTCCCGCCAAAATGGAGGGTGAAGGTCATTGCGTGGGCGTGCAGGTGGCAAATAACACTATTGCATCACTTGTACTAAGGCGGGGGGGGGGGGGGGGTGAACGACCGAATTAACAATGTGTAGGCGTACAAAAGTGATTGCATCATTCACCTCGGGCAGGGGTGCGAACGGGGGGCGGGGGTGTGAAGCAGAGTTATAACAATAGTCAGGTCTTCGCTATACGTTGGTTCAAACGGGTTCAAAACACTTAGGAGGGACCCCAATCAAAGAAAATATGTCACGTTAGGAGATATGGGGAGGCAAAATACTGGTTGCCCCCAGGCAGAAGACAGGCTAGGTGCGGCATCGGTCATAGTCAATGTATGAAGTATGCAATTTGTATGGCACACGAATGATAACCCTGACATGTCAATATAGGGTTGAGACTTTTGATAACAGATCGAACTGGCAGTGTCCTTTTATTTTACATTAGGCCAGAACCGTGTCTTATATGATGCAATTAGTAGATAAATGAATAACTCCAGATACAAGTGGCACAAAAAAAACGTAGCGTAAAGTAGCGCATACAATTTTACAATTGTACCCTTTTTGGCTTTGTAAATCAACTAAATTTTCCACTGCTTATGATCTTTTATTCTATAGCGCACGGATTCGAAAATTAGCTAATTTGCGAAAGAAGTACAATTTGGCAATACTGTTCCTGAAATGTTTTGACAGAAGCTCGGAAGTAGGGAGATGTAGGTCTCATTTTAGATCGCGAGGTGATTCTGCACGCTGGAGAAATTAAGCTGGAACATTTTGTTTTGGTAGAAGTAAGACTGACAAAAACTATTAATTGTTTATTAAAACTTATGTAACACCACCTGATATCGATGACTATAACGTAATGTACAAAATCTGACTATAACGTAATGTACTAAATCTGACTATAACGTAATGTACTAAATCTGAATATAACGTAATGTACAAAATCTGACTATAACGTAATGAACTAAATCTGACTATAACGTAATGTACTTAAATCTGAATATAACGTAATGTACAAAATCTGAATATAACGTAATGTACTAAATCTGAATATAACGTAATGTACTAAATCTGAATATAACGTAATGTACAAAATCTGACTATAACGTAATGTACAAAATCTGACTATAACGTATTGTACAAAATCTGAATATAACGTAATGTACAAAATCTGACTATAACGTAATGTACTCAATCTGACTATAACGTAATGTACAAAATCTGACTATAACGTAATGTACTCAATCTGACTATAACGTAGTGCAGGGGTGGGCAAATACGGCCCGAAGGCCGCATGCGGCTCGCCAGAGTATTTTATGTGGCCCGAACGCATGTACATGTTGCATTCATATATCGATGTTTTATTTTTCTTTGTTTAGAACTTTTGCTATATTTTTGAAATTTTATTCCGACTATTTGATTAAAATCTAGAAATATTAAATCGGTTTTTTAGCTCCAGATAATTATTTGTAATTACTAGTCATTAATTGTTAACATCCCTATTCGAAACTGTTTTCTTATCAAACGGTAGAGGCTTTTGTTTACAATTTACCTTTTGAAAGGTTTTGAAAAGATAAGTGACAATTTGATTCACCAACTTCGAGATGCAAGCAAAGGCTTTTTGTGGTACAGAGAGTACAGAGCACTTAATCACAGACAGTTTCAGGCACTGCTTAAAGCTTTGGAAACTTAAACATTCTGATATAAACTACCTCAGCAGTGTCCGCTGGCTGAGTCTGGGCAAGATATTGAGGCGAATGCGGAATATCAAGGAAGAAATATTTATGTTCCTGGAGATGAAGAGTTTTCTTTGTGACTTTGTTACTAATATTGTTAACGAAGAGTGAAAGTCAGACTTCATGTATGGCATTGACATTATAGAAAGGTTGAATGAACAGAGTGTCAAACTTCAGGTCAATAGCTTGTTAGCACATGAAACGTATGTGCATGTTAAATCATATCAGGCAAAACTCTCCCTGTTCTCCAGGCAAGCAGGTGAAAACAGGTTTTGCTATTTCCCTTTGCTGAAACAGAAAAAAAAACGTTCTGCTGAAATGGCTGACAAGTACAAGGCTCTGTTGGATGCCTTGGTTGTGGAATTTGAAAGGAGGTTCCAAAACTTCATGAACCTGGAACCACTCTTCAATACCCTCAGTTTGCTATTTAGTGCAGAAGCTGATTCAGTCCCAGAGGATACACGGTTACTGCTGTTTGGCTTACTAGTAAGTTATTACCTGAATGAGAAGTTTAGGTCAGTTTTTATTCTGGAGTTTTATGGATGCCAGCAGCGTCATTTCCACACCTAAAACACTCTGCTGCCAAGCTTTCGTCACGATCTGGGTCCAATACATTTGTGAGCAAATGTTTTATTGTATGAAATTAAACAAGTCTAATAACAGATCGATGTTGACTGACTGCAATTTAAATGCAATCATGCGAATCACAACCAGTAAACTGGTTCCACAGTTAAAAAACATTATCCGAAATTGTGAACAGTTACATACTTCTCATTAATTATATTTATACTCTATGGTCAGCTTGTATGTAACTTAATTTCCATCGTCTCCATAAATGTATGACCGGTAACAAAAAACGTTTTTTGAAATAATTATGAATAGTTAAGACTTATTACCAAATCAGCACTGATTTGATTTATTTCGTATTTTAAAATTTAGTGTGCATGTGTAATAGAGTGTGAATGTGAAATAAAATGACAAATACATGGTTATTATCCTTAATTCATTTTTTCATACCTTGTAAATTGTAATTAAAGAAGACAAAATATATATGCGGCCCGCCGATAACAATCAAGTTTTCAATGTGGCCCTCCGTAGAAAAAGTTTGCCCACCCCTGACGTAGTGTACTAAATCTGGCTATAACGTAGTGTACTAAATCTGACTATAACGAAATATACTAAATCTGACTATAACGAAATGTACTAAATCTGACTATAACGTAATGTACTAAATCTGACTATAACGTAATGTACTAAATCTGACTATAACGTAGTGTACTAAATCTGACTATAACGTAACTTACAACGTCCACCCTGCCAAACTCAATGCTGTGGTCGTGTACTGCCTGACACTCTATGGTCGGAGGCATGTCTTTTCTACCTGAGAAAGGAACAACTGGACATTTGATAATGTTGAATAGAAAAACATCGACAATTTTACACCTAGATATTTTGACAAACCGTTCTCAAATTAAGTCAAAAGAAATGTATTTAATTTCATACGTAATTTACAATTTTTTTTATAACTTTACAAGAATTGATTCAGCCAAATCTAATCAAATAAATTAAACCAACGAAATAAATGCATTCAACGAAATAAATGCAACCAACGAAATAAATGCATCGTACCTAATAAATAGTCCAACCAATTAAATTGATAAAATCATGCCGAATGAACAACATCTTGAAATAATTATTTCGCCAAAAAATAAAGTAATTTAGCAAACAAAAAAAACCCATTCCGCTAAACGAGAAAAATAACCCGCCAAAAACGTCAAACAAAATATAAGAAATTCCGCCAAATGAAGTGTGATGAAAACAGCTCACGATTAATCCAGCACATGTTCTGACAAAAATGATTCCACCATCCGGTGTTACAGCGGTTCTCACATCTGAAAGTCAACATTTTCTTCTTCATTGTGTCACGTTTCATTCTATCCAATGCTTGATATTTCCTGCGGATAAAATGGTGCCTAGTCCGTCCTTCTGCATTAAAATGGACACACGATGGCAGACAGTGAAGTAGTTTAAACAGAAATAAATAAACACCATGAAATCACGATTTATCTAGTAATATTAGACACGTTGTAGGCTTACAATTAGCATGGGCAAACAGTTTCCCGTTGGTCAAGTCCGGCCGCGCTCTGCTCCTTTCCCATCAATGACATTTACATTTAATTTTTATCTTTCACATAAAATGTGGCACATATATTTATCATCTCTCAGTATTTGATCCTGTTCTTCTGTTATATTTAAGAAACCAAAGAGGCCCACGGTTCAGAAAAGTTTGCCCACCGCTGACTTAAATGATTCAACTAAAATTCCATTGTAGGTAACATGAATCCATAGCCTATCAACATGATTGTATTAACACGCTTATTGCAACAATCCTGCTATTATCAACATGATTGTATTAACACGCTTATTGCAACAATCCTGCTATTTAGATGGGTTTAAAATTTAATATCCTACTCTAAGTTTAGTCATTTCTACTAAACTTGATTATTAAAAAGGTATTAAAACGGTTATTCATCTTACCACAGATTATGATTTGGAACAAGAAATCTTTATTATAATAGGTAAAAGAAAACCCCCATGGCTGCGTGTGCTTGAGTGGGACAGAGAGGATGGGTGTTGTGTGCCGACCACATCTGCCACCACCGCCAGATGTGAATACTATAGTCTCATATAGTCCTCATTGACCACACTACCACCAACGTCGTAGAAAGGTTTGTTTCCCTGGCCAGGAACTTCAAAGATCTTTTACCCTTAGACCAGGTTAGCCAAAAGGCCAAGATCCATTATAGTGCAGATACTACACTTTGATCTTAGCAATAAGGTCGAGAAAATGATATTATACACCGAAATACCTTTCTACATTTAAAGTTAGTTAAAACTTACAGTAACACTAGCAAGCTATGACAAGCGTGGTGAATACTATAATCCTTCTATTATGTTTTTAATTTACTTATTAAAGTACGATTTAGACAAATGTGCAAAAGATAAACAACAATATGTTTCTTTAATCATTATTTTAAAATGGGGGTTTCTTTATAGAACAAACTGAAAAGAGGTTGTAGCGAAATAAACAAAAGTTATTGCCCCGCCCCCCCCCCCCAAATCCCCGAGCTATTAATACGCAATTCAACATAACCACAGAGTCACGGCGCTTTCTCAGACGTCATTAGGCTCAATACTTTGACCAATAAATGTATTACTTGCCTGAAACTTCCCATTGTCCATGCCAACACTGTAACACTCGCCATCCGACATTCTTCATCCCTTCGAGGCTTGTGCAGACAGTCCCATGTGGTACAGACCTGGACAGTGTATTGTCCATGTAAGGTCGCTTTGTTTCTTGGTCATCTTGAAACTTTTTCAATTGCCCATGTTTCCCTGAGAAACTATACATTCGATGTAATTTTTTTTTTTACTTTTTCAATCAGAATGTGAGAGATGAGCTGATATTAACACCATATGTAAGAAACTTGCATTTGTAGAAAGTTGGAATTAGTTTTTCGTTATGTGCAATGAAAACAGTAAATGAAAACAGACAAGCAGGCATGCACACAGACAGACAGACTGACAGATAGACAAACAGACAGACAGGTGAATGAATGGATGGATGGACCGACAGACAGAAATCAGATAGAAAGACAAGCGGGTGGACAGACAGACAGACAGACAGACGACAGACAGACGGACGGGCGGGCGGGCGGGGTTGGCGGGCGGGCGGGCGGATGGATGGATGGATGGATGGATGGATGGATGGATGGATGGATGGATGGATGGATGGATGGATAGATAGGTAGATAGATAGATAGATAGATAGATAGATAGATAGATAGATAGATAGATAGATAGATAGATAGATTGATAGATAGATAGATAGATAGATAGATAGATAGATAGATAGATAGATAGATAGATAGATAGATAGATAGATAGATAGATAGATAGATAGATAGATAGATAGATAGATAGATAGATAGATAGATAGATAGATAGATAGATAGATAGATAGATAGATAGATAGATAGATAGATAGATAGATAGATAGATAGATAGATAGATAGATAGATAGACCTTGATTTGGACACATTGTAATTGACCAACAAATCGTCCTCTTGGGCCGGTACTTTACAAATCATTGATGTCGAGCTTTCATAGATGCGACAGTTCTGTGAGTGAATGTAAGGAATCCAACCAAAGTAAAGTGTTGTGCATAATTGTTAACACAATACAATCAACATACAAACTATATGACATACAAATTAAGTATTCTTTTATGTGCTGCTCTTTTAATATAAATTAGCAAAACGAATTAGGGAAATGGAAGGGGGGGGATAATTATTTAAAGAAACGGGAGGGGAAACGTTGTTGGTCTCTGGTCTTGTGCTCTAGTCACTTTATGTAAAAAAGAAATTTAGAAAAAAAAGTATAATGCTACAAATAGCTTACACAAATGAATTGTTTGTTATTGTTCAAAAATACAAATTCAAGTATTTTTTTTTATTATAAAGCAATTTTGTTTTAACTATTTATAAGAGATAGTTCCTTTTATATTTCTTAGTTCTTGAGTAAATGTTCTCTAATGTCAATAGACAAGCGTATTGTTGATAGCTGATAGATGAATTCAATAGACAAATGTATTGTTGAGAGCTAGTAGCTATTATTAGTATATTAGATCAAAGGCCCGGTACCCGGACCGGCGAGTGACTCCTTATAATTGAGTTGTATCCCTTTGACCATCTTTACAAATTCCCCAGTCTATTCTTAGCCAAGCAAGAGTTCACTTCCCCTGAGTGAGACTATTTTTAGAAAGCGGAAGGGATACACACGCACAGGCTAGCCGATTATGTATTAGATGTTTTGATGTTGTTTTCTGTCTTAGTTTTGTGGTATTTTCTTAAAATAAAAATAAATACCAAATATCTATTAGTGCTTTAGACGATTAAAAGAATATTGGATATTTACAAACTTTCTTGTTTCAGTAAACAGGAAGAAGAATATTTTAAAAATTCAAACATAATAACCTCAAGTAGAGAGTATGTTACTAGAGCTGATTGTTGATGTGAACTTAGTATCAGTTTGATACATTGAAAAATTTGAAACAAATCTAAAACAAAAAAAACATTTCACAAGTCCGCAGCCGGGGGAAGAAAGGATGGGGTGTAGTTTGATTAATAACTGAGAGCCCCTTTTTTGTCTGGGACATTTACCAATATGGCTACATGAATTCCGAGCCCCTGTCTGGGTCCTTGACCAGTCAAGTTGCACTTATTGAGAGGGGACTGGGGGTCGTGCGGTGTAGAGCGTTCGACTTTCGTCCGGAAAGTCCTAAGTTCGAACCTCATTGAGAACTTTGGGATTTTTTTCAGGTCCTGGTGTAAGCCCCAAGTCCACCCAGGTTTAAATTGGTACCTGAATTTAAGTTGGGGGGAATAAATGCGGATGGGCGTTGTTCAAACCACACATTCCATTCCCTGTATATGCACTTCATCTGCTCCGATGAGCATTTTGGGGCTTAAGGGACCTTTACACTAATTGAGAGCACCAGTTGGCTTGGTCAGTTACCAGTACAGCTACACTTGTTGAGAGCACCTGTCTGGGTCAGTTACCAGTACAGCTACACTTGTTGAGAGCACCTGTCTGGGTCAGTTACCAGTACAGCTACACTTGTTGAGAGCACCTGTCTGGGTCAGTTACCAGTACAGCTACACTTGTTGAGAGCACCTGTCTGGGTCAGTTACCAGTACAGCTACACTTGTTGAGAGCACCTATCTGGGTCAGTTACCAGTAGGCCTACAGTACAATATGACTATAGGTATGTCGGATGGATTGCCCTCAGTTGTCAGAAATTGACTGGCCCAATGTTTGAACAGCATGGCGAAAAAACGTTTGTTTTAAGTCAACAAACGAACTAACTGATAATTTTTATAAGGAAGATATATTTTTATTTAAATTGTGCAATGCGATGTGTATTTGATGCAATAAAGCATTGTTATGAGGTAGTAAAACATTGTGATCTACTTACATGATGAAAGACACTATTTACTGTTGTCAGCACAACCCAGTTGATTAAGGTTTGAATCAACATCTGTGATATGTTTTTTTATCGTTTTCTGTAAATGTGCAATGTGTTGTCAATATTATGAACTGCTTTTTTTAAATTTCTTTAGCAAACTAGCAAATTTATATTAAAGAAAAGTATTTAGCTTAGATTAACAGTGATATGAGTGTTTCGGTGCGCATGTTTTAAGAGTGAATCAAAAAGGTGCGACCAAATAAATGTCTAAACTATGCAAAGTGCGAACAAGCACTTATCGTTAAATGGATTATTCTTTGTTACACAAAAACCATTGATTAATGTTTTATATGATTGGGGCATCGAATACTAACTATATATTACTTTTTAATGTAATATACAGTGCTTATTTTTCCAAAAAAAAATAGGTGCCGGTACTAAGTGATGGATTGCCTAACTTTTAACTACAAGTTCGCACCTCGATGCAAGCTAAATCACAACTGCAAATATACTAAATGTCTAAAACAATTTTATTTTATAATTAACCAACTTAAATCCTCTTAAAATACAAGAAAAGTAATAAATGTGTGTACCGCACAAAAAAGCCTATATATATATATATAATCCGGATGACATTTCTTTCAAATACATCTAAAAAAATATTTTTAAAGAAATAAATAAAGTCACATATTCTACTATATCTACTAGGGGACAGATGGTCGTGTGGTAAATGCTCGACTTCCGTGGTGCCTCCATCACCATTGTACTATCGGCTATGGTGGGGATGAAAGAAGGGCACCATAAATACCGTCCCATTATTGGTGGATAGGATCTAAGAGATTTCATCTCATCCGTACAGGGACTTCACACACTATATCTACTAAGACTTATTCTGTCACTTTCTATATATTTCTTGCTTGTTTTTAACAAACGTGATTTATTTTAATTACAAACAAAACAAAGTCATCTGGATACTATGCTGGTAGTGGGTTGTCCCCTTCTATGAGTCCATAAAAATGTGTCAATAGTGGACTATCAAATAATTTTAAAACATTTTAAAGTTTTTTAGAATGTTAACTTTGCAGTCCAAAAAAAAAATCAGTAATTCTAATTAGCCTATTTTTTTATTGTATTTCGTATCAATCGAAGGAAAAATACAATGACATTTATTGGGCATTGTGACATGTTTGGGCATTGGATATAGCAATGACTTTATTTATGCATTAGGATATTACTGTGCCCTTATTTGAACACTGAGATATTGCTGTGACGTTATTTGAACATCGTGATATTGCTGTGACGTTATTTGAACATCGCGATATTGCTGTGACGTTATTTGAACATCGTGATATTGCTGTGACGTTATTTGAACATCGCGATATTGCTGTGACGTTATTTGAACATCGCGATATTGCTGCAACGTTTGTTTGTTGTTCGGTCATTTGGTTATTGTTCTGACGTTTGGAAATAGCTATGACATCATTTGGCTAATTTAGATAATATGAACAATAATGAACATAAATGGGACAGTAATTGAAACATGGGCGTGGCGGCAGAGGTCAAAGCCCGAATGGCGTGTTGTAGGCCTCGGCTGCAGGTTTGAATTTGTACAATACCATCTACTCCCAGTGATAAATTACCAATCACGTGCTACCTTAGTGGTTGGGATGGATTGGTCGGGAACATTTAAAAAAAAAACTAGTTCACTGTGGCACAAAGTGCGGGCTGTTATGTTGACATGGTAAAAGTTTACTCATGTATCTGCTTTGTAATCAAAAGCATATGCCTTAAAGCTCTAGAGTTCCAACCAAGACTTTTTTGGGGTCTGTGATAGGTGTAGACAAAGGCCTACGGGCCCCTAAGTCTAGAATTCACCTGTTGCTGAACCCAAGACATATTAAGGGATGTGTGTCTAGCACAACGCCCAGCTGCCTTTACATTCACACGCAAAATAAGACGGGTACCCATTTAAAGCTTTGATACTTTCAACAAACTTTCACCAGGACTTTAGATACTCTCACACACACATTTTTAATCATCGTTCCATGTTACGGTATGTCGCACCCCTCCTCCTCCATCCTTTTTTTGACCCAACAAATGCGTTACGTTATAAGTGAACGCTCCCGAATAGAGATTTCTTTTTGTTGAGTGATTATTATTAGTCAAGGGCCCAAGAATTTCTGGCTGCGGTCCTGTTAAAGACGGCCTTAGGATTATGGTTGAATGCACGGAGCCGAGAAGGAGTGTCTAATGCGGGGCCTTAAGTAAGTAACGTTTGTTATCGCGGGATAATGGGGCCCCCATATGCGCGGCCGCTATACTGGTCTATAGTCACTATAAAATATGTTTACCTTCCTTAGAGATTCCTTGTTCGTATTTTTTTTTTAACTTTATAGTTATTTATGCGTTGCTTATGTATCTTATATTTTTTAAATTAAATTTGGAGAAAACAAAAACAATAAACCTCAACTGCCTATAAAAGGTAGAAAAAGAACGAAAGAAGAATTGTATGTGGCTCTAAATCTGGTATGTTGTATCACGTGACGTATCGATAGTAAATAACTTTGAAAAAAAAATAGAATGCTTATTTTGATATTATTAATTATTAGCAGTGTATCGAAAACTACCTTTTCATACTACAGACTTGATTTAGGAGGAAACTGGTCTCTATACGACGCTTCTTCTGGTCAGTGCTACATCTTACTTTAAGTATTTTATGAGTCTAGATTATGATTTTTTTTTAATTATGTCTTTCTTAAGTTAAGTCTTAAGATGACTGCCTCAGACTCAAGTGAAAGTCTGATATTCGCGTATTATTAACCAATGAATATGTCAAATGAAAAAATGCTTGATTTTACTCATAGTATAGTAACAATAATATTCTGTCACCATCATCCCAGCTGAATTACCACATACCCAAATGGCATGCTATAGTAAACAGATTTAAGGTCCAAAGTTTAGCCAACCAAACTTCTACCATCGGCATAGGTACATTTTAGATGATTTTCTGAGGTGTCAACAATTCTGTCACCATCATCCCAGCTGAATTACCACATACCCAAATGACATAGTAAACAGATTTTAGGTCCAAAATCTCAGTGAGTCCACTCAATAGATATACTTTTCTCATTTTTACAGGGAGTGATAATGATAAAATGCATTTTAAGGCTCTTCAAAGGCTCATACACCCAGCCCAATGTAATCAGTGTCTGGAGAGAGCTGGATGTTTCATATAGAAAAAATGTGACAGCACTTTCTATTTAAAAAAAATAAAAATTCTAGCATTTTAATGTCCTGTTGATGTATTGAAGTTAGACTACTTAAAACTCTCATCAAGTTATTATAACTATATTTCTTGCAGTGTGAAATGAAAGTAAAAAAAAATATTCTTATAAACTTTTTTAAAGCAGTTTTCAGTTTTTGTTTTATGAAAAGTTTAACCTTTTTTATCTACTGAACTTTTTGAGTGGATTTTTCCCATATTTCATTCATATATTCAGCCATTTCTTTTTTTTTAGTAATTAAAACCACAGGCTTTGTACCTGGTACTGTTTATACAGCTCTGTTTGACAATGGCATAATTCAAGATCCACTATATAGACAGAATGATGTTGACCTTGCCTGGATTGGTCACACTGACTGGACCTATTCTTATACATTTACATGTAAGTATCCTAAACTATGTGCATTTTATCTTTTACATTACAATATATTTATTTACTTGGTTGCGTTTGACAACAGATTAAAAACTTTTCAAGAATACAAAAATTTTCACTTTCCTAAAAATGAATAATGGGATTTTTCTTTACTGATCATTATTAATTCTTTTTTTTTAATGTTACTTAGTCATGAAGTTGAATTTAACGATAACTTCATAAATTAGAATGCTCCAAATGACAAAAAAATTAATGTATCAAGCTTTTAATGGTTTGATGGTTTAATTTTATTTCTCAATTTTTTCTTCCCCTTTTAACATATAAATAGTTAATATTCCAATTATTTACACATAGTTTAATTTCATTCCAAGATATAAGTTAAATTTAGTATTTAAAACAACTTTGCAGTAAGCAGTGAAGAAACAGTTTCAAAAGTCTTAATATGTGAAGGTCTAGATTCTTTAGCTGTGATAGAAATCAACGGGAAAAAAATTGGATGGACAGATAACATGTTTGTAAAATATAGTTATAATGTCTCAGGTATTTTAAAGGTAATTTTTTTAGTCTACCAGATATCTCATAATTTTAGATAAGCAGAAAAAGAATTGATTTTGTTTTTCATTTTACATTATGGGTGTAAATAAAAAGAATATCTGCAGATTAAGGAGTATATATCTAAACCTTTTTTTTAAAAAAGTGTCTTTTTTATTATTAAGAAAGGTAACAACAATATTAGTATATACTTCACATCAGCTGTAAATGAAGCATCAAAAAGAGCCAGCAACTCTTCATACACAATACCTCCCAACTGCCCCCCTGCTGTTCAAAATGGAGAGTGTCATGTTAATCAGATAAGAAAGGAGCAATGTTCATTTAGCTGGGATTGGGGTCCATCCTTTCCAACACAAGGGATTTGGTAAGCTCAAAAATGTTTTGTGTTTACATATTTTATAATAATCCTTTACTTTTAAAATCCTAGATATGTCTCCGTATAATGGACAGTATAGATTCATTTAACTTTGGTCATATGTTGTGTACTGTCAGACCATTTAAATATAACATTCATACATTTTTCTCAATCCTGTTACAATATTGATTCTTTATCTATTCAGTTTTATTACATCTGACTCATAATATAAAAAACATTAATTTAATTGGGGTAAAATGTTCTATATGATTACTATAATCTGTATTTTTGAAAATGCATTGTAAATTTATCTTTTGAAAGGAAACCAATTTACTTAGAAAATTTCAACACTGCCATCATTTCAGATTTGTCTGCTGTGATAAGCAAAGGTATTCACTGAAACTTTTACTTTTTAAGTTATACTCCAAAACAATATACATGAATAAGTCAATTCTTGTTTTTTTTTATATTGCAATACTTTACAGACAAAAAATTTCCCTTCTCTTCAATATGCCAATTGTACAGCTTTTTAATTGAGGTTTTTTTTTTGTTTGTTCTTTTTGTAGAAAAGTTAACATGGTACATCACAGTAGAAGTGAATTTTACAGTTGCTACAGATGTTCCAGTTAATGGACAATTAAATGCTGATCTACCAGCTTTCAATGTGTCTTTCACTCAACAAATTAGTATCTCTTCATCTCAGAGAACTGCCAAGTTTGTTTTAGTCATTCCTTCAGTAAGTATTTTAAATTTGATTCACTTTAATTTCAGTTACATAAGTAATTAAATTTTTGTTAAGCAGTTTGTTGAATATTAAATGCATGCTGATAACTTTAAATATAATAAATTTTGGTGAAACTATTTTGATATATTTACAGATACTTAAAAGGTTTTCAGAAAGAAAAAGAGTTACATTTTAATGGGGGGTTTTTTTTGGCCTTTTTCTATAGAATGTAAAGGTCCCTCTATGGTGGCCTTCTGGTTATGGAAAGCAGGAACTTTTTTATCTGAGTGTAACTCTGATTACTGATTCAGACAAATCCCACAAGCAAATCACAGTTGGTTTTAGAACTGTTGAACTTGTGCAGGAACCTGTATCTAACAAGACTGAACAAGGTCATCTTTGCCTTTAGTTATTTTTTAATTTGCAGCCATCTCTAAACATTTCAATTATTTGCTTAAAATATGTATTAAATATATTATAGTTTGGAACAGAATTTAAATGAAACATGCTATTATGCTATTACTGTCTGTAATAAGCATTTACATTTAATACATCTTCGATGAGTTATTTTGGTTAAAGTTATGTTTTCATTGTTTTATTATAATTTCTTTGTGTTTTGGCAGGTTTAAGCTTTTATTTCCGCATCAATGGAATACCAATTTTTTTGAAGGGTAGTAATTGGATACCAGCTGACAGCTTCCAAGAGAGAATAACATCTGATAGATTGAAATATCTTTTGACTTCTGCTATAACTAGTAACATAAATGCCTTACGTGTATGGGGTGGAGGAGTAAGTATGTTTTTTAATTTGTTAATAAATTCAACCTTATCTAATATGTTATTGCTATTTGATAAAATATTTTTTGTCTAAATATTTTTTTTTTATTTTAGAGATAAATTGTTCCTTTTCTGTTTGACTTTAAATGTTTAAATCCTGCTCTTAAATATTATGTAATATAGAGCCTAAATTTTTTTTTCACTAAATGGTCTGGAGGAGAAATAAAGGACTTCTTAAATAATCTAGTAATTGTGAACTAAGTAGGTTAGAAAAACACAGCACCGAATCAAAGTAGTTTGACACAAGACAACAGTTTCTGTGCCTTCGTTACTATGTTGTAACTAAGTCTATATATACTGTTTTATTGAAGTGAAGTTTGATGATATGTGAAAATCAAAGTATTATCAAATGTGAAAGTGTTTACAACAATATTGCTGAATAAGTTAACATGCCTCTAAGAGCTATCTAGTAAGATTTTTTTTACAAACATAGCACACTTTTGGACTTTATTAAATAACTTAGCTCCTAAATAATAAATACTTTTTCTAAATTTAAACACTCATGAGTAACATCTTTTCTGATACAGGCATATTACAGAAAACTCGCTTAAAAAATAAGAAGCATTAAAAATTTATGGCAATTAATAAACATTTTTAGGAACATTGACACACAGAGCCCTATAAAACACACAGTTTGTACAAAATGGAAATAGAATGCTCTTAATTGCTTGAAATAAAGTAGCAGTTCTCATGATTCTTAACTCAGAGCCCTCTTAGGATTTAACAGAGCCCCTACAAACTTCAATATATTTTCAACTTTGAAGGTATTTAGAAGAACTAAAACCTTATACTTATATAAATGTTTCTAATCCTTGTAAATGACATTAAAATTGTGCAAAAAATTGCTAGAGAAACCATCTGAGAACAGATGTGATTTTAGTATCTTCTTCCAATGAAGATTGAGATTTACATCTTCATTAATAACCAAACCTCTTTATTAATCCTTGTTTTATTGCTTATCTTCTAATTTGATCAACATTTTTTCTTTGATATTCTTAGTAAACTTTGTCATCTTATGTTGCGGGTTTTGAAACCAAATGCTGTTTGCTTAGCATTTAAAAGAGGTCTCTATATTAAATTGAGACATTGAATTAAACAAAAATTTCGCTGATACAACTAAGACCTAAATTTATTCTCTACAACATTCTTCTTATCAATATTAACATAATTTTTTTTAACGCTTGTTGAGCACAGGTTTATGAGTCCGAAGATTTTTACAACTTTTGTGATGAGCTAGGAATCCTCATTTGGCAAGATTTCATGTTTAGTGTTGCCATGTATCCAACACGCCAGGAGTATCTTGATTCTGTTGCTTTGGAAGTCAAACATCAGGTTTAGATTTCACTCATCAATTTACATGTATTATTTTTTTTTTTTATATTCTATAAATGATACTTTGGGTCAGTCAAAATTTAATAATTTCAAAATCGTTTGCTTCTGCACTTAACTTGATAATATAGTGACTATTTTTTTTTGTCAGGTTAAAAGACTCAAACATCACCCTTCAATAATTCTGTGGGCTGGAAACAATGAGAATGAAAAAGGTTTGCGTCAGAACTGGTTTGACACTGACAAAAAATTTTCACTCTACTATCATGACTACATACAACTCTATGTGAATACAATTAAACTTATAGGTCAGTGAGTTTTTTTTTATACATTATAAAATTTCTGACAAAACTATATGAATTTGTTATTTAATTTTAGTTTACTTAAAGTATTTCTTTTTTACTTACTACAGTGGAGTTAAAGACTGTTATAATACCAATTCTCCGATATTTATATAATATTTAAGGTTCTCTACCTTTTTTTTTCCTATACTTTCTAATTATTATTGGTTTTTTTTTTCATCTTTTGAAATGCCTTGGCTCTAAACGGACAGGATTTAAAAAAAAAATGTTTTTATGATGTTTCATTTAGGATAAATTTATATTAAAGCTGCAAAAAATAATTTAACCAATCAAAAAATTATTAATACTGAACTGTAAATGGGTTGTACAAATGTTTCAATAATACTGATATTGATTCTACCAATATTTAGTTAATGAAGAAGACTGGAGTAGAGAGTATTTAACTTCTAGTCCAACCAATGGTAAAGAGAGTATACAAGAAGGCTATGTAGCTGCTGATCCAGACAGTGAGCTTTATGGTGACAGTAAGTTCTATTTCAGCCTCTTCTTTTTTTTTAGCATTTTTATAAAAATACTTGTCTAAAAAATTATGTAAACTACTTTGAATCAAAAAGTAACATTCTTTCAGTGTCATGAATAGATTTGAAGTGTAAGATTAAGTTTTTATTCATAAATAAAGGGCTATTTTTAACCTTATTTGTATAGGCTGTTTAAATTGAGACATTGACTAGGTAAGATTTATAGTAAGTCTTTAAAAAAGTGAAGATATTTTTTTTTATTAATTTTTACAGTCCATTATTACAATTATGTCATTGACCAATGGGATAGCACATTATTTAGAGTCCCACGCATGGCTTCAGAGTATGGTATACAGGCATGGTGCAATAATGAGACACTGGCTAATGTTTTCCTTCCTTCTGATTTTGACATGACCTCAGAAATGTTCAGTCACAGACAACACCATGCAAATGGTATTTATATTTTTTACTCAATAATTTTATGTCATCATAAGTCAATCATTTGTTATTAATCAAAACTAATGGCTTATGTTTTTAATCATTTTTTTTTTTGGCATTAAGGTAATATAGAAATGTCTTTAGAAGTTGGTTTGCATCTCAACCTTCCAACATCATCTAATCCTGCTGTCAAATTTACTGATTTGATCTACTTATCGCAGGTAAAGTCCTGTTTAGTCACCAACAAAGATAATTATGTTTTAATAAAGAAACTGCAAGAAAAATTATTATTATTATATTGAACATATTAATAGTGTTACAAATTTTAATTTTTCTATTTTTATCAGGTTACTTACTAGCTGTACATTGCAAAACCTTTGCAACACCTTTCTTTTTTAAACACCATAGATTAACTTACATTTTTTTTAACGATTTCTTAAATTCGTCACCTGTGTTCTTTATGATTTGAATAGCTTCCCTTAGTATGATATCACAAAAAGTGAAAAGTCAAAATGTTCACAGTCAACATATAGAAATGTGAATGTAATCTCTGGGATAAATTACATATTTTAGCCTTAATTTGCTTAATTGAATATAATAAATGAAATTCATACAATGTTCACATTAGCCTCAAATAAATAACTTGGTTTAAGTACACCAAAAAATTAATCAAAGGGTATTTTCCAATTTAATTTATGTTGGGTTTCAATGATCTCATTTTATGCCTACACAATGATCAGTAAGATCAAGATATTTTTATTTCGTGAAAATTGTTTGGCATTGGAAATGCTTTCTATTGTAAAAATAAAATAAACAAAGCCAATTAATATGAATGATAATATTTACTATTTCAGACTTACTGACATATTTAAAACCACTAAAACTGTTTAAAACTTGATATTTTTTTTTAATGCATTTCTGAATGGAGAAGCCTCCATTATTATTAATAATAGTCTATTTCCCATAAAGCAGAATTCACTTTCAATTTACCCTTGGTTTCTTCAGGGTATTAAACATGCATGATTTCTGAAGACATCTAATGTGACTGTATTTTTATCCTTACAGATTAATCAAGCCATGTCCATAAGAACTCAGTCAGAGCACTATAGAAGACATCAGTCTAAATTACTTCCTGATGGCAGAGGTTTAACTATGGGTGCCCTCTACTGGCAGCTGAATGATATCTGGCAAGCTCCTACATGGGCCTCTATTGGTTAGATGAATTGAACAAAAATTGTATTAAGCATTTTGTCCCTGCAGTTTCCAATTAATTTTAGAAAACAGTGTATGATTTCACACTTTAAAAATTACCGACTTTGATTGGTTTTATTGTCACAGATTACTTCATATTAAATCGTATATTTTGTACATGATAAATTATCCAAAGATTTGTGATGTTTTTATCTTTCAGACTTTGCCGGTTCTTGGAAAATGTTACACTACTATGCTAAATCATTCTTCAATAAGAATCTTATTTCCCCATATTATGCTGATGCTAACACAATTGATGTCTACATAGTGATAGATGAAATAGCTGTCAGGGAAGTCAGAACAGATAAAGGTACACTTCCCTTTTTTTTCATAGACATGAAGTTATTAATATATCCTTAAACTTTATTCTCTTTTCCTATTAATAAAGTTTTCATCTTTACTCATCTCACTCAATATGGGATATTTCTTTTTATTTGATCATTTTATGTATTTATAACTACAATTATCCTTTGTAGTAAAAATATTCCTTTTGTGTTTTTTTTTTACTATTTTTTTGTCTGGGATGAGAAAAAATAATAAAAACACTGCTTTCAAAATTTTTTAAAAATATCTTAGACTACATTGAATTCATCATCTAAATTCAATTAACATTTTAATTCTCTAATTACTATGGTATTTATTCAATGTCCTTTCTGTGTTTGTAACTACTTCAAACTTTCATTATAAAATAAAACTGATTCTTCTTTTTTATAAAACGTTCAATATATAGGTTTAACATAATTCATTTATTTCTGTTGATTCATTTTTCAGGTTCCTTAACCTTTCAACCTGTTCACCATGCTACAGACTTAGGAAAAGCTTCAAACACACCAGATTATTACATCCTTTTGAAAAAAACATCATCTGCAACTAATGGCAACCTAAGAATAGACATGTATCTTTACACCAGCTTTAAGCCAATATATTCCTGGACAGTATCCTACAATGTATGAACAAAATTTTGCCTATCCTAAAACAGTTAACATAGTAATATTCATTCACATTTTTTTTCTTTATTAAGATAATAAATGATAACTTATACAGCATTACTTATCTGTACTAAATGAGACATGTTATTGATGATTGAGGGGTGGCTCATTGGTCCTTTGGATGTGAGCTCAATATGTATGATATGACTGTATAGTCGCTTACCTATGTCTTCTGTGGTACCTCCATTGCTATTGCAAATGTGGCTATGGTGGTAATGAAAGAAGAGCACCACAAAAAAATGTCCCATTATAGGATTATGTATTTAAATCATTTCATTCAATCATGAAGTCTCAACATGTTGTCCAGATAATCATCAGTGTGCTAATTAAGGGTAGGATGGTTAAATGAAAAACTACTTTTGTACCAAAATATAAATTTTTTTTTTAATTAAAATGGCTCTGCATCTATGCTTGTCTATCTGTTAAGCCAACCATCATTCAGTCTGTCTATTTCAGTGGTATGATTTGAAGTGGGTCGCCAAAATCTTTTTAATAATTACTTAAATATAGAAGATATATTCATTTTTTTATATTTTCTCTCTTTTGTCATTTTTTTTCTTCCTTTAGAGGTGACTCGCAAAAAATGAACAGGTTTCTTAGTGGATTATGAATCACAAAAGTTCATGAATCACTGGGTCTTATGATATTTTAACTTAATTTTCAGTAATTTTTTTTTTAAAGAATAATGAACATTGTATATTTAGAATATTTTTTTTTCACGTGTTCTCTAGCTAACTACAACTTCTGAGTCAGTCTTCAAGAAGTCAGTCAATGATCTGCTGACAGAGTCTGGTTGTCCTAGTAAAGAGAAATGTATTTTATATTTCACTGCCACCGACTCTGATGGTTCACCTGTGTCATCAACATGGTTTGCTATGACCTATCCTAAATACTCACCCTTACCGCAAGCTAGAGTACAGGTGAGAATAAGATCATATAATTTCTTTTGTGTAATTACTTAACATTTGTTTCTCTTGTACAATAAGATACTTTAGATTATCATGTATATTTACCAAAAAAAACTCTTTTATATTATGATATAGAGCTTTTTTCTAAGCTTTTAATTTGTTTCCCTTTCATTGCCTGTGTCCTCAAGGTTGGACCTTGTAATAATTTAATGAAAAAGTTTAAATTTGGCAAACTTGTTAATTCTACGTGACCATTCACCATTTTAATCAATTCAAGTCAGTGAATTAACAATTTGCAGCGAATTATTTTTTAGAAATGTTTGTAATTGTAGAACACCTTGAGATAATGTTTGCAATGGTAAAAAACTTGAGATAATGTTTGCAATAGTAAAACACCTTGAGGTAATGTTTGTAATTGTAAAACACCTTGAGGTAATTAAGTCAACATTGATCAAGTACAATATTAGTGCATGAGTGCACAAAATATTTAATTTTTTTTTTATCAATTTTAGGTAGACAAACTTAATTAGGCTAATGTGTGCAAAAACAACTGCAAGTTAAAATTATTTCAAAACTAGAAAGTATTAAATTAAAAAAAACTTTTTTTTTTAAATACATGAAAAATTATCCCTACTCAAAAGCGAGGGTGATTACAATATGCTGAGCTAAATGTTTCAGTACATTAGCTGATTAATAAATAATCCATATTTCTAAATGAGCACCCTCACTTACATTAAATTTGTAATGAAATAACAGATGCTCTTGAATAATAAGATAACATAAAGTTTCTTGTATATATTCCTTGATAATATTTTATCATCAGATAATATCAGTGGTCAAGACAGATGTTAATAACAGATGCTCTTGAATAATAAGATAACATAAAGTTTCTTGTATATATTCCTTGATAATATTTTATCATCAGATAATATCAGTGGTCAAGACAGATGTTAATAACAGATGCTCTTGAAAAATAAGATAACAAAGTTTCTTGTATATATTCCTTGATAATATTTTATCATCAGATAATATCAGTGGTCAAGACAGATGTTAATAACAGATGCTCTTGAATAATAAGATAACATAAAGTTTCTTGTATTTATTCCTTGATAATATTTTATCATCAGATAATATCAGTGGTCAAGACAGATGTCGGTACCTTTAACATAGAACTTTCCAGTGATGCCGTAGCTCTGTACGTTTGGCTCTCTGTGGACAACATAAAAGGTTATTTCTCAGACAATGGATTCGCTATGCTCAACAGCAGGGCTGAGGTCATGTTTTATTCTACCGCTGACATCAGCGCTGACCATTTAAATTCTCAGCTGAGAGTCAGAAGTTTAGTGGATGTACAGACATCATCCTGATGAAGATATTTAATCTTTAATGATGTCCATGGCAACTTTTCTACCATTTCTGTTTTTATATCATGTTGAGAAGATTTTTATTTTTTTATTTTGTCTTGTCTCAACTGATCATTCTAAAACATTCTGTTTTTTTATATCAAAAATTAGAAAGTATAAATGCTCAATGAACTATTGTTATTTTTATTTATCATTCCTGGTTTGTATATATGTACATACTGGTATTGCAAAAGTGTAATTATTAAAACATTTATATATTTTTAATTATGGTATTTTTTTCCCACCATCATTTTTACTTCCAATGTCTTAATAATGATTTTGGTTAACCACACTTCTGTTTGTATAAAGGAAATCTTTTCTAAATGTCAGACTTATTGATATTCATGAAATAAATGGCTACCTGATTCTAAAAGTAAATATATCTTGTTGTTTTGTTTTTTTTGTCTTAAATCTGAGTTACACTAAATGTGATTCTAATGAACTTTGATCCAATATTGTGGGGGTGGACTTTTGTTTCTTGTTTCAGAAATTAATGCAGGAGTTTATACAGGAGTTTATATCTTTTAACTACCATAAAAAATTGTTGTGTCTAGATAATAAATTAAATAGTCCTAATTTGAACATGATGGTAATTTCTGCCATTTTTTTTTTTCTAAAATCACCCACCCCCACATAATTGTTTATTTTAATTTGTTTTGAATTTCACCACTTTTGTAAATAGTTGATTTTTTTAATGCCATTCTTTTTTTTTTTTTTTGTGCTACTTAAGATCTACATATACAGCACTTCAAGTTACTTCAATCTTTTGTAATCTCTGTAATTCTTGTAATTTAAATTTGTGTTAGTCTTAAAAAAAATGTTTTCATTTATGACCTGCTAAGATAATGCTGAGCAAGACCTTCTTAAATTGCGGTCATTTTACTGATAAGAGGCCATTATAAACTAAACAAGTAAAATACTTGATTCTGTGTTCATGATGGCTTACACAGCTGGTCTTGTATTTCAATTCTTTTCGATTATCCTCTCATTCAACTCTCTACATGGATATACCAAGTTGGACCTAACAGGTGATAATTGGCAAGTTACCTCTGATGGACATACTGGTAATGTAGAAACACAATTTAAAAATAGTCAGCTGTTTATTATGCTGCCTATTTATATGGAATAACTAAATAAAATTTAACCGTGTCTGTTTTTTATTTAATATATATTTTTTTTGTAGACATTACTTGATTTTATTTTTTAGAGTTCATGATGTATTTCCCATCTGCTGAGGTCTTTGATAACCTACTGTAATTCCAATGTCACCATCCATAATCTTTGAATAATATGTGTTTAACTGAAACACTGGCTTATGTTAGCTGTTTGTCCCACACAGTAAATACATTTTTCTATATTTGGTCAGAAAAAAAAAAGATAAAAATTACACAAATCACAGGTTGATGCAAGAACTATGTATGTCTACCATTTCAAGAGCTTATTTTTTTAACTGCTAAGCTGTACATAATAACTTTTAATGCTCTTTAGGCAACTCTAGTTGTAATATATCCTCATTATCTCCATTTTAAATTAGTACAAGGCTTACCAGTAAGAATAAAAAAAAAAATTCAGCATGCATCTGAAAGCTGTTTTACAATTATTTTATATTTATTTTCTGTTTTCATGTGTTAATTTTCAAATAAAATATTTAATTTACTTCAGAACATTATTTTAATGTTTTCTTTCATGATATTCTAGAATGGAAACTAAGCTCTTTAAAAGCCATTAAATGGCATTACCTAAAATGATATGAGTAAAAAATAACTATTTCCATAATTTAACAGGTTATCTAAGAAATCATCACCAGGAAAATGGTTTTGCTATTGAGATTTGTTGCTCCCTAATACCTGTATAGAATGTCATTTTGTATAGTTTCCATATTGCTTTACTCAACAGATATCAGAGTAGCAAGTAAAGTACCTGGGTCAGTGCACACAGCTCTTTATGATTCTGGGCTCATACCAGACCCACTTTATAGAGACAATGACGTTAAGCTGGCCTGGGTCGGTCGTAGCAACTGGGCATACAAGCAAATATTTACTGGTAAATCTGTTGTTGTTTTATTTTATTAAATATTACTAAGAATGTAATATTCATAACATTTTCTATGCTGATAGTCATTGGTTGATATGGCACTGGCTCTTTTAAAACGAAAAGAAGGACTTGTATATATTATATATAAGCTAGTTAAAATACTTTAAATTTGCTTAACATACAAAGAGGATTAATATTGACTAAAAATCATACACATATAAACTTTATATCTTTTATGAGTATATTGTACATAACTTTGAAATACAAAGTCAAATATTCAATGAGAATCCTTAAAAAAAAAAAAACATTAATTTTCATAAAAATCAATTTTATGAAATATCACTTGTTTTAAATGTTCATCCCCCCATCCTTCCCAGTGTGTTGGTTTTTTGGTTAGAAGTTTTTATTTTATTTGATGAAATACATTTTATTCCTACTCGACCATCTTATTTAATTCAGTTAGCAGTAACATAATAAGCTCTAAGAGGATTCAGCTTGTTTGTGAAGGCCTTGACACCATAGCGACTATTTCACTGAATGGCACTGAAGTAGGTCACTCTGATAACATGTTTGTTAGGAGAGTCATTGATGTCACTGACCAGGTCAAGGTAATGAACTGAACTGAAACTTTTTACTGCACTGTTGTTGTTTTTTTTTATGTAGCTTAAAATTTTGTTAGCTCTCATTTGAAAGTGTTAGTGTGAAATATTAAAATACTCAATACTTAGATAGTCCAGACTCCAGTTATCCAAACAGCCCTAGATTCACTATGTGTATATGTTTTTTTTTTATTAAATGTATCTTCATAACAACCTCTGCTGGATGTACAGAAATGCCATAACAGGTGGGGATCAGTATGCAGAGTGCTGGTCAAGTATCATTATTAGGGCAAAAAAGCTTTTTAACTCCCCCCTGCCTTCCCTACCCAAAAGTTGTTGCCCTTGTCTCCACTCCCACTAAAGCCACCACTGGGATGTAGAAAGAACTCTACAGAAACCTTCAGGTGGTGGTAATGGTTTCATTATAGGATCATGTCATTTCATGAACATCTACAAACTAGCATTCTACAGACATTGACTTAAGTGCCTATATTTTGTATCTGCTGGTTGGTTTTCTGATTATCTATATTGGACATTAAATCTTGACAGTCTTTGATGTAGACATTTATTAGTGGTCCATAATTTAGTTTTCCTATGTGACTCTTTTTTTATTTATTGGCAGACTGATAATCACTTATCCTCAGCTGTTATTTTTTAAATCATATAATTGAATAGATTTCATTTCAACTTATTTTTTTTTCTACAGGCCGGTAAAACCAATTTAGAGGTTTATTTTAAATCACCAGTACAAGAGGCCTTGGATCGTGTCAACAGATCTAACTATGTCATTCCCCCAGAGTGTCCGTCCTCTGTTCAGAATGGTGAGTGTCATGTGAATCAAATACGTAAAGAGCAGTGTTCTTTCAGTTGGGACTGGGGTCCTTCCTTTCCAACTGTGGGAATTTGGTGAGTTGATTTGTAAGAGACACTTATGCATTTTAATGAATTTGAATAGATAGTTTTATTCACCTAAATCATTGGTTAGTATTGAAGTGTGAATTTCATGAGCAAATTTTTTTTTTTAATACAGGAAACCTATTTACATCGAGGCATTTGATACAGCTGTCATTCGTGATGTAACTGCAGTTGTGAACAAAGGTAGTACTTGTAGAAATGTCTTTTTTTTATTATTTGATAATTATTATCACAACTATGACCAAATTTATTCAAATTAATGTACAAATACAATAAATCATCTTTGATAGGATTTAATCAAATCTATTTTTCCAATATTAGATTTGTGAAGACTTGCTAAAGAAAAAAAATCTGCAACACATCAGCCTCAAAAGATAACATTCATATTTTTGTGTCCATGGATTGTTTTTTTTTTAAGTCGTTGAACAGTATCTTTTTTTAATCTCAGTGGCTTCACAATGGCAAGTGATTGTGGAAGTTGCTTTTGATGTGCAAGGAGCTAATGATGTGAAAGGTCGTGTCACAAGCAACTTGTCTGGTCTGAATCTTACCTCAACCCAGGATGTGACATTGTCTGCCTCAAATAATTATGTGAAATTTATTATAAGCGTGCCAGACGTGAGTGAATTATTCTTCATTCTTATCTTCTATTGCATAGTTGAAAATGTACACCATCAAACTTTTGCTCAAACATGCTGTAAATATGAGCCCTTGGTTAGATATTATATCTAAAATGGTCTCAATATATGTGCCTATTGTTTGATAACTTATTTTTAAATGCTGTAAATTAGCACCCAATTTTAGATCATGTATTTTAAAACTCTGCAAACAACATCAATTTTAGCTATAGACAGAGCTGTTGTGGTGCCCTGTGCGAGTTAAACTTTTGGAACCCTCTTCCCATTCTGAAAAGTTTAAAACATTTAACTGCGCTCTTTCGGCCCCCTTCCTAGTTTGGGGCTCTGTGCGTCTGCACAACCCCCCGCTACCCTTCCAGCACTACTGGTTGTAGATAGTATATTTTGAAATACTGTAAATAAATACTGCCCATTTTGAAATAATACATTTAAAATGCTGTTCATGTGTACCCTTACTTAGATTATAAATGTTCCGCTCTGGTGGCCTAATGGATATGGTAGTCAGCCATTGTTTGATCTGAAAGTGACCCTAGCTACTGACTCAGATGTGACCGAAAAAACCATTCGCATTGGTTTCAGAACTGTTGAGCTGGTGCAGACATATGTTTCAAGTAAAACAGATCAAGGTAATTTCTTTATACATCATACTTCATTATTCCTCTTTGTTATGTATACAACACAACCTTTACAATGTGATGATTCTCACCTATTTTGGATAAACACACTCTTCTAATAACTTTCTCGATTACTTCCCAGTGATGCTGGATGATGACTGCATAATCAAATAGATTTTTAAAATGCAATAGGATGATTGTTCTTTCTGACCTTGTATTTCATATTCACACATATAAAATTACATCTTAGCTGTCAAAAAGGACTACCCATCCAATCTGTAAACAAATTTTGTTTCCTTGCATAATTTTTTTTTATCTATTTTTATAATTTATTGTAAAATCTAATATCCAACATTTAACAACTATACTGTTTAAAAAAATGCAGGTAAACATTTTTTAATGTAAGATAAATGGTCATCCTCGGAACCTGCTGTATTAGTAATCCTTTCTTCTACAAATCTTTAATTGGTCTCTAAATTTAAGAAGATATTTTTTTCTTTTATATAGGTCTGACATTCTACTTTAAAATCAATGGTGTGCCCATATTTCTTAAGGGCAGCAACTGGATTCCAGCTGACAGCTTCCAGGAACGTATAACAAAGGATGAGTTACGCTACTTGTTGGAGTCTGTAGCGAATGTCAGCACTAATGCGATGAGGGTCTGGGGTGGTGGAGTATGTTTTTCATTATTTTTTTTTATCACTTTATCTATTAAGCTATCAATTTTTACCACTGTTATAATTAATATTACTATTTTTTTAAAGTAACTCTCATTTATAAATCTATGGCTATGTGTTTATACATCCTTTAAGTTTTTTTTCTTAATTTTATGGGAAAATCTAAGTGTTGATTATTGAAAAAAAATAAGAAAAAAGCTTATTAGGAAAAAGTATAGAAGAAGTACAATGGAATCTCAGGTCACAAACAACAAATGTTGAAGGTTTAATGTTGAAGACAAACGATTTCAAACATGACTAATGAAGACCACCCAGTACAGCTTAGGACATTGAATAAGATGCCGTCATCCAATGATAAGGCACCAGTGACAATTTCAACTGCCAGGATTGAGGGCGTCTGTGTGGCACTTTTATAGCGAGCCGAATCTTCATGCTGCAGCTTAATCTGTATGCTGTGGGTTACTGGTTGGACTCTCAGTGTGTCCAGTATCTCCTGTGGTGCCTCTATGGCCATTGCACTATCATCTATGTTGGGGGAGAAAGAAGGGCACCATAAGACAGTCCCTTTAGTGGTTAATAGGATCTGAGATATAAATATTTCTTCCTTACATGGACTTCATACACACTGCCAGGATTAAAGAAATCAGGGCAGACATCTGAGACTTCTCTGTGAACCATCATCCAAAAAAAGCTTGTTGCTAATGGGGTAGTAAACCTTATGAAGGCCCACTTCTGAAATATTCTCCACCAAAGGACGTGACGAATTTCCCTATATAGTTACTATGTTCAGAAATAATTCTTAGCAACAAGAAACTCATTTAACTAATTATCTTTGGTAAGAAAGATAAAGTCTGTGAATGATATATATTCGTTGTTCTTTGGTCAGGTAAACAAATTGGATGTTAATAAAAAGAACAATTCTTTCAACTTGCAATGGATTATGTTTATTTTATTTAATTCACTTTAATTCAATGTTGTGAAAGTTTCAGGGTATGAAATGTGTTCTGGAATGAATTATGTTTGTAACCAGAGGTACCTCTGTAAATAATTTAAATAATTCAATACACATTTCACCATACTTGTAAGGCCTTCTGAAAAATAAAATATATATTTATTTTAATATAATAGGTTTATGAATCCAATGACTTCTATGAATTGTGTGATGAATTGGGTATCATGATTTGGCAAGACTTTATGTTCAGTGTTGCCTTATACCCAACCTATGGAGGGTTTCTGGACTCAGTCTCCACAGAGATTAAACAACAGGTGAGCCACAGGCATTTTAACATTTGATACTAAGATTTCAACTTAAAGAGTAAATTATTCATTTTCACCAAAGCCAGCAGTTTCTTTTATAGTTAAGAAATCATATAATATGGATTTCAATTTTAAATATTATGTAATGGAAGCCTATTTTTAATATCCATTATCTTAAGCTTTTCTTTAAAAACATTTCACTGTGTAAAAGAGTTAAATTTAGAAAATATTAAAGACTTAAAAGATTTAAATGTTAATAATATTTAACTTCAGCAGAATTAAAAAAAAAAAAAACCCGTAAAAATTTCTGCGTATTACACATGCAGAATAAATCAGTACATCAAGATTAGGAATGAAATATTAACGTGTAATAATGATAATGTTTATGCTTAGGTCTGGAGGCTGAAGCCTCATCCTTCAATTATAGTCTGGGCTGGCAATAATGAAAATGAGGCTGGACTGAGACAGAACTGGTTTGGCACCAATAAAGATTTCACACTGTATTATATAGATTACTTAGTCTTATATGCCAAAACCATCAAGTTAATCAGTGAGTTGCAATCTGTTTTCTTTCTTTTTATGAGTTTTCATTTAGTTTCACTTTCTAAGGGTTTGTAAGGTGTGTGAATTTGTGCGTCCTTAGATCTTTTCTCATTGAGTTACAATTCTAGAAATTAGCAAACATTTGTATTCTCAATGACAATGCACCGAGTTTAATATTTCAAGATAATCAATGAACTTCTTGTAGCATTTCAAAGCTAATTAATTTTTAGTCAAAATAAAGACAGAAGTACAATACAAGTCTATACTTGTGCAGTCTAGTTCAGTTTTTTTTTTTTATTCTTACTTTCTGCACACTTGAGTCTCATTTGGATAGTTGTTACAGTACCAGTTTTACAAACAAATAGCAAATTTAATTCTTTCAATCTAAAAAATATAAAAAAAAGGAAAAAAAAACTATTTTCTTTTTTAATAACTTTTTAAGTGGTAAAAAAATATGTAACAGCCATACTCTATAATGACCAAGCTCCAACTATAAGACTCCATAAACTACATACAAACATGAATCTTGATAAACTTGTATAATTAGCTGCAGTGTTATTTTTTTTCGTATGACATTGATTGGTTTATCATGATGTCATTAAGTTCATTTCTAAGTTACTAACAAATTTCAACTAATATTAAAACTGATCAGATATTGGAAGATTAATCACAGGACTTTACGCCTACTATCAAGGGTTATAATACATCATAGGTATTATACTAGGTTCTTCCAATGAGAGGGAAATAAATATCACAAATGCACAGTAAGATGTGCATTACAAAATAATTCCTTAGATCCATACAAATATTTATAGAAATTATAGCAATTCAACACATGCTTGCTGCCTTTTTATGATGAAATGATAAATTATTTATTTCATTTTAGTCTGGCTGGCTTATGACTTGATTTCGCTTGCTCTTTCATTATTTCTAGCTCATTACATTAGTTGTTTTACATTGTCTAAATAGTTGATGAGGAAGATCCAACTCGAGATTATTTAACTTCCAGTCCATCTAACGGCCAAGAAACTGTAGATGAAGGTTATGTAGCAAAGGATCCGGGAAGTGAATTTTATGGGGATGGTAAATATGCTAATTTGTTGCTAGGTTTTGTAGGTTGTTTAGCTATTTGGATAATTACACAAGCATCAATATTCTATCAATTATTTAAAAAAAAAAAGTCTATAAACAGGGTAGAAAATTTAAAAAAAATAAAAATATTTAGTTGACCTTTGATCTAATATTTATGGTTTGTGGAATAACAAATTTTCATCAAC
>JAGDYQ010000266.1:0-16537 GCA_021962125.1 Bulinus truncatus
AGATGAAATGACCATCAAATGAAGATGGCAGATGAAATGACCAACAAATGAAGGTGGCAGATGAAGTGACCATCAAATGAAGGTGGCAGATGAAGTGACCAACAAATGAAGGTGGCAGATGAAATGACCAACAAATGAAGTTGGCAGATGAAATGACCAACAAATGAAGTTGGCAGATGAAATGACCATCAAATGAAGTTGGCAGATGAAATGACCAACAAATGAAGGTGGCAGATGAAGTGATCATCAAATGAAGTTGGCAGATGAAATGACCAACAAATGAAGGTGGCAGATGAAGTGACCATCAAATGAAGTTGGCAGATGAAATGACCATCAAATGAAGCTGGCAGATGAAATGACCAACAAATGAAGGTGGCAGATTCTAAACTAATATGCCCATGGGAAAAAAACGCCCTTTTCTGTTTTATTTAAATGATCAATATTTTGGATACTGCTCAATTAATGTCTCAATATGAATTTTGTACCCTACGTTTGTACTGTACGGAATATTTCATCTCTCTCCCACTCACTCTCCCAGGCTTTAGTTCGTTACCTGAGTCAAAAAAAAATCAAATCTTTATGTTTGTGATCCGCTTTGTTGGTAACGTGAGGTTTCACTGTATATATAAAACACATTTATATAGTTACATTTATTTAAAAATTCATTACTGGTGTTAAAATTGTTGGCTACACAGCGTAGTGCAAGGACTGCTTGTGTCAAGCATTGCTGCTTACCACTGGAGAAAATTTTATGAATGGCGGAATAACTCTTTCAACAAAAGACGAAACATTTTCTCATGAAACTTTTCATTGTTTTCAAAATTCTCAATGAAAGTTTGTTAACATTGTTGTGTTTACATTAAATGTGCCCCCACACACACACACATCCAGGGACACAGTAAACATCAACCCTACTTCACCCACCTGATGATTGACTCACAAAACTTGCCATTGTTCTATTGTTGGCAATTTTTTTTTTAGGTCTGTTGTTTTCTACTAAAAAATGTTCCATTCATTCTTAAAGGGGAAGGTGGAGTTAATGTATATTTTTCGTCTCATGTCTCTTCCCACAATCACCTCAGCCTTTCTAATTCTTATTCCTCCTTTGTAATAAACGTACATAATATATATCAATTGTATTGTCCAATGAATAGACTCTATGTGACTGATGGTTAAAAGCTATTCACTCGTAAGTTGTTGAGTAAACACAGAAAATCATTTTAAAAACATAAAAAAAAAATGTAACATTTTTAGGAATACCCCGTCCCTTCAACAATCAAATGACCCCACCTTGGTGGGGGGGGGGGGGCATTGAAAAACAACCTGGTTTAGTCAACCGAGTTGCCTTTTACTATTTACACTACAAGTGGTGAGCTATGGGTGCCATGTTACTATATACTACAAGTGGTGAGCTATGGGTGCCATGTTGGTATATACTACTAGTGGTGAGCTATGGGTGCCATGTTGGTATATACTACAAGTGGTGAGCTATGGGTGCCATGTTGGTATATACTACTAGTGGTGAGCTATGGGTGCCATGTTAAGTGGTGAGCTATGGGTGCCATGTTGGTATATACTACTAGTGGTGAGCTATGGGTGCCATGTTGGTATATACTACTAGTGGTGAGCTATGGGTGCCATGTTGGTATATACTACTAGTGGTGAGCTATGGGTGCCATGTTGGTATATACTACTAGTGGTGAGCTATGGGTGCCATGTTGGTATATACTACTAGTGGTGAGCTATGGGTGCCATGTTGGTATTTACTACTAGTGGTGAGCTATGGGTGCCATGTTGGTATATACTTCTAGTGGTGAGCTATGGGTGCCATGTTGGTATATACTACTAGTGGTGAGCTATGGGTGCCATGTTGGTATATACTACTAGTGGTGAGCTATGGGTGCCATGTTGGTATATACTACTAGTGGTGAGCTATGGGTGCCATGTTGGTATATACTACTAGTGGTGAGCTATGGGTGCCATGTTGGTATATACTACTAGTGGTGAGCTATGGGTGCCATGTTGGTATATACTTCTAGTGGTGAGCTATGGGTGCCATGTTGGTATATACTACTAGTGGTGAGCTATGGGTGCCATGTTGGTATAAACTACAAGTGGTGAGCTATGGGTGCCATGTTGGTATAAACTACAAGTGGTGAGCTATGGGTGCCATGTTGGTATATACTACAAGTGGTGAGCTATGGGTGCCATGTTGGTATATACTACAAGTGGTGAGCTATGGGTGCCATGTTGGTATATACTACTAGTGGTGAGCTATGGGTGCCATGTTGGTATATACTACTAGTGGTGAGCTATGGGTGCCATGTTGGTATATACTACTAGTGGTGAGCTATGGGTGCCATGTTGGTATATACTACTAGTGGTGAGCTATGGGTGCCATGTTGGTATATACTACTAGTGGTGAGCTATGGGTGCCATGTTGGTATATACTACTAGTGGTGAGCTATGGGTGCCATGTTGGTATATTCTACTAGTGGTGAGCTATGGGTGACATGTGGGTATATACTACTAATGGTGAGCTATGGGTGCTATGTTGGTATATTCTACTAGTGGTGAGCTATGGGTGACATGTGGGTATATACTACAAGTGGTGAGCTATGGGTGCCATGTTGGTATATACTACTAGTGGTGAGCTATGGGTGCCATGTTGGTATATACTACTATTGGTGAGCTATGGGTGCCATGTTGGTATATACTACAAGTGGTGAGCTATGGGTGCCATGTTGGTATATACTACAAGTGGTGAGCTATGGGTGCCATGTTGGTATATACTACTAGTGGTGAGCTATGGGTGCCATGTTGGTATATACTACTAGTGGTGAGCTTTGGGTGCCATGTTGCTATATACTACTAGTGGTGAGCTATGAGTGCCATGTTGCTATATACTACTAGTGGTGAGCTATGGGTGCCATGTTGCTATATACTACTAGTGGTGAGCTATGGGTGCCATGTTGGTATATACTACAAGTGGTGAGCTATGGGTGCCATGTTGGTATATACTAATAGTGGTGAGCTATGGGTGCCATGTTGGTATATACTACTAGTGGTGAGCTATGGGTGCCATGTTGGTATATACTACTAGTGGTGAGCTATGGGTGCCATGTTGGTATTTACTACTAGTGGTGAGCTATGGGTGCCATGTTGGTATATACTTCTAGTGGTGAGCTATGGGTGCCATGTTGGTATATACTACTAGTGGTGAGCTATGGGTGCCATGTTGGTATAAACTACAAGTGGTGAGCTATGGGTGCCATGTTGGTATATACTACTAGTGGTGAGCTATGGGTGCCATGTTGGTATATACTACTAGTGGTGAGCTATGGGTGCCATGTTGGTATATACTACTAGTGGTGAGCTATGGGTGCCATGTTGGTATATACTACTAGTGGTGAGCTATGGGTGCCATGTTGGTATATACTTCTAGTGGTGAGCTATGGGTGCCATGTTGGTATATACTACTAGTGGTGAGCTATGGGTGCCATGTTGGTATAAACTACAAGTGGTGAGCTATGGGTGCCATGTTGCTATATACTACTAGTGGTGAGCTATGAGTGCCATGTTGCTATATACTACTAGTGGTGAGCTATGGGTGCCATGTTGCTATATACTACTAGTGGTGAGCTATGGGTGCCATGTTGGTATATACTACAAGTGGTGAGCTATGGGTGCCATGTTGGTATATACTAATAGTGGTGAGCTATGGGTGCCATGTTGCTATATACTACTAGTGGTGAGCTATGGGTGCCATGTTGGTATATACTACTAGTGGTGAGCTATGGGTGCCATGTTGCTATTTACTACTAGTGGTCAGCTATGGATGCTCTGTTGCTATATTCTGCTACCGGTGATCTATGAACAGGTTTTGGTATGAAACTAGTTTTAGATGAGGCAAAAAATGAAACAAAATGTTTTGTTTTTGTTGTTGCTTTTTTGTTTTTTTTAATTTCAACGATCATTTTTTTTTTCGGTTCCCAATGATCAACTGAAATTGATTTATATTATTGATCTATCTCCCTTTGTTCGATAAAGTTCAATAAATCAACCTTCATCTCATATCGACCTCACACGTGGCCAGTTGCATTCTGTTCTGTTATTAGACTGGAAGCAATATTTAGTGTCCCTTATCCTAGACTGTAAAATTATCATCAGCATCGTCCTATTCACGTTTTATTTTTTTTAGAAAGATGGGCCCGTCTCTTCTGGGGAAAAAAAAAAGTTCATGACCAACTTACATGCACATATCTACCGCACTGCGACCTTACCAGAGATTTAAAAAAAAAATATTCACAGCCATTGTTTTGCATTAGGTTAATGCTAGATTAGAGACAAAATGGCGGGGGGGGGGGGGAATATGAGGAAACAATGGAGGTCATTGTTTAAGAACTACAAGAGAAGATAATCGGTAATTAACCACCACAGTCTGCGATAATTAAGCTTGTAGAATATTTTTTGTATTATGTCCCTTCCTTTAAAAAAGAAAAACAGGAAGAAAAAAAATAAATAAACCTGTACTCGATTCAACCAGCTGGTTGTTTGAACACAAACATTGATAAATAAAACACAGACCAGCCACGGTCTTTAGCAGTATGCAGGGCCTAGAGCGAGACACTTTTTGTGGGGCCAAGCATCAGTGGGCGGTCACAGAGGGGAGTGTCGGGTAGCACGTCTGGCTTCTAATGCTGCACGCCTGTCTACAGCCGGGTTTCCTTCTTCTTTGCCCTTGTTTACTTGTTGTTGTTGTTATTTTTTCCTCTATAATTTGTTAAATAAAATTTCCATTGCCAATCCCCTCCCCCACCATCAAGCGCCACTGTACATAGACCGAGAGTGGGGGAACTTTTTGAACAGCGGAAAGATTCCAAAGGCTGCAAAACCATGTGGACACCTTTGTGTTTCTTCTTGAACCAAGACAATTGTTGAAGTCTATGTATGATAACACGCTGATGAAAAACTGTTACTTTTTACAGTTTGTATGATGACATACAGGCAAATCACTTGTTCAATGATGTCATTGATGCACGAGCACATTTTATCAACAAACCAGTATCACAATCACCAATTAACAATATGTAATGTGGTAATGATGAGTGCTCAAACCTTGCAACCTCCATCCGAATACTACTAACTCAGGCCACTTCCATTGCATCATGTGAGAGATTATTCTCAAAACTCAAGAAAGACTTAGCAGCATGGCTTTAATGTAAGTGAAGTCGAAAATACTAGACACCATTGATTTAGATGATGTTAAAAATGCCTTTACTGCACAGAAAGCACGACGTGAGGCAATGTGAATTGAGATTTGTCACTTGTGCATTATCTCGTCACTAAACAATGGAATTATTCATTAATGATTATTTTCTGTTAATTGTACTGTTATACTGTACCAATTTGAATTCAGATTTATATATTTATCAAATACATTATCTCATGTCATGATATCGAATGTCAAAATGCAGGGGCCCCAGAAAAAGCCCAAGTTCCCCGGGCCCCAAAATCCCTAGGTACGCCACTTTGAAAAGCAAAAGGTTTTCAGGATAACCGTTACAGTTCTTTTTACAGTTCTTTTCACTGTTCTTTTCGCGCCTTATTTCAAAGTCAAAGTTCACGTCATACTAATGTATGCAGGCAAGTAAAATGAATTAGTATCAGATACTGAGAGAGAAAGTCATTGGGAAAACTTTGTTCCATTTGCATTAAAACAAAGAAATGAACGATGGAATGGGGTAAACCAGCCGGGGGATGGGAGGTGGGACGCTCAGTGAGAGAAGGAAGGGGGATGGAGAGAGAATAATCTAGAGATCGCCAAATGTTTTTCAACTTCCTGTTTTCTTCAAACAGAGGCTGTTGTTTTTATTTCCAGGGACAGATAACTCATGTTCCTAGCGCTAAAGAGATTCAATCCCCCTTGTACATTTACGTGGACACGGCTACTTCTTGGCTTACACTGACCGGTCACTTCCTTTGATCTCTTGATTCTCCCCCCCCCGGTCCGTGGTATGATAGATGATGTTTAAGACAATTGGGCTTTGACCCTGCCCCAAGAGTGTCCTTAAGTGACTGTGTATGTGTCCAGTACATCAATCAAAGTCTTTCAATGTGTCACAATTTTACAGCCTAATTTGCTTTTTTTTTTCAAAGCTAGATTTAGCTCTGATTAAGATACAAACTTACACACGTATAGCTTAGCATTACCCAGCTAATAAAATTATTATTAAAACTGCTATTAAATTAAACGGACTAATTTATTATTATTATTTTTTTCTGCAGCCAAAAACTAAAAGCCGAGTCACCGACTGATACCATTGTAAATAAAACGGAAAGAGATACAGTTGAGATGTTTTCTCTTTTTTAATTGCGTCATTATTTATTTACTAGCTGTACCTTACAAAACCTTTGCGTAGAGTCATACACCCCCTTAGGTTTGATCAGTAGGCTAGGTTATTTTTGGTTTCGGGCAGATCCGATTTTTTTTTTCATAATTTTGTATTACTTTTGTTTACGTTTGACGATTTTTTAAACTGGAATACCGTTGTATAATTTCTTTACTTTCGATTTAACGCAGAACCCAAATCGCTATTATATTATTAGATTTTTTTATAATTTGTAGAACCTTTGAAAAAAAAAATAATAAACACTGCTGATATGAGAATGTTACCATTATGTCTCATTCAGTCGTATTTAATAAATAATTATTCTTGTGGCGTTTATTTCAGGAACGTGGCACGCAGCTGAGATAATTTATGCATCTCTAAACTGACACTCGAACAAAACAGAACATAATCTAACAAGTAATAAAAAAATTGTATTCATGGCAACATTCCTTTTGGACCTTTTCAAAGGGCCTTTGGGTTGGGAAAAAAAAACTATTACAATAAAATAATAAAGTTTAATCAATGTAAGAAAAAGGAGAATAAACTGATATTATTGGTGAAATGTAAATATTATTTAACTCATTTATTATATAATTTTGACCCAGTGATTTAACAAATTCAAAAGTTTTTTTTTTTTTGAAAAGCTAAAATCCATTTGAAACCTCTAAATAAGGGAGAAAATCGCCCTAAATAAGGGAGAAAATCGCCCTAAATAAGGGAGAAATTAAATGAAGTTAGACATTTACAAATGGAATCAAATGAAATTAGACATTTACAAATGGAATCAAATGAAATTAGACATTTACAAATGGAATCAAATGAAATTAGACATTTACAAATGGAATCAAATGAAATTAGACATTTACAAATGGAATCAAATGAAATTACACATTTACAAATGGAATCAAATGAAATTAGACATTTACAAATGAAATTAAACGAAGAATAAAACAGCGAATGAGAAAGAAAAAAATGCATGTTAATGAAGACAGCGTAATAAATCTAAACCATGGGTAGGTAAACTTTGTGGATCGCGGGTCACATTGAGTTGTTTAAGTTTGGCCGCATACTGAGCAGACGGGTGGAGTGTTTAAACCAAGTATATTAATTAAATGTAAACCCCATTGACGTGACGAATGTAGAGGAACAGAGAGCGGGGCTAGATCAAACAGCCCGACGGTCCGGACTTGGCCTCGCCCCTCCCCACCACGGGCCGTAGTTTGTCTATGTGTCTGGTCTAGACCCACCAGGTAGACAAATTTCAAACAATGGTAAGCAGCATTGAACTTTTTTTTTTTTTTTTTTTTTTTTTTTTTTGGGGGGGGGGGGGGGGGGGGGGAAGGTAATTATCATCCAAATGATGTGACCCAGAAACCCCGACCTTGGCCTTACGGGATTGGGGTGTGTGTGTGTGGGGGGGGGGGGGTGAGGAGAACTTTGTTGGGATGGAGGGGTGGGGAGAAGGGCTGCTCATTTAATGTCCTCGCCACTGACATACTTGGCGGTGACTTGAAATAATGGCGCCATCCGATTTATAACGTGGGGCTCCGGTGTCAAGGGAAGTGTTAAAGGGACGTAATCCTAGTCTTTAAAAAAAAAAAAAGAATCTACTAGACGTGCAAGTCCACAGGCCCCGTGATAGTGGGGGGGGGGGGGGTCCGTCAGGGATGGGATGGGGGGGGAGGTGGTAACTGCCCTTCATGAATTATTCAGGTTGTTTTTTTTTTTGTTCCTCTTTCTTTTCTTCTATTCAGTAGATCTTGTATATGTACTTGGTTTACACTCTGACCTTGCGTCAGGTTACACGCACACTTTCAATTTCGCGGGGGGTGGGGGGGGGCGAGACTTCCCTCCCTCGTCCCCGACCTTCTCCCTCTTCACATGCCTTACTTTTTTTTTTTCTCTCATTAGAGAAATCTTCTCAGTGACCCCCATGCTCACATTAAGTCAGTGATAACAGGGGCGGATGTTACAGCTGGTCCACGGGATGGGTTCGTAGGTCTAGGGTTGAAGGCGATGGGTTCGTAGGTGACGGTAGGTCTAGGGTTGTAGGCGATGGATACAAGGGATCTAGGGTTGTAGGCGATGGGTGCTTGAGGTGGGTTCGCAGGCCTAGGGTTCTAGGCGGTGGATCCATGGGGATCTAGGGTTGTAGGCGATGTGTCCTCGAGATGGGTTCGCAGGTATAGGGTTCTTGGTGATGGAGTGAGTTCGACAGGACTGGTGTGGGGAAGATGGATTAGGAAGGGTGGGGGGGGAGAGGTTTGATTTACAGTAAAACCTCTCAAATGACGTCCCCATTTATTTCTATTAATAGTCCCACGTGTTGGGAATGTCTTGTACTTGTTTTCTTCAATTTTCTTCCGGATTTTGTCTTTCTGTGAAACGTTTCTTGTTGTCAAACATTTTGGAAAATGTAATTATAGGTCAGTGTAATTAGATCAATACATCGTGTATGTAATGATAGGAGGAAATACATTTGTTGTGTCACCCACACAGGCGCGCACAAACACACCGGCCATTTAAGAAAAAAGCAAGACAGGTGTCAAGGTGAGATATATATATATATATATATATATATATATATATATATATATATATACTGGATAAGCCGCTCCTAGATAAGGGCGGGGGGTAAAATGGTGGAGGGTGGAGTCGATCCCCTCCCCCCCCCCGCCCTCGCTCGTGCCAGTTAAAGATGAAATGAAGAGGAGAAAAAAAAATGTCTTGAAGGTAATGAAGACAGGGGAAAGGGATGAGATAGAGTGAGACGATAATACTTACGCCTTTACCCACCCAGCCCAGCCCGGCCCCTCCCCTTCCCATGTGTAGCGCCATTCATTCATTCATGATCCATGAGTTACGTCTCTTGTCATTCATAGTTTCGCTCTCACTTCGGGGTATATAAAGTTGGTTCATGTCTGTGCCAGTTACCTCCTTTCCCCCCCCCCCTTTCCTCAATAAAACAGGAAGTGTGAGTTACTTGTCTGGAGGAGGGGGTGGGGGGGTGGTTAGAAGAGAAGAAAAAGTAAAACTCGGCCAAAGTGAAAAAAAAAATAATGTCCATTGAATGAATGTTGAAAGAAACATGATGTGTATATATGTGTGTGTGTGTCTGTCTGTCTGTGTGTGAGATTTCACTTTTGGTTTCGACAGTTTAAAAAAAAATTTCAGTTAATCAATTAAAACAGGTTAAGGTTAGGGTTAGGGTAATTAGGTCCCGTCCACCTTATATGAGTTTGGATTTATTGTTTGGAGTTGGGTGGAAGAGGTCAACATTGAGTTATTCTAATAACAGTATAGTATAAAACAACATCTGTTTAGTTATCTGTGGCTGGAAGCCAACCATGGGCAAAAAAAAAAAATGGCCCGCGGGCAAAATCCGGCCCACCGAACTGTTTAACCAGGACCGTGGGCCGCCACTCGTTTCACAGTAAAGCGCACACACAGAATGTTATGACCTGTCACCTTTAATCTATGTCAGTTCATGTCAACACTTTATCCTCCGGTCAAACTTTCGAACCCAGTGCGGCCCGCGACTCAAAATGTTTGCCCACCTCTGCTCTACGCAGAGACTTCCAGAGGTTTTACTCTGGCAGAGGAGGGAGGGGAGTGGGGCGTAAATGGTTGTTTAGTTTGTCTGTCCATGAAGACGGTTCCAGCCTGTGTGTGCTAGTAGAGAGGCGCTACATGAACCGGGTCTCCCCAAGCTAACACGATGTTATTTCTTTTGAGTAGTTGACTGGAAGGACCCCAACACAGTTGTTTGTCTATGAGCCCGTGAGTTTTTTCCACTTGCTGGTAACCAAAAAAAAAAACAAGCAATTTAAGTCTTTTCCGTTTCGGACAAAGGACATTTTAGAGCATTTTCGCCGGACGAAATCCGTATTTTTTTCCGGGTTACAGTCATAAATATTGCTCCACGCGCATGAATTTCGATAAATTTAGAGAGGGAAGTAATCATGTTGAATAACTATTACAAAAATAAATAATGATTACACCCCTTTGATTAGCTTTTATTATTTATATTTAAAATATAAGCAAAAACGGTATAAAAGAAACTCTTATATTTTGGCTCTGAGAGGTCAGATTGCGAAATGGACTTTTGATGTACACTTGGCAGGCCAAGACCTACAAAATGATATATACATCATGGGTCTAGGACTTATGGTTGCTGAGATATAGGGCGCTCCATTGTTAATATAGCTTATATAGTAAAAAACGGTACTTTATAAGCCCCCTTTTACGGCCCTCAGAGGTCAGATCGCGAAATGAACTTTTGCTGCACACATGGCAGGCCAAGACCTACAAAATGATAAATACATCATGGGTCTAGGACTTATGGTTGTTGAGATCTAGGGTGATGACGGACAGACAGACAGACAGACAGACAGACAGACAAAACGGGGACAATAGAGCATTTTTTTTCGAAAATGCTCTAAAAACCCGTACCTGACATTAGCTGGTAGAAATAAAGGTTGTAAGTTATATCGCTGGTCACAAAATGTTGTATTGTTTTATGGCATCTTTCAAATTTCTAAACGACATATAGATTTTTTTTTTAACTTACAATTAAATCAAAGAGGGTTGTAAATTTAATGGTTGTTATTGTCGCTGATTCCAGACAAGATATCAATTTTTTTTTTATTTTTTAAATCACCAAGAATAAGATCATCCAATGAGGAAGTTGGTGCGTGTAGGAATTCATCACTCTTGAATTACTCGTTATGAGTTGCCGCCCTTATCCGGATTACTCATCTTGACAACACTAAAATGGGCGGATCATTTCCATCGGAGATATATATACACTGTTCTACATGCAATGTGTTTACTCAGATTTAAAAGTATTTCTTTTTGTTTTTACACTTTATACATACACACAAGCATACTCACACAGATGGACAAGATAGACAGACAGACAGACAGACTCATAGGCAGACTGATAGACAGACTCATAGGCAGAATGATAGATAGATAGATAGATAGATAGATAGATAGATAGATAGATAGATAGATAGATAGATAGATAGATAGATAGATAGATAGATAGATAGATAGATAGATAGATAGATAGATAGATAGATAGATAGATAGATAGATAGATGGTGCTCACCAATCATGTACCTACTATACTTCCAATATGGCCGTCCTCAGTCCTATTGGTTGCCACTTTCCACCAATCTCCCGTGAATACAAAATGTACACAATGTGTCTTTGAACAAACTTTTCTTGTTACTTTTATTTTTTTTTATTTTTCAATTAATTAAGGTTGACTTTTCAAACATTCTATTAATAAAACACTTTTTTTTTGTTTTAACGCATTAAAACTTTGAATACAGACCAATCGAAAGTTCGAAACCATTTTGCATCACCTCAGCGAGCATGCACATATGCTTACCTACAGCAAAGGGGTCTAATCAAGTGGCGCTCAATCCGTTAAACTCTGTACACAAATGCTGCGCGAAGCAGCGTTAAACTATTCTGCTGAAAAACAAAAAGAAAATTACAATGAGGTATTTTTTTTAAATGGGGAAAGGGGGGGGGGGTAGAAAAGATTCGACCAGTGAGGGGGGGGGGGAGGTAGAAAAGATTCGACCAGTGGGGGTGGGGGGTTAGAAAAGATTCGACCAGTGGGAGGGGGGGGTAGAAAAGATTCGACCATTGGGGGGGGGGGAGGTAGAAAAGATTCGACCAGTGAGGGGGGGAGGTAGAAAAGATTCGACCAGTGGGAGGGGGGGTAGAAAAGATTCGACCAGTGGGGGGGGTAGAAAAGATTTGACCAGTGGGGGTGAGGGGTAGAAAAGATTTGACCAGTGGGGGTGAGGGGTAGAAAATATTTGACCAGTGGGGGAGAGGGGTAGAAATGATTTGACCAGTGGGGTCACTAAATGTCGTAAGTGGCGCCCCATGTAGACTCTGAAAATGCTGACTCATTACCATGCCAAAATGACTTAAAAGTACCACATGGAAGGCGGCAAATTAAATGTCCACCCCATCCACCTCACCTCTCGCCAAACTAAAAGTGTCAATGTATTGCTCCTCGGGAAAAAAATATTAAGTAATGTTCCACAGGCAAAAAAATATTATATAAATAATAGCGGTGTGGGTTCTGCGTTAACTCGAAAGTAAAGAATTAACACAACAGTATTTCAGTTTAAAATCGTCAAACGTAAACAATAGTAATAAAAATCATGAAAAAATCGGATCTGTCCGAAACCAAAAATAATCTAGCCTACTGATCAAACCTAAGGGGACATAACTCTATGCAAAGGTTTTGCTAGTGTTAAAATAATGTTCCACTGGGAATAACGTCAAAGCAAATGGTCTGCAAGAGAAAATACAATTTTTGAGCGGGAGGTAAAATTGTCAAAGTAACAGTCTGCTGGAAAAAAATCCAAATGTAACATTCCGCAGTAATAATGTCGAGGTAATGTTCCGTAGGGTAAAAATGTCAAAATAATGTTCCATGACCAAAATAAAAAATAAAAGTCAAAGTTTGGTGTCCGACGACTTAAACAAGATTGAGAACTACTGGTCTAATAAAACAAGAGCGCACTAATGAACAAAAAAAATGTCTCGAGACAAGCGCGTGAGAGACAACGTACGTGCAGGACGTAATGTGCCCGCCATTGTTGTATCCCACACTTGACGCGTCCGTCGATTGGGTGAAGTGATTGAGGTGAAAGGTCGAGGATGTATGGTTTGTAGTGGCATCTTCGTCACACGGTAAGCAGTTTAATCAACATGGTGACAGAGCATGGAACTTCAAGAACACAAATGACCGCCAAGTGCTGCTTGTTGTGCTTCAGCCAAGACGTGTTTGAATGCATGTATTCCATTTAGTTACAGTTGCTGCCAACTTGGATAATTTTTATCCCGTTCTAGATACTTGTTTGAGTAATTTGGATACAAGAAAATGCTACCTTTATAACAACAGACCTAAATTTGTTTTTTTTTTCCTTTCAGTTAGAAATATAATTTTGATTAATTGCTATACGTTTAAATGTATCTAGATATTTTGTTTCTATTTCTTGATAATTAAACAGGGGATAAGTTGGCAGCCCTGTTTAATTATCTCATATATCAGCGCGCTGCATGATGGTGGGGATGTTCTTATGGATGGGCAGGCCAGGCTACTGCACCACCAGTCTACATCACCAACACAACCCCTACTGCGGTGTCACCACCAGTCTACATCACCAACACAACAACACTGTGGTGTCACTACCACCAGTCTACATCACCAACACAACAACACTGTGGTGTCACCACCAGTCTACATCACCAACACAACAACACTGTGGTGTCACTACCACCAGTCTACATCACCAACACAACAACACTGTGGTGTCACTACCACCAGTCTACATCACCAACACAACAACACTGTGGTGTCACTACCACCAGTCTACATCACCAACACAACAACACTGCGGTGTCACCACCAGTCTACATCACCAACACAACAACACTGTGGTGTCACCACCAGTCTACATCACCAACACAACAACACTGTGGTGTCACCACCAGTCTACATCACCAACATAACAACACTGTGGTGTCACCACCAGTCTACATCACCAACACAACAACACTGTGGTGTCACTACCACCAGTCTACATCACTAACACAACAACACTGTGGTGTCACTACCACCAGTCTACATCACCAACACAACAACACTGTGGTGTCACCACCAGTCTACATCACCAACACAACAACACTGCGGTGTCACCACCAGTCTACATCACCAACACAACAACACTGTGGTGTCACCACCAGTCTACATCACCTACACAACAACACTGTGGTGTAGGAGTTATACAAAAACCGACTTTTGAAAAAACCGGTTGTCGAAGGTCAATTTCTCAAAAAACCGGCGAAAACCGGTTTTCAGTTTTACTATAAAATAAGTGAAATAACGGATATTTTAAGCATTCTAGCAATTATTATTTTCAATGTATGTAGTATTTAATTAACGTGTATGAGAAAGAATGAATGATAATGTAATTAAGTCAACCAATTTTTACATAAAACAATAAATACAAGAAAAAAATTATCTATTTGACAGTAAAAATACTACTACTGGGTACCTATATATTCATTTAAACTGCTTTATAACTCAACCCACTTCTATCATGACCTTTCTTCATTATATTATATTGTCAAAGACACAAGTTTTGGTTTGCGGCACACAGGTTCTGAAATCAGCCGTTGTGATGTAGACCTCAGAATAGAGCTTATTTATGTATATAGTCTATAGATATTACGGTTCTCTTTCTACTCTGGTATTCACTTTCTGCCTCCCCCCCCCCTCTCTCTCTCACTCATCCTCTGTATAAGTTTCTAACTGCTATCTATATATGTGACACAGTACACAAACACCTCTGCACCTCCATGGACTCACATCGAGTGCCCGTTTAAAAACATTCCTCCACTGTTGAACTCCTCGCCCCTCCCTTCATACACTTGTCTCCCCACCTACCCCCTCTCATCCCTGAGATGTATTAGTTACACCAGTCATTACAACGGCTGTACGACGGTCCTGCCATGTGAATGCCTTGTTTAGGTTAGACGGGTTGGTGGTGGTGGAGGTGTTGGATGGCGAACATAATTTAGTCAACTTGAAAAAAAAATAGCCCCGTTCTGTCTATTGCCTAGTGATGAGCTAGGGAGGCACCGATTATATACCCCCACCCCCCCGATTCAAGTTGTATACTTTCCGCAAGTCAACACTAATTCGTGCGCTAAAAAAAAAACATCGGTTGTTTTGTGGAATTAGTTAACGACTTGAATTTAGCCGTCTTTCCAGGTCGAGGAAACGGATGCAATAAATCTCCCAATGTGTATATACCGTCCCCTCCACCTCCATCCAATCCTCAAGTTACCCCCTAAACCACTTGGGCACGCCTTCTCTTTTGTATCGCTCAACAGTTACTTTCTATCAATGCCAGTGTACACAGGTCGAACTGAGGAGGGAGTTCATTGGAAAGTCAGTTTCCCAGATTTCTCTGTAATATCGTGGAATGTATCAACAGTTTTTGCTATTTGTTAAGTTCTAAGCTAAAACCGACTTTTAAAGCCAAAAAAACCGGTTGTCGAATGCTTCGACTTTCGTAAAAAAACCGGTTTTTCGCCGCCGGATTTTAAAAACCGACAACCCCTACTGTGGTGTCACTACCACCAGTCTACATCACCAACACAACCCCTACTGCGGTGTCACCACCAGTCTACATCACCAACACAACCACACTGTGGTGTCACCACCAGTCTACATCACCAACACAACAACAATGTGGTGTCACCACCAGTCTACATCACTAACACAACCACACTGTGGTGTCACCACCAGTCTACATCACCAACACAACAACACTGTGATGTCACTACCAGTCTACATCACCAACACAACCATACTGTGGTGTCACTAGTCTTATTTCTTTATATCACTGAGAAAAAGAAAATCTCTTCATGGACTTATTTCACACTTGACTTAACTTGCTAAATTTCAAAATTATTTGACCCTCTTTCAAGGCTCTTTCCCCCCCCCCCAACCCTCCACCCCTCCCCCCCCCCGAACGATGAGACACATTTGAAAGACTTGTGAGAGGCAAGGGACAAAGAAGATGATGCACCAGTGGATGACGTCATCAAGTTAAAGTGTTTACTGCAGTACAGGCCACGACTAAACTTATCGAAGAAAACATTTCATTTGTTAGAACATTGTAGTGTTTATTTCATTAGTTAGAACATTGTAATGTTTATTACATTAGTTATAGAACATTGTAATGTTTATTTCATTAGTTAGACCATTGTAATGCATATTTCATTAGTTAGAACATTGTAATGTTTATTTCATTAGTTATAGAACATTGTAATGTTTATTTCATTAGTTATAGAACATTGTAATGTTTATTTCATTAGTTAGAACATTGTAATGTTTATTTCATTAGTTAGAACATTGTAATGTTTATTACATTAGTTAGAACATTGTAATGTTTATTTCATTAGTTATAGAACATTGTAATGTTTATTTCATTAGTTAGAACATTGTAATGTTTATTTCATTAGTTATAGAACATTGTAATGTTTATTTCATTAGTTAGAACATTGTAATGTTTATTTCATTAGTTATAGAACATTGT
>JAGDYQ010000266.1:17037-42230 GCA_021962125.1 Bulinus truncatus
CTTTTAATGTAGGAAAAAAAAAAACTATTTCAATAAAATAACAAAGTTTGATCAATGTAAAAAAAAAAAGGAGAATAAACTGATATTATTGGTGAAATGTAAATTCTATTTAACTCAATTATTATATAATTTTGACCCAGTGACTTAACAGATTCAAAAGATTTTTTTTTTTGAAAAGCTAAATCCATTTGAAACCTCTAAATAAGGGAGAAAATCAGCCCTAAATAAGGGAGAAAATCGCCCTAAATAAGGGAAAATCGCCTTAAATAAGGGAAATTAAATGATTAGACGATTACAAATGGAATCAAATAAATTAGACATTTACAAATGGAATCAAATGAAATTAGACATTTACAAATGGAAATGAAATTAGACATTTACAAATAAAATTAAACAAAAGAATAAAACAGCAAATGAAAAGAAAAAAATCCATGTTAATGAAGACAACGTCATAAATCTAAACCATGGGTAGGCAAACTTTTCTGGATCATGGTCACATTGAGTTGTTAAGTTTGGCCGCATACTGAGCAGACGGGTGAAGTGTTTTAAATGAACTATATTAATTAAATGTAAACGCCATTGATCTTGACGAACGTGGAGGAACAGAGAGCGGGCTGGATCAAACAGCCCGACGGTCCGGACTTGCCCCCTCCCCCATCCACGGGCCGTAGTTTGTCTATGTGTCTGGTCTAGACCCCACCAGGTAGACAAATTTCAAACAATGGTAAGCAACATTGAACTTTTTTTTTTTTTGGGGGGGGGGGGTAATTATCATCCAAATGATGTGACCCAAACCCCGACCTTGGCTTTTACCGGTATTGGGGGTGGGAGGGGGGTGAGGAAAACCTCGTTGGGATGGAGGGGTGGAAAGTTTTGGGGAGGAAAGAGGCTGCTCATTTAATGTCCTCGCCACTGACATACTTGGCGGTGACTTGAAATAATGGCGCCATCCGATTTATAACGTAGGGCTCCGGTGTCAGGGAAGTGTTAAAGGGACGTAATCCTAGTCTTTAAAAAAAAAAAAAGAATCTACTAGACGGCCCCGTGATAGTGGGGGGGGTCCGTCAGGGATGGGATGGGGGGAGGTGGTAACTGCCCTTCATGAATTATTCAGGTTGTTTTTTTGTTCCTCTTTCTTTCTTCTATTCAGTATATCTTGTACTTGGTTTGTACCTCTGACCTTGCGTCAGGTTACACACCCTTTCCAATTTCGGGCGGGGAGGGGGGGGAGAATACTTCCCCCGTCCCCGACCTTTTCACCCTCTTCACATGCCTTATTTTTCTCTCATTAAAGAAATCTTCTTAACGACCTCCACGCTCACATTAAGTCCGGTGAGATAACATGGGCGGATGTACAGCTGGTCCACGGAATGGGTTCGCAGGTCTAGGGTTGTAGGCGATGGGTCCTTGAGATGGGTTCGCAGGTCTAGGGTTGTAGGCGATCGGGTCCGTAGAGATGGTTCGTAGGTCTAGGGTTCTAGACGATAGATCCATGGGGATCTAGGGTTAGGCGATGGGTCCTTGAGATGGATTCGTAGGTCTAGGGTTCTAGGCGATGGATCCATGGGGATCCCTAGGGTTGTAAGCGATGGATCCTTGAGATGGAGTTCGCAGGCCTAGGGTTCTAGGCGATGGATCCAAGGGATCTAGGGTTGTAGGCGATGGGTCCTTGAGATGGGTTCGCAGGCCTCGGGTTCTTAGGCGATGGATCCATAGGGATCTATGATTGAAGGCGATGTGTTGGGAATGTCTTGTACTTTTTTCTTGAATTTTCTTCCGGATTTTGTTTTCCTGTGAAACGTTTCTTGTTGTCAAAACATTTTGGAAAATAGCAATTATAGGTCAGTGTAGTTAGATCAATACATCGTGTATGTAATGATAGGAGGAAATACATTTGTTGTGTTACCCACACAGGCGCGCACAAACACACCGCCCATAAAAAAAAAGCAAGACAGGTGTCAGGTGAGAGATATATATACTGGATAAACTTAGCTCCTCGATCAGGGCCGGGGGTAAAATAATGGTGGAGGATGGAGTCGACCCTCATCCCCCCCTCGACCTCGGCTCTGAGCCAGTTAAAGATAAAATGAAGAGAGAAGGGAAAAAATGTCTTGAAGGTAATTAGGAGCAGGCAAAGAGGGTGGGGATAAGGTGAGATGATAATACTTAAGCCCTTACCGCCCCCGCAGCCCCAGCCCGGCCCCCCCCACCCCCGCCCTTCCCATGTGTAGCGCCATTCATTCATGATCCATGAGTTACGTCTCTTGTCATTCTAGTTTCGGGGTATATAAAGTTGGTTCAAGTCTGTTATTCGGTTGCCTCCCCCCTCAATAAAACAGGAAGTGTGAGTTACTTGTCGTCAGGAGGGTGGGGAGGAGGGGGGTAGTTAGAGGGGAAGAAAAAGTAAAACTCGGCCAAAGTGAAAAAAAAAAAAAAAAAATAATGTCCATTGAATAGAATGTTGAAATAAACATGATGTGTATATGTGTGTGTCTTTCGGTCTGTCTGTGTGAGATTTCACTTTTGGTTTCGACAGTTTAAAAAAAATTCAGTTAATCGTTAAACTTTTTAGGTTAAAGGTTAGGGTTAGGGTAATTAGGTCACGTCCCTTATGTGAGTTTGGATTATTGTTTGGATTTAGGGTGGAAGAGGTCAACATTGAGTTATTCTAATAACAGTATAGTATAAAAACAACATCTGTTTAGAATTTATCTGTGGTGGAAGCCAACCATGGGCAAAAAAAAAATGGCCCGCGGGCAAATCCCGGCCCACCGAACTAGTTTAACCAGGACCGTGGGCCGCCACTCGTTTCACAGTAAATCACACATAGAATGTTATGACTTGTCACCTTTAATCTATGTCAGTTCATGTCAACACTTTATCCTCCGGTCAAACTTTCGAACCCAATGTGGCCCTAGACTCAAAATGTTTGCCCACCCCTACTCATACGCAGAGACTTCCCAGAGGTTTTACTTTCTGGCAGAGGAGGGAGGGGAGTGGGGCGTAAATGGTTGTTTAGTTTGGCTGTCCATGAAGACGGGGCTCTAGCCTGTGTGCTAGTAGAGGGGCGCTACATGAACCGGGTCCCCCCCCCCCAAGCTAACACGATGTTATTTCTTTTGAGTAGTTGACTGGAAGGTCCCCAACACAGTTGTTTGTCCATGAGCCCGTGAGCTTTTTTCCCACTTGCTGGTAACCCAAAAAAAAAAACCCGTACCTGACATTAGCTGGTAGAAATAAAGGTCACAAAATGTTGTATTGTTTTATGGCATCTTTCAAATTTCTAAACGACGTATAGATTTTTTTTTTCACTTACAATAAAATCAAAGAGGGTTGTAAATTTAGCGTAGTTTTGTTATTGTCGCTGATTCCAGACACGATATCAACTTTTTTTTTTTGTATTTTTTAAATCACCAAGAATAAGATCATCCAATGAGGAAGTTGATGCGTGCAGGAATTCACATCACTCTTGAGCTACTCTTGAGTTGCCGCCCTTATCCGGATTACTCATCTTGACAACACTAAAATGGGCGGATCACTTCCATCTAGATATACATACCTGTTCTACATGCAATGTGTTTACTCAGACTAAACTTCTTCTTTTTGTTTGCAACTTTATACATACACAAAGCATACTTACACAGATGGACAAGATAGACAGACAGTCAGACTCATAGGCAGACTGATAGACAGACTCATAGGCAGAATGATAGATAGATAGATAGATAGATAGATAGATAGATAGATAGATAGATAGATAGATAGATAGATAGATAGATAGATAGATAGATAGATAGATAGATAGATAGATAGATAGATAGATAGATAGATAGATAGATAGATAGATAGATAGATAGATAGATAGATAGATAGATAGATAGATAGATAGATAGATAGATAGATAGATAGATAGATAGATAGATAGATAGATAGATAGATAGATAGATATAGATAGATAGATAGATGGTGCTCAACAATCATCTACCTACTATACTTCCAATATGGCCGTCCTCAGTCCCACCAGTAGTTTGCCACTTTCCCAATCTCCGCTGAATACAAAATGTATACAATGTGTCTTTGAACAAACTTTTCTTGTTACTTTTATTTTTAGAGCTTATTTTCGAAAAAAATGCTCCTATTGTCCCCGTTTTGTCTGTCTGTCTGTCCGTCATCACCATAGATCTCAACAACCATAAGTCCTAGACCCATGATGTATATATCGTTTTGTAGGTCTTGGCCTGCCCACACCGACTTTTTTCAGCTTCACCCGATCTGACCTCTCAAGGCCGTAAAAGGGGCCTTATAAGTACCGTTTTTTACTATATAAGCTATATTAATAATGGAGCGCCCTATATCTCAGCAACCATAAGTCCTAGACCCATGATGTATATATCATTTTGTAGGTCTTGGCCTGCCACGATAATGTACATCAAAAGTTTATTTTGCGATAGGACACTCAGGACCGGGCTTCAGGGTTCCTAAGGGGCTTATATATTATATATAGTTTGTAAGCTAAACAAAGGGCGAAATCATTATTTATTTTAGTAGCTTAGTTATTCAACATGACTTACTTCCCTTACTTTTCATAAAACCCATAATCAATGACAACTTTGCAGCACAGCTCAATCAACCAAAAGTCATCATTTGTTGGGACTTCAATCAAGATTTCAAAAGAGCCCGGGGCAGAAATTGAAAACTTCTTCGAAACAAACTTCAACATTGAACTACTTTCACTGAATTGGCAACAGCAATTTATCCAAACAACAATTGACGGAGTTTTCGGACGATTAAATGACTACAATTTAGAATGTTTAATTATGAGTCCTATTTCAGTGACCACAAACCACTTGTAGTTAGATTTAAGAGAAAATAATTTTGTTTTCAAATATAAAAAGAAACGTCTTTTAATATCTTTTTTTCAGATATATACGTATTTTGCACAATTGAATTTATAAACATTTACAAAATTTACAAATATTTACTGAAAGATAAGCATACGTACTGATACATAATACGATAATGCTCTAACACGTCCTGTGTCCAGAATGGAACAGGCTTAGATTGCTTGTTTTTATTTTTCAATTATTAAGGTTGACTTTCAAACATTCTATTAATAAAACACTTTTTTTGTTTTAACGCATTAACACTTTGAATACAGACCAATCGAAAGTTCGAAAACATTTTGCATCACCTAAGCGAGAAGGCACATATACTTTTGCCTACTACAGCAAGGGGTCAAACAAATTGGCGCTCAATCCGTTAAACTCTGTACACAAATGCTGCGCGAAGCAGCCAAGCTAATCGCTGAAAAACAAAAAGAAAATTACAATGGGGTATTTTTTTAAAAGGGGGAAAGGAGATAGAAAAGATTCGGCCAGTGGGGGTGAGGGGTAGAAAAGATTTGACCAGTGGGGGTGAAGGTAGAAAAGATTTGACCAGTGGGGGTGAGGGTTGAAAAGATTCGACCATTGGGGGTGAAGGGTAGAAAAGATTTGACCAGTGGGTGAAAAGGGGTTGAAAAGATTTGACCAGTGGGGGTGAGGGGTAGAAAAGAGTTGACCAGTGGGGGTGAGGGGTAGAAAAGATTTGACCAGTGGGGTCACTAAATGTCGTAAGTGGCGCCCCATGTAGACTCTGAAAATGCTGACTCATTATCATACCAAAATGACTTTTAAGTACCACCTGGGAAGGCGGCAAATTACATGTCCACCCCATTCACCTCACCTCTCGCCAAACTTGCAAAAAAAAAAGTGTCAATGTATTGCTCCTCTGGGGAAAAAATATTAAGTAATGTTCCACAGGCAAAAAAATCTTATATAAATAATAGCGGTGTGGGTTCTCCAAATAACTCCGAAATTAAAGAATTAATACAACAGTATTCAAGTTTAAAATCGTCAAACGTAAACAATAGTAATAAAAATCATGAAAAAATCGGATCTGTCCCGGAAACCAAATATAACTAGCCTACTGATCAAACCTAAGGGGACATAACTCTATGCAAAGGTTTGGCAGGGTACAGTTAGTGTTAAAATAATGTTCCACTGGGAATATCGTCAAAGCAAATGAATTGCAAGAGAAAATACGAGGCATTTTTGGGCTTGGGAGGTAAAATTGTCAAAGTAACAGTGCTGAAAAAAAGATTCAAATGTAACATTTCGCAGTAATAATGTCGGTAATGTTCCGTTGGGTAAATATTAAAGTAATACTGTTTCCACGACCAAAAAAAAAATAAAAGTCAAAGTTTGGTGTCCGACGACTTAAACAAGATTGAGAACCACTGGTCTAATAAAACAAGTCTCGAGACAAGCGCGTGAAGACAATGTACGTGCAGGACGTAATGTGCCTGCCATTGTTTTATCCACTTGACGCGTCCGTCGATTGGGTGATGATTGAGGTGAAAGGTCGGATCTGTGATTTGTATTGGCATCTTCGTCACACGGTAAGCAGTTTAATCAACATGGTGACAGAGCATGGAACTTCAAGAACGCAAATGACCGCCAAGTGCTGGCTGCTTGTTGTGCTTCAGCCAAGACGTGTTTGAATGCATGTATTCCATTTGTTACAGTTGCTGCCAACTTGGATAATTTTTATCCCGTTCTAGATACTTGTTTGAGTAATTTGGATTCTGAAAATACTTCTACCTTGATAACAGACCAAAATTTGTTGTTTCCCCTTTCAGTTAGAAATATAATTTTGATTAATTGCTATATGTTTTAAATGTCTAAATATTTTGTTTGTATTTCTTGATAATTAAACGGGATAAGTTGGCAGCCCTGTTTAATTATCTCATATATCAGCGCGGGATATTCTTATGGATGGGCAGGCCAGGCTACACAGCACCTGCTACTACATCATAAACTTACAACAACACTGCGGTGTCACCACCAGTCTACATCACCAACACAACAACACTGTGGTGTCACCACCAGTCTACATCACCAACACAACAACGATGCGGTGTCACCACCAGTCTACATCACCAACACAACAACACTGTGGTGTCACCACCAGTCTACATCACCAACACAACAACACTGTGGTGTCACCACCAGTCTACATCACCAACACAACAACGATGCGGTGTCACCACCAGTCTACATCACAACTTTAACAACTACTGCGGTGTCACCACCAGTCTACATCACCAACACAACCACACTGTGGTGTCACCACCCAGTCTACATCACCAACACAACAACAATGTGGTGTCACCACCAGTCTACATCACTAACACAACCACACTGTGGTGTCACCACCAGTCTACATCACCAACACAACAACACTGTGATGTCACTACCAGTCTACATCACCAACACAACCATACTGTGGTGTCACTAGTCTTATTTCTTTATATCACTGAGAAAAAGAAAATCTCTTCATGGACTTATTTCACACTTGAGCTTAACTTGCTAAATTTCAAAATTATTTGACCCTCTTTCAAGGCTCTTTCCCCCCCAACCCTCCACCCCTCCCCCCCCGAACGATGAGACACATTTGAAAGACTTGTGAGAGGCAAGGGACAAAGAAGATGATGCACCAGTGGATGACGTCATCAAGTTAAAGTGTTTACTGCAGTACAGGCCACGACTAAACTTATCGAAGAAAACATTTCATTTGTTAGAACATTGTAGTGTTTATTTCATTAGTTAGAACATTGTAATGTTTATTACATTAGTTATAGAACATTGTAATGTTTATTTCATTAGTTAGACCATTGTAATGCATATTTCATTAGTTAGAACATTGTAATGTTTATTTCATTAGTTATAGAACATTGTAATGTTTATTTCATTAGTTATAGAACATTGTAATGTTTATTTCATTAGTTAGAACATTGTAATGTTTATTTCATTAGTTATAGAACATTGTAATGTTTATTACATTAGTTAGAACATTGTAATGTTTATTTCATTAGTTAGAACATTGTAATGTTTATCGATCAGTGAAATGGAGAATTAAAGTGACTTTAAACCATGAGCATTAGACATAATAACTAACTATGTTGCTATATCAAATGTTATATCCGCCAACAATAAATCTCGGGCCCTTAGATAATTGTTCACTTTTGCCTTTCCATCTTCTACTCCCCCCCCCCAATCTCCCTCCTACCCCCCCCCCCCCCCACCGCAATTGTCCAAAGAAAAAAGTCAATTCTTTGCATATCAGTTATACTGAAAGCTATGGGACACTAAAGCTAGAGGGGAAAAATACTTTTCTAAACATGTTTAAATAAAATCTGCAATAAACATACAAAACTATGCTTTGAATTTACTTTGATAGATGTATATACTGATATAGTTCGAGGTTATTAGCTAAATGTGTCACTGTCAGACACAACCCCAGAGAGGTGATATATATTTATTTATTTAACTTTGCATCCCTTTTATTACATTTCCAACTAATTAGCATTAACGTGTTAAAATAACATACGATATATGTCACGGTAATAATTTGAAAAAAATCTGATTGTCATTTTATAATTATTCAAATGTTTAGTACAATTCATTGAAGTCTGTTGAGATGGTCACTAGTTCGTTTTAAACATTTTAGTTTGTGGTACTAAAAAGATGACCTAATTTAAAACTGCAGACGATCGTCTTCAAATTTTAAAACTCACTCCCACCTGTTGTGGGACTACAAATGTGGGGCACACACACAGCCATTCACACTCGCCTGCTCACGCAAGACCTTACTGCGACCTTGAGTTCAGAAATCAACAAGTTCTTGATTCACCTGCGAGTACGCACCTTTTTTTTTTTCCGTTTTTCATTCTTCGTTCAGCTGTTTTTCAAAATTAAGCGGCAGCGATGCTCACACACTGTGCGTCATCGTTTCAAATTCAACCAATCGTAGGCTGGTTTACACGTGCACCCACTTTTTTTTTGTACCCTCGTTCTCAATCACATTCCGAGCCAGACCACGAGCGAAGGTCTCGGTATCGATTTTAGTTAGCGCGCACGAGACAACAGGTGGCTTTCTCGTCCCGACGGAGGCGTGTGTGTGGGTTTGTTATTTTTAAACGGACCAATCGAATGAAAGAGAGCGAGATACGATTGCTGCTGCCAGCAACATGTGCCACGTGCGAACAAGTGGCCATTTCGTTGCTGCGCAATCGTTCACATCTGCTAGTTTTCTTTCTTTCTTTTTACATCTGCCTCTTTCTTTAAACATATGGTAAAACTTTACAGTAAAGCTATTTTTTTTTAAAATTATTTTGAATCTTAATTAGCTCATTTTACACGGATATTTAATTTGATAGCTAAAGTTTTAGTTAAGTTCAGCGATGGATCATTTTAAAAACGTTAAACAAAATATTATTTTACTTTAAATATTACTAAAGAATGTAAGAGAAATAACAGACAAACACAAAAACAAACAGGTAGACATTATGTATTTCTGTTTTTTAAATGGTATTTATCTACAAGTGTAAGTTCAACACGTAAATATGTTTATTTTCCTGCTGATTAAAATGTCTAAATTGCCGTACATCTCGTGGTGCCACTAATGTGGTTATAATGACATTTTTATATCACTTAAAATATTAATAACAACCTTAACCGTGACTTATATTTTTTAGAAAAAAGGTTTCTTTGTCCAAAGTTTCAAATTTGTCATTCCTCTCCCATTCTTTCTGTCGTTCTCAATCTCTCTCTTTCTCTCTCTCTCTCCCTCTCTCTCTATCTATCTCTACTTCTGTGTGTGTTCCTCTTTCTTTCTGACTTCCCACCATTTAAGTCTCTTCACTGAACCGAAACTTCTTATTATGACCTTTGGCCTCTAAGTGTATACCAGTTGCTCCCATCGTTTTCTTTTACCTTTCTCGCCGTCATGGGACGAAACTAGACTACATGACAATATGAACTATAGTGTGATAGGGTGAAACTAGGCTACATGACAGTACTGAACTATAGTGTGGTAGGGTGAAACTAGACTGCATGACAGTACTGTACTATAGTGTTATAGGGTGAAACTAGACTACATGACAATATGAACTATAGTGTTATAGGGTGAAACTAGACTGCATGACAGTACTGTACTATAGTGTGGTAGGGTGAAACTAGACTACATGACAATATGAACTATAGTGTTATAGGGTGAAACTAGACTGCATGACAGTACTGTACTTTAGTGTTATAGGGTGAAACTAGACTGCATGACAGTACTGTACTATAGTGTTATAGGGTGAATCTAGACTACATGACAGTACTTAACTATAATGTGATAGGGTGAAACTAGACTACATGACAGTACTGAACTATAGTGTGATAGGGTGAAACTAGACTACATGACAGTACTTAACTATAATGTGATAGGGTGAAACTAGACTACATGACAATATTGAACGGACAAACAGACTGACAAATAGGCAGGCGGACAGACAGACAGGTAGTAATGTAGATAGATAGATAGATAGATAGATAGATAGATAGATAGATAGATAGATAGATAGATAGATAGATAGATAGATAGATAGATAGATAGATAGATAGATAGATAGATAGATAGATAGATAACATAAACCTAACATCACCACGGAGTCATGGTCATTTGACCCCATTCAACAACCCCAATGCACATGTTGCTTTTAGTGCCCACTGGTTGCTGTCCCTTGCCTTTCCCCCCTCTCTTTCCTCCCACACACTACACCTTCTTTCACCCACATACCCACCATCCCTCCCACCTCGCTGCTGGTAATTCCATTAGTTTCTGTCACTCTTTGTACCCACGTATTGTTGACAACCGCCAAAAATGCATTGGAATTGTATAATACTCTCTAAATGTAGTAGAGTAGGAATTTCTTTCTCTCTCTTTTTTTTTCTCTCCCCTAGTTGTTGACATAAACGACAATGATTTATCTGGCACTTTCGACTGACTTTTTTTTTTCATTGGAACGTTTGAAACGGGGGGGGGGGGGCGGGACGTGACGTCAGTAGCCTCAGCCAATAAGAACGCGCGAGAAGTGGCCATGAATGAGCTAGTCTTGTAGTTCTTGTGAATGAAAATCCTCGCGAGTGTGCATCAACAACACCTGCAAGGTTTTTTGGGAATTACCGCAAATGTTATAAATAATTTCCTTTCGACAAAGAAGGGGACAGTACTACGGAGGAAGAAGATTTTAAACAAAAAAGAACAGAAGAAAAGTATTTGTTTACCCTGAATGTTATATTTTTTTTACGTGGGCACGCTGTTCACAATGGCCATTCCCCACTCTCTATTTTTTATTTTTTAACTGCAAACAGTTTCTTTAATTCAAAGATTGGGGGGCGTTCGTTAAAATAGTATAAAGAAATATAGTCATGAGTCAGCGAGGCCATGTTTTTATTTTTTAATATTTAACTTTTGGTCAAGCTCCTGTGGTTTTTATTGGACGTAAAATTGTGAAATCTAAAAGAAAGGTCAAAACGTGTGTTCTTTATTTGAGTCTTCAAACTGTTCTAATTTTGGATGCAGGCCTGGGGAGAGGGGGGAGGGGATGATCTCATAATAATCTCATTCAATAAGAGATTGAGATATTGTACATACCATAATTTGTACATGCATTTTACTGTATTTCTACATTATTACTTATAGAGCTGTTTTTTTTTTTGTTGTTGTTTTTATTTTTGAATTGGCAAACTCGGTGACAGCACAGGGGCTTCATTGCCAAAAGGGCCCCCTTCTGGTACATATTCCTGTTATAACTGATGTATATGGGCTTTAGCATGGATTTTCGTCTAAGAGCCCCCCCCCCCACCAACATATTTAGGTATGTGCCTAAAGTCACCTAAGAACAATTCTTGTTATCAATACGAACATATCGAGATGTATTGTGAGACATTCCAAATGTAGACATTTAATTCCTTATACACAAATGGATGAATAAAGACTTGTTATAAGAATAGTCCACCATCGTGTTATAAGAATAGTCCACCATCGTGTTATAAGAATAGTCCACCATCGTGTTATAAGGATAGTCCACCATCGTGTTATAAGAATAGTCCACCATCGTGTTATAAGGATAGTCCACCATCGTGTTATAAGAATAGTCCACCATCGTGTTATAAGAATAGCCCACCATCGTGTTATAAGAATAGTCCACCATCGTGTTATAAGAAGGGTCCACCATCGTGTTATAAGAAGGGTCCACCATCGTGTTATAAGAAGGGTCCACCATCTTTTTTTTTTTGTAGTAGACCAGCGGCCCTGTTGGTTTGCTTTCAATAATGTTTAAAATATTTCATTCCTGCTTTTCTATAACACCGACGAATTGTTTGTGTAAGCTGCTGAATCAATTATCATCACACACATAAAACATGCCAACTAAACATATCGGGGCGGGAGTCAAATAATGAACAGTTTAGTGCTCAGCATTAAAATTAAATAAACGATTTAAACCAACTTGAGGAGAAAAAAACAAAAAAAAAACGGAACGATTGGAAGATGTGATAAAAACGAAACAATAGAAGCTTTTTTTTATAATAGGAATGAAAAATATAATGAAATGTAATTAAATAAAATTAAATGAACGAATGTTGATAAAGGATAAAAAAAAAAGAAACAAATGTTTAACTTTATTAGGTTCAAAGTTTGCCAGACACGTTTAAAAAATTGTTTTAGCTTTAAATGGCTATGTGTGTATGTGTGCATGTGTCTTTGAATGTGATATTTATTCAATGTTTGTTGTTATGTTTGCTGTTGCTTTATCGAATAGTAAGGTCGATAATCATAATTAAATCCTGGCACAATCTATTTATAGCAGCCAATGACAGCAGCTCACTGTCATATTCTTCACTTGTAAAACACTCGCTGTTGTTTTTTTTTTTAAAATCACACATACAATCGGAAACACATATAGCGTAATAATAGGTTCATGTCATAATAAAAGACATACAAATATGGAGAAAACTTAGCGGCATATTGTCGCTTATTCGCTCATAACATTTTGATATATATATATATATATATATATATATATATATATATATATATATATATATATATATATAACGCAAAGGCAGTTTAATTGTCCCCCCCTTTTTTTTTGTATGTCCCAAAATATTCATTTTAATTCTGAGAAATACTCACAGAAAATGTTTCTCAAATCCGGGTACTGAACACTTTATTTTCCTTTTGTTTAATATTTACTATACATCAGTTGCCCCATTCATTCACGTCTCATTCACGCTAAAGTGATTTTCGAGGGCAGCACGGTTATTTCCCCGTTTGTTATTCAATAAATATTATTGTTGCTAGTGCACGAACGTCTCTGTGACTTCCTGGATAACGTATGCTCATTTTAACCCGGGAGTTCATTCAAACAAAGATGTCTTTGATTTTATTTTTATCATTTCTAAGACTTTCAGTCAATCGTTAAAATTATGTCATCGACTCGAAACCAACCAATCATCTTTCTCTTTTGTTTTCTATCTATCTCTCACTTATTTTTTCCCTTTTTCTAATCTCTTTATCTCTCCATCTCTCCCAGAGGCGGACTAAGGTTGGTTGGGGCGCAGAGGAAAATATTTGATACTTAAAGGGGAGACATAAAAAAAAAGTGTTTAAAGTTTGTTTTATCGTGTATAAAGGCTGGGCTTTGCCCCTCACCATTTGGGTTACCACTGGCGCGCGCACAGAGCGAGACGGTGATATATCCGGCTCTGCTTACCCCCCCCCCTCCACACACACAGACACAAACACACACACACAATCAATCCCATTTTTTTGTTTAATTAGTATCTATTGGAGTAACTTGTGGCGGGACAGTTTGCCAGAGTGTGAGACTCGCCCATAGATTGTACTTTAAAAAATAGATTATGGCCTAATAACAGCCATAATACGGGGCCCCCCATTTATACCGGGCTCTAAGTAGCCGACTACTTTTTCTTTACATTATGACGTTCTTGTCTGTTTCTATTGTCACACGAATATTACTTATTGGTGTTTAGTATTAGTCACCATATTTAATATGTATAAAATGTGTTTCCGGCATTGTTTCTGAGTGTATAGTAACAATGAATTGAATTTATATTGATTTATTGAGAAAAAAAAAACCATATTTTACGTTTGTTACACTTGATAATTTTGGTTAAATCATTGTATAAAAACAGCGATTATATTTTGTTTCATTTGCTCATCAAAAATGGAAAGGATTACATATATATATATATATATATATATATATATATATATATATATATATATATGCCTATATATTTCAGTACGGGAAAACGCTGCTATTAATTCTACTTTCCACCAACAAGTTTACGCCTGATTTTTTTTTTCTTCTTTTATTGCTCTACCTACAGCCCTTCCTTAATTTTTTTTTTTTGTTCCAACCCGCGAAGCCTTGACCCTCGACCTAGTCGTCTGGAGCAGTTCATGCTCTTCTGTCTGAGAAGTTTAACCCACTTCCAACTTTTATTGAATCGCTCTAGTCAAGTGAGTCAGCAGCTCACGCTAGAACCTGCCAGCAGACGAGACGAATCTCAAAGGCTTGGGGGGGGGGGGGAGGAAATGGATGGGGGGAGGGGCTTACGTTGTTATTGCCCGTTTATTTTTCTCTTGATAAGCAACCGATGAACTTTAATCTTTAACTATTCTGTTCCTCCATCTCTATGTTGTTATTTGTTAAAATTCCATTCTTCCTGATAACAGGTATAAACAATGCGTTGAACTTAATTTTAATATCACTTGCCTTTACCGGTGGCCCCGTTGGGCTACCCCCTTCCCCAGGCCCCCAAGACTTGTGAGAGGCCCCGCGATAGGAGATGCTACTGTCAACTAACTATTTAAAAAAAAAATATTAAAAAAAAATATAAATAAACAAAACTGAGCCCCCCCTCTCCCCAATCACACACACACACACACTCACAAACACACACACATATACACATACACACACTGCTGCTCCTCTGCACATATCCCAGATGTTTATGGTGCTATTTAATTAACAGTTGTACCACTGGAGGTGCTTAAAGACATATCGGTTGACATACATATATTTTTTTGCACACACTTATTTCTTGATAGTTATGGAATACTTCACACCAAGTGTACATTTCTCATAATGTTTTGTTGATGAGTTCAAGTCTCCCCCCCCCCCCCCACAATTCATTATTAATTGCAATAACCAGTGGCGGCGAATAGAGTGACTGCCCCTGGCTTCATGCCTAATGGAGGGAGGGAATCGAAGAATGACCCCCCACCCTTTTTTTAGTCTCCTAAATATATAACAAAACTGAACTCTCTTTCCCGCATCAGATACTCGATAATGGCCTAGCGAATAAATTACACTCACCTTTCACCCAACAAACGGTGTGGTCTTACAGTGTGAGTGATGACCCCTGTAAGGATGAGATGAAATCTCTTAGATCCTATAAACCACTAATGGGACGGTTTTTTATGGTGCCCTTCTTTCATCCCCACCATAGTCGATAGTGCGATAGGGCCATGGAGGCACCACAGGAGACATATCGGGAACTTGAGCCAAGACCTGAAAAAATTTTCCTTGGAAATCACCGGAGAAAGGAAATTTTCTCAGGTCTTGGCTCAAGTTCCCGATATGTCCCCCGTGGTCATACAGTACAGCGTGTGATTGTTCTCCAGGCTCGAGCAGCCGATCCGGACTATGTCATTGATCTCACCTAGGTGATAACTGAAAGGAGACACTGGCTGTTGAAATTAGCATTGCTGCTAGCTGCACAAACCCCGTGGTGTGTGGTCGGTATTGCTGCTAGCTGCACAAACCCCGTGGTGTGTGGTCGGTATTGCTGCTAGCTGCACAAACACCGTAGTGTGTGGTCGGTATTGCTGCTAGCTGCACAAACGCCCGTATTGTGTGTGGTCGGTATTGCTGCTAGCTGCACAAACCCCCGTTGTGTGTAGTCGGTATTGCTGCTAGCTGCACAAACCCCCGTATTGTGTGTGGTCGGTATTGCTGCTAGCTGCACAAACCCCCGTTGTGTGTGGTCGGTATTGCTGCTAGCTGCACAAACCCCCGTAGTGTGTGGTCGGTATTGCTGCTAGCTGCACAAACCCCCGTAGTGTGTGGTCGGTATTGCTGCTAGCTGCACAAACCCCCGTATTGTGTGTGGTCGGTATTGCTGCTAGCTGCACAAACCCCCGTAGTGTGTGTGGTCGGTATTGCTGCTAGCTGCACAAACCCCGTGGTGTGTGGTCGGTATTGCTGCTAGCTGCACAAACCCCGTGGTGTGTGGTCGGTATTGCTGCTAGCTGCACAAACTCCGTAGTGTGTGGTCGGTATTGCTGCTAGCTGCACAAACGCCCGTATTGTGTGTGGTCGGTATTGCTGCTAGCTGCACAAACCCCGTAGTGTGTGGTCGGTATTGCTGCTAGCTGCACAAACCCCCGTAGTGTGTGTGGTCGGTATTGCTGCTAGCTGCACAAACCCCGTGGTGTGTGGTCGGTATTGCTGCTAGCTGCACAAACCCCGTGGTGTGTGGTCGGTATTGCTGCTAGCTGCACAAACTCCGTAGTGTGTGGTCGGTATTGCTGCTAGCTGCACAAACGCCCGTATTGTGTGTGGTCGGTATTGCTGCTAGCTGCACAAACCCCCGTATTGTGTGTGGTCGGTATTGCTGCTAGCTGCACAAACCCCCGTTGTGTGTGGTCGGTATTGCTGCTAGCTGCACAAACCCCCGTAGTGTGTGGTCGGTATTGCTGCTAGCTGCACAAACCCCCGTAGTGTGTGTGGTCGGTATTGCTGCTAGCTGCACAAACCTCCGTAGTGTGTGTGGTCGGTATTGCTGCTAGCTGCACAAACCCCCGTAGTGTGTGTGGTCGGTATTGCTGCTAGCTGCACAAACCCCCGTAGTGTGTGTGGTCGGTATTGCTGCTAGCTGCACAAACCCCGTAGTGTGTGGTCGGTATTGCTGCTAGCTGCACAAACCCCCGTATTGTGTGTGGTCGGTATTGCTGCTAACTGCACAAACCCCCGTATTGTGTGTGGTCGGTATTGCTGCTAGCTGCACAAACCCCCGTAGTGTGTGTGGTCGGTATTGCTGCTAGCTGCACAAACCCCCGTATTGTGTGTGGTCGGTATTGCTGCTAGCTGCACAAACCCCCGTTGTGTGTGGTCGGTATTGCTGCTAGCTGCACAAACCCCCGTATTGTGTGTGGTCGGTATTGCTGCTAGCTGCACAAACCCCCGTATTGTGTGTGGTCGGTATTGCTGCTAGCTGCACAAACCCCGTTGTGTGTGGTCGGTATTGCTGCTAGCTGCACAAACCCCCGTAGTGTCTGGTCGGTATTGCTGCAGTCTATACTAAAAAAAGAAAAGGTTTGATTTAATTCATCTGGCCGGATGTTGCACGTGATCGGCTTAATTCAGATTACGGTTCGAACCCCAACGACTCAAACATCTCAACCTGACAGTGATATTTTCATGGGATCTCACCTAACCCTGTGTTGCACCTGTTTCTTCAAAGGAATTTCACATGCTCTAAAAAAAAAAGCACTAACTATGGTAACTAATGATTGCACACAAATCTTGCACGGCGATTAGATAGACTATACCAGGGGGTGGGCAAATGTTTTGGGTCGCGGGCTACGGTGGATTCGTATATTTGACCTGCGGGCCGGGCCAAGCGTGGGATGTTGCTATGAACTGATTTAAACTGCAGGTGAAATGTCTTAACATAAACGGCTGGTGGTGTGCTGCACTCTGAAACAAGTGGCGGGTCGGGGGTAAACAGTATGGCGGGACGGACTTGTCCTGTGTAGAGTAGTTTTCCCATGTCTGGATTAGACAGACTGACAGGTAGATAGATAGATAGATAGATAGATAGATAGATAGATAGATAGATAGATAGATAGATAGATAGATAGATAGATAGATAGATAGATAGATAGATAGATAGATAGATAGATAGATAGATAGATAGATAGATAGATAGATAGATAGATAGATAGATAGATTAGATATATATATATATATATATATATAGATAGATAGATATATAGATAGATAGATAGATAGATAGATAGATAGATAGATAGATAGATAGATAGATAGATAGATAGATAGATAGATAGATAGATAGATAGATAGATAGATAGATAGATAGATAGATAGATAGATAGATAGATAGATAGATAGATAGATAGATAGATAGATAGATAGTCTAAGTGAACATAAGCTCATGGCTGTCCCCCGACTCCCCCCCCGTCCTACTGGTGCTCATCAATCAAACGTGATGGAATACAGAATCTATATTACGTGTATAGATATATTTCTATGATTACGAGTGTGTGTGTGTGTGTTCAATTAATTATGACTGACTTATCAAGCATTCTAAAGTGTCATCCAATATCCTATGCATGCCGCAATCTGTTCTTGGATTTTTGTGCGGTTCCAAATAAGGCAGTGTTTTCTATTACGCAGTGGCTACGGTTCGGTCCGACCGAACTCGTATTTTTTTTTACTTCGGGTACCAGCCATAGATAATATTGCTCCACACCCTAACCCTATCCCTAACCCTAACCCTAATCCTAAAAAAAAAAATTCTGAAAAAAAAATATGTATATATGCCATGTTCCTTATTCCCTAATATAATGGTTTTGGCTGGTGCCAGATTCATTGCGTTTCTGTTATTAAATCAAATTAGTTTGATCACCAAATATTTAAAGTATTCATGAATAAGACTCCCATCCACAGCCTTAAAACCTCAATCGTAATATACAATATATATATATATATATATATATATATATATATATATATATATATATATCGTAGTTCCCATATACACTTGTACCTAAAGTAAAATAGTGCATCCAACCCCTGCCAAATGACCCCGCTGCCCTATGACCTGTGTTTGTGTTCACCTTTTAAGAAGATATGATAGTTTCTCGTTCAATTAAATGGAGAGGAAAAAAAAAATTATATTGGGTGAAATTAACCGAATCTGTGATCAATGACATAGAAAGTCGTAAATCTTTTTTTTTTTTATTTTTTAAATGGCGAGCTGTTGGAGATAATCGTCTTTTTATATGAAACAGATCGTTTTATGGAAACGCATTTTTTTCGGTCTTTACTGCGCGCGTCTGGTCTTGTTATTCGGTTCTGCATGGGTGTGAACTATAGAACATAAAGGTACGGTGTCCCACTGCTCGAACAGAAACATGTTTTTAAGAATTAACGGTTTTTTTTTCGGTCTTTTTGTAGAATAAATACAAAGTTTGTTTAAAAAAAGGTTAACTATTTCCGAAATATCAGAACCAATTTAATGGTTGCTTTCTATTATCGCCAATGAAATTACAGGGCATAAAACTTTTATTTATGTTATAAAACTAATAGTGTGTTGTAGACATTTATAATTTATATAGTTGGAGTTTTTATGCCTCTACACATGCGCGGCTATTGGAATGTATCGCCTTATACATTCACACTAACGAACGTATCATATACATTCCTTTTACGGTGTATTTAATAGAAAGCAGTTGGGTATTTATTTCCGTGTGTTGTCAGCTTGAGTTGAACAGCTGGTAAGAAGAAGAAAAAAAAAAAGAAATGATTTCTCAATAGGTGGCGTTGAGGTTGTGAGCCTGACCGGCGTTGTAAAGGTTATGGGTTTGAATCCCAACTGTTGAATGTATTGGAGCCGTTCTTATGATTCTGGATGCCATAAGCAGAGAATTTGACAAATATTTTGGCCTCAAGCTCAAGTACCTGATGTGGCCCTGACAGTACCAGGTTTCGAAGTTGCACCGAAAGGGGGCGCTTCGGGGGGGGGGTAGGCCCCAGGTTTGTCGCCTTGTTTGTGTGATGTGATAGTGTAAATATTCGCCCAATGTGTGTAGATTCATTGATGGTCAGCGGACTGTCTTAGAATTGCGATGTGCACTCTGTCACGTGATTTTCGGTCAAGTGTTTCTGAATGTCCTATGCTGGCCTATACCAAAGTACGCTCCGGTGTGCTTAACTGCAGATTATTTTGACACTTATTTTTTCTCTTTACAAGGTGAGTCACGAAAGCCAAATTGTCTTATGTCCTTGGAATCGTAAAATATAAGAACTACTATGGTTGGGAGCTACTAGTAAACTGTACCGATGGTGGCTACTGGTTGAGAGTTACTAGGAAACTGTACCGATGGTGGCTACTGGTTTGATTTCTGATCAAAAGAGAAATACACCATTCTTACTGCTGTGCCACTGCCAGTAAATCACGTGCCAAAAAACAATCTCAGACAACTCGACACCCATTCTGACTCCCCCCCCCCCTCCCAACTCCAAACGAGTTCTAAGAGACTAAGTTTTCGACTCACTGCACAATCAAACGCGTGTCACGTGGTATAAATTAAGAAAACAACAAACACAATAACTGCAAGTACATTTCGTTTACTTTATAGCCAAGGGGCCCTCAGAGCACAGGGCATCTTACGTTTCCAGGTTATCTCACCTCCCTCCTACCTTGTTGCTACGGGCCTGCTTACATGGACATTATATGAACATTCCATTCAGCTCTTATAGCGGTCAGTATTACTGGAATGTGACTTCTGGTCACATCTACTTTTTTTTAAATGGCATTTTAGTAATGGCTTCTTTAGCATCCATCCTGTATGTATGGCTTCTTTAATGTCCATCCTGAAAAGTTTATAGCACACACGCACACACACAGACACACACACACAGGCACACATACAGTTTGGACATGAAAAATGGGTTGTTGAAGTGTTGAGATATACAATGTAAAATACCAACTGTGGGAGCAGGGTTGGCCATATTTTTTTTTCTTTTTCCTCTTTCTTTCACACAATCCAATAGGTCATCTGCTTCAACTTGTTCCCAGACCTCTGACCTTCTGCGCGTGACATGAGCGTGGCAGACTGTGGGAAAACTCCATCGCGTGGTTGTTTCAGCCAAATAACAAAATTAAAAAAAAAAAGCCCTGTGAAAACTGAAGCGGTGGAGACAGAGAGAGAGAGAGAGAGAGAGAGACAGAGAGAGAGAGAGAGAGAGACAGAGAGATGCCAGTGATGGGGGGTTGGGGGAGGGGGAGTGGGGGGAAAGATCCAGACTCCGACAGGTTTCCCCACCCATTCATTTCACCCCCACCCTTTCTCCGTCCCATCCACCATGAGAACGCGTTGCCCGCACTTGTCTTTTTAAAAAAAAAAACCTCGCCCGACCCCCCCCCATCCCCCACCCCCCCAATTTCCCCTACACGAGCATTAAGGGGAAATAATAAGGGAATCTCGGATTTCACCTTCTTTTGACCATTGCCCCACCATTGTCCACCATTTCTTTAGTCCAGTATTAGTGCTATCTTTTTTTTTTTTTATTATGAGTTGTGGGAAGGCGGGAGAGAGAGATTTTTTCTGAGTTGGCGGTTTGGGTTGTAGAAAGGGCTAGTGGCCAGTGGGGGAGGGGGGGTCTCTCCATGAAAGACAATACTACAAGTACGTAGAGAGGAGGGGGGAGGGAGGGGGGGAATGCTTCAGAATCAGAGACTCTGGCTCTTTAGCTTAAAGTAGGTATTGAAAAGTAAAGAATCAACATTCTTCATAGAAAGTGAAGTGATAGGAAAACTGTACGTGGTAAATGACATGTGGCCATTAGACCACATGTGACCTGGCTGAGATTTAAGTGACGATGTTTAATATTTAAATATTGGGTTTATAAAAAAAAAACAACTATAGCTTCGGTAACATGATAGCTTATGATATTAAAAAAAAAACGAACACTTTAATGGTACATACAAAATGTTAACATAAGAACAGGCAATAATGTGATATCAGCATATGTGGTTCTATCAATTGAAAATAGTTCACATTTAGTGCACTGTCAGGCGCCATCTTTCACATGGTCTAGAGTGGCGTCAGCATAGAGAGAAGACGTGAAAACTTGATTGATAACTAATGGGGCATTCTAGATGTTGACAGAAACACCTTTAGACAAGGGCAGCATGATGGCGTACACACAGAAGTACATGTGGGAGTACCAATAGAAGTACATGTGGACGTACAAATAGAAATACATGTGGACGTACAAATAGAAGTGCATGTGGACGTACAAATAGAAGTACATGTGGACGTACAAATAGAAGTGCATGTGGACGTACAAATAGAAGTACATGTGGACGTACAAATAGAAGTACATGTGGACGTACAAATAGAAGTACATGTGGACGTACAAATAGAAATACATGTAGGTCGCTCTTATGATCTTATGTGGGCTCAGGGCAAAGGCCTCTTTCGGTGTCATTGTTTCCTGATTCACTATGGTCAAAATCCTGATGTATCTTGTCAAAAGAGGGTTCAAATCCCAAAACACACACACATACACACACTCTCTCTCTCACTTTCTCTCTGACGTTTTGTGTTTCGTTCGTGAGAGACATGATGACCTCCGCTATCCGTCGGTGACCACTGCACTCACTGTAATAGAATGAGCGCAGATAGAAAATCCTATGATGCTATGTAATGATGCTATACAATGAGGAATTTTATATGTTTTCATAATGTGACTAGTCGTTTTGAAGTTCAAAGGGTTAAGTCTTACTTCAGAAGCGGCCTTAGAGAGATGAAGAAGTAGGCAATCGCATTGTCATAGGCGTAGTCCTGAGTTTAATTTTGTTCCATATTTGGGGTCAAAATAATCTCTGTTTACCCCCCCCCCCCCATCAAGCGATGGAATCGACGGGTTCAACTCGTCACAAACTGCCGAAAAGTGAAAATATACAAAGCGTTGCAAATGTAATAAACAAGATTTTTTTCTTCTCAGAAATATAACATACGTCAGTCAATTTTGTTGCAAATGTGACCTTTGTTCCGCCTACGTGACCTTCACATTCGGCACCTACGCATTATGATTCACGTTTGCAGCACCCGTCCCCCCACCCACCCCACCACACCCTCCGGTGCAATATATCCACATCCACAAACAACATATTCCAGATGGTCAGAAAGTCTCATTGCCATTTGCGTCAGCCATAATGGAAACCCTTCGCACTGAGAGCGGGAGTACGTGGAGATCAAGGAAGATAGGGTTAATACACTAGCTAGCGTTTACAGCACACTGAGTTCTAGATCAGTGCATTGATGCGTCATATAACAATTAACACCTTCGTGTTTGACGTTACACAAAAAGGTCCACACATCTACGGTTTGTTGCACTTGTATCACGCAGTGAGGACTCGGATATGGGTGACACCCAGAGCCTTTCTTATGGACAGACCAATCAGGCGACAGCCTCGGGCCCCCCCCCACCTCCACCAACGGTCACAAGAGCCTCTCCCCTGAACCCCATCCCTAACAAGTGTATCAGGGCCCCGACGGGTATTTTGCCTTGGGCCACCCCAAACCTCTGCCTATGGCCCTAATAAAGACCTGGAGAGTGTCTCTGTAGATGATACGCAATGATTGACACCTATGTGGTTTTATGTTCTATCTATAAATATGAGCTCAGAGGTTTGGTGATGTCAAACAAGTGTGCTTAATTAACCTGTTCACATTTGATCCCCGCGTTGAAACATCTATTCTAGTCAGGGCGGACGCCAGAATGATTTATATCAATATCTATTTATAGAAGAAATATGTTAACAATTTTATATCAATATCTATTTATAGAAGAAATATGTTAACAATTTATATCAATATCTATTTATAGAAGAAGTATGTTAACAATTTTATATCAATATCTATTTATAGAAGAAATATGGTAACAATTTATATCAAAATCTACTTATAGAAGAAATATGTTAACAATTTATATCAATATCTATTTATAGAAGAAATATGTTAACAATTTATATCAATATCTATTTATAGAATATGTTAACAATTTATATCAATATATATTTATAGAAAAATATGTAAAACAATTTTTTTAAACTGAGATTGACCTCTTTAATGGCCGTGAGTTGTGCACCCCTGCTATACAACAGTTATCCTGGATGGGATGTCAAATGAGAATGAACACAAATCTGATACGAAATTAACGCTACTGTTAACAGCTTCTCTGTTCAACTTGAGTTATCCAACTCAATGCAGAACCTAGGGATTTGGGGGCCGGGGGCTTGGCCTCTTTGTGGGGGGGGGGCCTGCATTTTGACATCATAACATGAGATCATATATTTAATAATTAATGTAAAAAAAATTTTGCCCCCCCCTCAAGATGGGGCCCGGGGACACTTTCGAATTTGGACCCCCATTGTGTTAACGCGTCGGCCAACAGATAACATTCCGGGATGCCCCAATAGTATACAGGATGGGGCCTTGAATGCTAACTATACACAATGTTTTCTAGTGAAAGGTTATCTTAGGAGACACAGTGGGGGCCGTCCGGGGACCCTCCATGCTCTGCCCAACAGCCAGACGTTCATTCAATTTCATATAGTGAACATATGATATCTATTTGGGCACGTTGAGAGGATGGGGGAGGGATGTGGTATTCCTATATATATATACTGTTACTATGGTCATCGGACCACGCCTATGATACTCGCCCAATGCCCCGCTTGTTGACCCGCATTTCAAATGCCGCCCCTGTCAGGAGTCACTATTGGGGGGGGGTACCATTGCTGGGGTCGCTTATGGCCACTAAGGTCACGTGGGCAGAACAATGGCCACTAAGGACTTGAGAAATAATTTTTGTACAGACTGTATTCTCAGTTGAAGCCATTACACATATAAATATCATACCTTGGTTGTTGGCTGGAATATTTGATTTTAATAATCTGAATATCATGTATGAAATATGGCTTTTACTGTATGAGAATACACATGGAATATCAGCTTTTACTCACCTTGCTTAAAGTGGTCAAATTTAGAATTAGATGTCTGGTGAGCTATAGTAGAGGTATTTTTTAATACCTCTGCATTAAATTATATTTACAGATTGAGATTCGTGAAATTTGTTTTGTTGTTTCTGAGTTTTGAACCATCAGCTGTGATTTTGAGTTTTGTACTACCAGCTGTGATTTTTGAGTTTTGTACTACCAGCTGTGATTTTTGAGTTTTGTACTACCAGCTGTGATTTTGAGTTTTGTACTACCAGCTGTGATTTTGAGTTTTGAACCACCAGCTGTGATTTTGAGTTTTGTACTACCAGCTGTGATTTTGAGTTTTGAACCATCAGCTGTGATTTTGAATTTTGTACTACTAGCTGTGATTTTGAGTTTTGAACTACCAGCTGTGATTTTGAGTTTTGTACTACCAGCTGTGATTCTGAGTTTTGAATTTTGAGTCATTTC
>JAGDYQ010000266.1:42730-145230 GCA_021962125.1 Bulinus truncatus
GGCTTGAAAGGGGTCCGTGGGCAAGTCAATGAAATTAGCGATTTCTCGTATAAAGTATTGCTTGGTTTGGTTGATTGGTTAGCTTTTAGCATAACAAAAAAAAAATACAAGCTATGCCAATGTTTCCGGTACAGACAACGATGTGCAGAAATGAAAACTCCGCTAGTATTTGCTTATGCTACGTCTGAAATATGAACTAGACTGCATACTACATGTCCTTGTGTAGTGAGTTTTTGAGTCGTGTCATCTTGGCAATGTTTCTTACTTAATGAGCTATGGCGTCACTGTTAAAACATCCGCAAGTGCGACATCGTGTGTATTGTTGATAAATAGGTCTGGTTGATCATGCTGTAATGTTTTTATAACATACTTTAGAAGGGCGGAATGCGCCATAGATACTATGAGATTACAATGTCGGTCATGTTTAGAGAGAGTTTGTATTTTTAGGTGACACATACCTGGGAAAAAGATGACCTGGTTAGGCTGGAATTAAAAGCAAGGCTTAGCGGCCTTGAGTTTTCAAGAGACAAATGTTGTGAAAAGCTAATTATATACTGTCTGGTATCGTATGTATGGCGCCGAATTTCTACATGGGTTTGATTAATGTTACAAAGACAGTGTCCCAAAGTTTCTAGGTTGAGCATTGTATTTACAAGAATATGGATCATTGGGTTAGGGATCAGAGTTAATTAGTTAGTCACTAAATTATAAATTTTCAGGGTTACTGCTGTTTTGACTGAAATAAAAGAATATCCCCAATGAGGGATGGACCAATCAGAGACAACAACATAGGTGAGAAGACGCAGTAATTAGGGTCTTACAAAAGAAGTTAGCAGATCTTTTGATAGGTATAGAGATTGGAAGAGAGAAAGAGAGGGGAGGAGGAGAACAGAGTGGTACAGACATACAGTTCCACAAAAATTGGCAACCCACGGGATAGAGTAGTGATGTTTCAGTGAATATGTATCTTGGATTGTATAGTTTTATGCTACTCATATTTTGAAATTATATTTTGTGTAATCGTCACTTAAACTACACGAATAGGACTTGGCAATTTAAATCATTTATTTGTGTATAACTACATAATACGAATAGTTATGACATGGATAAATTTGTGAAGAGGAAAACTGACCAGAACCTGGAAGATTCTGACGATCAAGCAGCCAAAGACGAACGAAAAAGAAAACGGCGCAAGTATAATCCAGAATATATATCATTCGGCTTCACCGCAGGGGGAGACCGATGCTGACCAACCTCTTTGTGTCGTGTGCTTGCAAACATTATCGAGCGTTCCAATGAAGCCTGCCAAATTGAGGCGCCATTTGACCACAATGCATTCGGAACTTGCCAGTAAACCGAATGAATACTTTGAGATGCGGAAAGAGCTCTGTTTGAAACAGAAAGGCAAACTGGTGGCCTGCACTACTGTGAACGAGAATGCTCTTCGATCGTCATATTTAGTAGCTTTACGAATAGCGCGTTCCAAAAAAACCTCACACAATTGCAGAAGAGCTAATTCTACCAGCAGCAGTCGACATTTGCGAAGTCCGACAGGACACTGCACTTGCAATTCAGCAGACTGTCACTGTTGTCGTTCTGGCTAACATGTTTCCAGAAGTACTCGCTGCTGTCAGACAAAGCCATCAATGTCCTGCTACCATTTTCTACGACGTACTTGTGCGAAACTGTATTCTCTGCTGTTACTGCGATGAAGACCAAGTACAGGTCCAGACTGGACATTGAACATGAAATACACATATGGTTATCACGCATACCACCATGTTTGGACAAACTCTGTAGTGCCAAAAAGGCACAGCCTTCCCACTGAACAGTAAAACTGTGTAACGGACATACCAGTGGAATAAATACTCGGTGAGTATTTCATTATTTGGATAGGTAGATATTCCCGTATGTAAAATGACTTTTACATTATGTGCGCGTAGGCCTACCGTTTATCAGAATTTAAGTAGATTGCATCCGTAAACTTAATAAGACATATTAGGGCCCGACCCGAGGTACGAAAAGTTAAGGCCAGGGCACCTTGGTCTCTGGGGTCCGCCACCCGAGCGTAGTATGTCTGTGGGGTCCGCAGGGTAAAAAAGGTTGAAAACCTCTGTCCTAAGATAACCTTTCACTAGAAAACATTGTGTATAATTAGCATTCAAGGCCCCATCTTGTATACTATTGGGGCATCCCGGAATGTTATCTGTTGGCCGACGCGTTAAAACAATGGGGGTCCAAATTCGAAAGTGTCCCCGGGCCCCATCTTGAGGGGGGGCAAAATGTTTTTTTACATTAATTATTAAATATAAGATCTCACGTTATGATGTCAAAATGCAGCCCCCCGCAAAGAGGCCAAAAAAAATTGTTTACATATTTTTCTATAAATATATATTGATATAAATTGTTAACATATTCTATAAATAGATATTGATATAAATTATTAACATTTTCTATAAATAGATATTGATATAAATTATTAACATTTATTCTATAAATAGATATTGATATAAATTGTTAACATATTCTATAAATAGATATTGATATAAATTGTCAACATATTTCTTCTATAAATAGATATTGATATAAATTGTTAACATATTTCTTCTATAAATAGATATTGATATAAATTGTTAACATATTTCTTCTATAAATAGATATTGATATAATTTGTTAACATATTTCTTCTATAAATAGATATTGATATAAATTGTTAACATATTTCTTCTATAAATAGATATTGATATAAATTAGTCTGGCGGCCGCCCTGACTAGAATAGATGTTTCAACGCGGGGATCAAATGTGAACAGGTTAATTAAGCACGCTTGTTTGACATCATCAAACCTCTCAGCTCATATTTATAGATTGAACATAAAACCACATAGGCGTCAATCATTGCGTATCATCGACAGAGACACTCCCCAGGTCTTTATTAGGGCCATAGGCAGAGGTTTGGGATGGCCCAGGGCAAAATACCCGTTGGGGGCCCTGATACACTTGTTAGGGTTGGATTCAGGGAAGAGGCTCTTGTGACCGTTGGTGGAGGAGGGGGGGGCGAGGCTGTCGTCTGATTGGTCTGTCCATAAGAAAGGCTCTGAGTGTCCCCCTATCCGAGCCCTCACTGCATGATATAAGTGCAACAAACCGTAGATGTGTGGACCTTTTTGTGTAACGTCAAACACGAAGGTGTTAATTGTTATATGACGCATCAATGCACTGATCTAGAACTCAGTGTGCTGTAAACGCTAGCTAGTGTATTAACCCTATCTTCCTTGATCTCCACGTACTCCCGCTCTCAGTGCGAAGGGTTTCCATTATGGCTGACGCAAATGGCAATGAGACTTTCTGACCATCTGGAATATGTTGTTTGTGGATGTGGATATATTGCACCAGAGGGTGGGGTGGGGTGGGGGGGGGGGGCGGGTGCTGCAAACGTGAATCATAATGCGTAGGTGCCGAATGTGAAGGTCACGTGGGCAGAACAAAGGTCACATTTGCAACAAAATCGACTGACGTTTGTTATATTTCTGAGAAAAAAAATCTTTGTTTATTATTACATTTGCAACGCTTTGTATATTTTCACTTTTCGGGAGTTTGTGACGAGTTGAACCCGTCGATTCCATCGCTTGATGGGTGGGTGGGGGGGGGGGGCAAACAGAGATTATTTTTGACCCCCAAATATGAAACAAAATTAAACTCAGGACTACGCCTATGACAATGCGATTGCCTACTTCTTCATCTCTGTAAGGCCGCTTCTGAAGTAAGACTTAACCCTTTGAACTTCAAAACGACTAGTCACATTATGAAAACAAATAAAATTCCTCATTGTATAGCATTACATAGCATAATTGTATAGTATCATTACATAGCACCATTACATAACATCAGTACATAGTATCATTACATAGCATCATTACATAACATCATTACATACATTATACATAACAATTACAATTCACCATTCACCCCCTTCCAACACAAAAATAAAACTTATGTTGCTTCTTTTCATCTTCTTCATAGAAATCAAATTTCATTCTGGGACAAAGTTTAAGAATTTCTCGCTGGTTTTCAGACGAAACTTTAATCATGTTTGGATTTTTCTGTCTACGCTCATTCTATTACAGTGAGTGCAGTGGTCACAGATAGACAGCGGAGGTCATCATGTTTCTCACGATGAAAACACAAACCGTCAGAGAGAGCGAGCAAGAGAGAGAGAGAGAGAGAGAGAGAGAGAGAGAGAGAGAGAGAGAGAGAGAGAGAGTATTTGTGTGTGTGTGTTGGGATTTAAACCCTCTTTTGTCAAGATACATCAGGATATAGGATCATAGTGAATCAGTAAACAATGAAACCGAAAGAGGCCTTTGCCTTGGGCCCACATAAGATCATAAGAGCGACCTACATGTACTTCTATTTGTACGTCCAGTCGTCCACACGTACTTCTATGTGTACGTTCACATGTACTTCTGTGTGTACGCCCACATGCACTTCTATTTGTACGCCCACATGTACTTATATTTGCACGTTCACATGTACTTCTGTGTGTACGCCCACATGCCCTTCTATTTGTACGCCCACATGTACTTATATTTGCACGTTCACATGTACTTCTGTGTGTACGCCCACATGTGCTTCTATTTGTTTGTCCACATGTACTTCTATTTGTACGTCCACATGTACTTCTGTTTGTACGCCCTCAGTACTTCTATTTGTACGCCCAGATGTACTTCTGTGTGTACGCCATCATGCTGCCCTTGTCTAAAGGTGTTTCTGTCAACATCTAGAATGCCCTATCAGTTATCAATCAAGTTTTTACGTCTTCTCTCTACGCAGTCGCCACACTAGACCAGACCACGGGTCGGCAACCTTTTGAGACGGAACAGCCAAAAGTTAAAATTTGTATTTTTCTCAGTTTTTAAAGAGCCACTAAACTTTTTGTTGCAATATTATGGTATTTGACTAGGCCGCAATGTGACATCGAAAGAGCCACATGCGGCTCGCGAGCCGCTGGTTGCCGACCCCTGCACTAGACCATGTGAAAGATGGCGGCTGACAGTGCACTAAATGTGAACTATTTTCAATTGATAGAACCACATATGCTGATATCACATTATTGCCTGTTCTTATGCTAACATTTTGTATGTACCATTAAATTGTTCGATTTTTTAAAATTATCATAAGCTATCATGTTACCGAAGCTATAGTTGTTTTTTTATAAACCCAATACTTAAGTATTTAAACATCGTCACTTAAATCTCAGCCAGGTCACATGTGGTCCAATGGCCACATGTCATTTACCACGTACAGTTTTCCTATCACTTCACTTTCTATGAAGAATGTTGATTCTTTACTTTTCAATACATACTTTAAGCTAAAGAGCCAGAGTCTCTGATTCTGAAGCATTCCCCCCCTCCCCCCCCCTCTCTACGTACTTGTATTATTGTCTTTCATGAAGGACCCCCCCCCCCACTGGCCACTAGCCCTTTCTACAACCCAAACCGCCAACTCAGAAAAAATCTCTCTCCCGCCTTCCCACCACAACTCATAATAATAAAAAAAAAAAAGATAGCACTAATACTGGACTAAAGAAATATGTGGACAATGGTGGGCAATGGTCAAAAGAAGGTGAAATCCGAGATTCCCTTATTATTTCCCCTTAATACTCGTGTAGGTAAAGGGGGGGAGGGGGGGGGTCGGGCGAGGTTTTTTTTTTAAAAAAAAAGACAAGTGCGAGCAACGAGTTCTCATGGTGGATGGGAAGGGAGAAAGGGGGTGGGGGGGGGAGATGAAATGAATGGATGGGGAAACCTGTCGGAGTCTGGATCTTTCTCCCACTCTCTCCCCTTCCCCCCCCCATCACTGGCATCTCTCTCTCTTTCTCTCTCTCTGTCTCTCTTTCTCTCCCTCTCTCTCTCTCCACCGCTTCAGTTTTCACAGGGCTTTTTTTTTTTTTAATTTTGTTATTTGGCTGAAACAACCACGCGATGGAGTTTTCCCACAGTCTGCCACGCTCATGTCACGCGCAGAAGGTCAGAGGTCAGAGGTCTGGGAACAAGTTGAAGCAGATGACCTATTGGATTGTGTGAAAGAAAGAGAAAAAAGAAAAAAAATATGGCCAACCCTGCTCCCACAGTTGGTATCTTACATTGTATATCTCAACACTTCAACAACCCATTTTTCATGTCCAAACTGTATGTGTGTGTTTGTGTGTGTGCTATAAACTTTTCAGGATGGACATTAAAGAAGCCATACATACAGGATGGATGCTAAAGAAGCCATTACTAAAATGTCATTTAAAAAAAAGTAGATGTGACCAGAAGTCACATTCCAGCAATACTGGCCGCTATAAGAGCTGAATGGAATGTTCATATAATGTCCATGTAAGCAGGCCCGTAGCAACAAGGTAGGAGGGAGGTGTGATAACCTGGAAACCTGTGCTCTGAGGGCCCTTTGGCTATAAAGTAAATGAAATGTACTTGCAGTTATTGTGTTTGTTTTTTTGTTACTTTATACCACGTGACACGTGTGTCTATTTGAATGTGCAGTGAGTCGAAAACTTAGTCTCTTAGAACTCGTTTGGAGTTGGGGGTGGGGGTTCAGAATGGGTGTCGAGTTGTCTAAGATTGTTTTTTGGCACGTGATTTACTGGCAGTGGCACAGCAGTAAGAATGGTGTATTTCTTTTTTGATCAGAAATCAAACCAGTAGCCACCATCGGTACAGTTTCCTAGTAGCTCCCAACCAGTAGCCACCATCGGCACAGTTTCCTAGTAGCTCCCAACCAGTAGTAGCCGCCATCGGTACAGTTTCCTAGTAGCTCCCAACCAGTAGCCGCCATCGGTACAGTTTCCTAGTAGCTCCCAACCAGTAGCCGCCATCGGTACAGTTTCCTAGTAGCTCCCAACCAGTAGCCGCCATCGGTACAGTTTCCTAGTAGCTCCCAACCAGTAGCCGCCATCGGTACAGTTTCCTAGTAGTTCCCAACCATAGTAGTTCTTATATTTTACGACATGAGACAATCTGGCTTTCGTGACTCACCTTGTAAAGAGAAAAAAATAAGTGTCAAAATAATCTGCAGTTAGGCACACCGGAGCGTACTTTGGTATAGGCCATCATAGGACATTCATAAACACTTGACCGAAAATCACGTGACAGAGTAAACATCGCAATTGTAAGACAGTCCGCTGACCATCATAGGTGCTACACACATTTGGGCGAATATTTACACTATCACATCACACAAACAAGGCGACAAACTCGGGCCCCCCGAAGGGCCCCCTTTCAGTGCAACTTCGAAACCTGGTACTGTCAGGGCCACATCAGGCACTTGCGCTTGCGGCCAAAATATTTGTCAAAATTCTCTGCTTATGGCATCCAGAATCATAAGAACGGCTCCAATACATTCAACGGTTGGGATTCAAACCCGTAACCTGTACAACGCCGGTCAGGCTCACAACCTCAACGCCACCTATTGAGAAATCATTTCTGCTTTTTTTTCTTCTTACCAGCTGTTCAACTCAAGCTGACAACACACGGAAATAAACACCTAACTGCTTTCTATTAAATACACCGTAAAAGGAATTTATATGATACGTTCGTTACTGTGAATGCATAAGGCAATACATTCCAATAGCCGCGCATGTGTAGAGGCATAAAAACTCCAACTATATAAATTATAAATGTCTACAACACACTGTTAGTTTTATAACATAAATAAAAGTTTTATGCCTGTAATTTCATTGGCGATAATAGAAAGCAACCATTAAATTGGTTCTGATGTTTCGGAAATGTTGAACTTTTTTTCAACAAACTTTGTATTTATTCTACAAAAAGACCGAAAAACCGTTAATTCTTAAAAACATGTTTTTATTCGAGCAGTGGGACACCGTACCTTTCAGTTCTATATTTCACACACACGCAGAACCGAATAACAAGACCAGACGCGCGCAGTAAAGACCAAAAAAATGCGTTTCCATAAAACGATCTGTTTCATATAAAAAGACGATTATCTCCAACAGCTCGCCATTTACAAAAATAAAAAAGATTTACGACTTTCTATGTCATTGATCACAGATTCGGTTAATTTCACCCAATGTAGTTTTTTTGCTCTCCATTTAATTGAACGAGAAACTATCCTATCTTCTTAAAAGGTGAACACAAACACAGGTCATAGGGCAGCGGGGTCATTTGGCAGGGGTTGGATGTACTATTTTACTTTAGGTGCACGTGTATATGGGAACTACGATTGTATATATAACGATATATATAGATTGAGGTTTTAAGGCTGTGTCTTACTCATGAGTCTTACTCATGAATACTTTAAATATTTGGCGATCAAACTAATTTGATTAAATAATAGAAAACACTGCCTTATTTGGAACTGTACAAAACTCGAAGAACAGATTGCGGCACTTTAGAATGCTTGATAAGTCAGTCATAATTAATTGAACACACACACACATAGATCATAGATATATATCTATACACGTAATATAGATTCTGTATTCCGTCACGTTTGATTGATGAGCACCAGTAGGACCGGGGGGGGGGGGAACAGCCATGAGCTTATGTTCACTTAGACTATCTATCTATCTATCTATCTATCTATCTATCTATCTATCTATCTATCTATCTATCTATCTATCTATCTATCTATCTATCTATCTATCTATCTATCTATCTATCTATCTATCTATCTATCTGTCAGTCTGTCTAATCCAGACATGGGGAAACTACGCTACACAGGACAAGTCCGTCCCGCCATACTGTTTACCCCCACCCGTCAATTGTTTCAGAACGCAGCACACCACCAGCCGTTTATGTTCAGACACTTCACCTTCAGTTTATATTAATTCATATCAATATTCCATCCAATTGCTCTTGGCCCGGCCCGCTGGTCAAATATACGAATCCACCGTAGCCCGCGACCCAAAAATTTGCCCACCCCCTGGTATAGTCTATATCTAATCGTCGTGCAAGATTTGTGTGCAATCATTAGTTACCATAGTTAGTGCTTTTATTTTTTAGAGCATGTGAAATTCCTTTGAAGAAACAGGTGCAACACAGGGTTAGGTGAGATCCCATGAAAATATCACTGTCAGGTTGAGATGTTTGAGTCGTTGGGGTTCGAACCGTAATCTGAATTAAGCCGATCACGTGCAACATCCGGCCAGATGAATTAAATCAAACCTTTTCTTTTTTAGTATAAACTGATTTAAACCGACCACATACTACGGGGTTTGTGCATCTAGCAGCAATACCGACCACATACTACAGGGTTTGTGCAGCTAGCAGCAATACCGACCACACACAGCGGAGGTTTGTGCAGCTAGCAGCAATACCGACCACATACTACGGGGTTTGTGCATCTAGCAGCAATACCGACCACATACTACGGGGTTTGTGCAGCTAGCAGCAATACCGACCACACAAAACGGGGTTTGTGCAGCTAGCAGCAATACCGACCACACACAACGGGGTTTGTGCAGCTAGCAGCAATACCTACCACACACAACGGGCTTTGTGCAGCTAGCAGCAATACCGACCACACACAGCGGGGTTTGTGCAGCTAGCAGAAATACCGACAACACACAACGGGGTTTGTGCAGCTAGCAGCAATACCGACCACACACAACGGGGGTCTGTGCAGCTAGCAGCAATGCTAATTTTAACAACCAGTGTCTCCTTTCAGTCATCACCTAGGTGAGATCAATGACATAGTCCGGATCGGCTGCTCGAGCCTGGAGAACAATCACACGCTCTACTGTAAGACCACGGGAGACATATCGGGAACTTGAGCCAAGACCTGAGAAAATTTCCTTTCTCCGGTGATTTCCAAGGAAATTTTTCAGGTCTTGGCTCAAGTTCCCGATGTCTCCCGTGGTGCCTGCATGGCCTATTGCACTATCGGCTATGGTAGGGATGAAAGAAGGGCACCATAAAAACCGTCCCATTAGTGGTTTATAGGATCTAAGAAATTTCATCTCATCCTTACAGGGGTCATCACTCACACTGTAAGACCACACCGTTTGTTGGGTGAAAGGTGAGTGTAATTTATTCGCTAGGCCATTACCGAGTATCTGATGCGGGAAAGAGAGTTCAGTTTTGTAATATATTTAGGAGACTAAAAAAAAAGGGGGGGGGGCATTCTTCGATTCCCTCCCTCTATTAGGCATGAAGCCAGGGGCAGTCACTCTATTCGCCGCCACTGGTTATTGCAATTAATAATGTATGGGGGGGGGGAGACTTGAACTCATCAACAAAACATTATGAACTTAGTGTGAAGTATTCCATAACTATCAAGAAATAAGTGTGTGCAAAAATATATGTATGTCAACCGATATGTCTGTTAAGCACCTCCAGTGGTACATCTGTTAATTATATAGCACCATAAACATCTGGGATATGTGCAGAGGAGCAGCAGTGTGTGTATGTGTGTGTGTGTGTTTGTTAGAGTGTGTGTGTGTGTGTGAGATTGGGGAGGGGGGGCTCAGTTTTATTTATTTATATTTTTTAAATATTTTTATTTTTGTAAATAGTTAGTTGACAGTAGAATCTCCTATCGCGGGGCCTCTCTCAGTCTTGGGGGCCTGGGGAAGGGGGTAGCCCAACGGGGCCACCAGTAAAGGCAAGTGATATTAAAATTAAGTTCAACGCATTGTTTATATCTGTTATCAGGTAGAATGAAATTTTAACAAATAACAACATAGAGATGGAGGAACAGAATAGGTTAAAGATTAAAGTTCATCGGTTGCTTATCAAGAGAAAAATAAACGGGCAACAACAACTTAAGCCCCCCCCCCTCCCAATCCATTTCCCCCCCCCCCCCCCCCCCCCAAGCCTTTGAGATTCGTTTCGTCTGCTGGCAGGTTCTAGCGTGAGCTGCTGACTCGCGTGACTAGAGTGATTCAATAAAAGTTGGAAGTGGGTTAAACTTCTCAGACAGAAGAGCACGAACTGCTCCAGACGACTAGGTCGAGGGTCAAGGCTTCGCGGGTTGGAACAAAAAAAAATTAAGGAAGGGCTGTAGGTAGAGAAATAACAGAAGAAAAAAAAATCAGGCGTAAACTTGTTGATGGAAAGTAGAATTAATAGCAGCGTTTACCCGTACTGAAATATATAGGCCTATCCTATATATATATATATATATATATATATATATATATATATATATATATATATATATATATATATATATATATATAATCGTTTCCTTTTTTGATGAGCAAATGAAACAAAATATAATCGCTCTTTTTATACAATGATTTAACAAAGTCAAATATGGTTTTTTTTTTTTTTAAATAAATCAATATAAATTCAATTCATTGTTACTATACACCCAGAAACAATGCCGGAAACACATTTTATACATATTAAATATGGTGACTAATACTAAACACCAATAAGTAATATTCGTGTGACAATAGAAACAGACAAGAACGTCATAATGTAAAGGAAAAGTAGTCGGCTACTTAGAGCCCGGTATAATGGGGGGCCCCGTATTATGACTGTTATTTGGCCATAATCTATTTTTTAAAGTACAATCTATGGGCGAGTCTCACATTCTGGCAAACTGTCCCGCCACAAGCTACTCCAATAGATACTAATTTAAAAAAAAAATGGGATTGATTGTGTGTGTGTTTGTGTCTGTGTGTGTGTGGAGGGGGGTAAGCAGAGCCGGATATATCACCGTCTCGCTCTGTGCGCGCGCCAGTGGTAACCCAAATGGTGAGGGGCAAAGCCCAGCTTTATACACGATAAAACAAACTTGAAACATTTATTTTACGTCCCCCTTTAAGTATCAAATATTTTCCTCTGCGCCCGGGGCCCCAACCAACCTTAGTCCGCCTCTGGGAGAGATGGAGAGATAATGAGTTTAGAAAAAGGGAAAAAAATAAGTGAGAGAGAGATAGAAAAACAAAAGAGAAAGATGATTGGGTGGTTTCGAGTCGGTGACATACTTTTAACCACTGACTGAAAGTCTTACAGATGATAAAAATAAAATCAAAGACATTTTTGTTTGAATGAACTTCCGTGTTAAAATGAGCAGACGTTATCCAGGAAGTCACAGAGACGTTAGTGCACTAGCAACAGTAATATTAATTGAATAACAAACGGGGAAATAACCGTGCTGCCCTCGAAAATCACATTAGCGTGAATGAGACGTGAATGATGTATAGTAAATATTAAACAAAAGGAAAAAAAAGTTTTCAGTACCCGGATTTGAGAAACATTTTCTGTGAGTATTTCTCAGAATTAAAATGAATATTTTGGGACATACAAAAAAAGGGGAACAATTAAACTGCATATGCGTTATATACAGTGGATTCCGCTTAATTGGGACACCGCTTAATTGGGACAGCCGCTTATTTGGGACAAATCTCAAAGAAACAAAACCAAGAAGCCAACAGTAAATTTATATGTTTAATTGGGACAGCCGCTTAATTGGGACAAAAAGCCTCGGTCCCGATTAAGCGGAATCGACTGTATATCTCAAAATGTTATGAGCGAATAAGCGACAATATGCTGCTAAGTTTTCTCCATGTTTGTATGTCTTTTATTATGACATTAACCTATTATTACGCTATATTTGTTTCCGATTGTATGTGTGATTTTAAAAAAAAACAACAACGAGTGTTTTATAAGTGAAGAATATGACAGTGAGCTGCTGTCATTGGCTGCTATAAATAGATTGTGCCAGGATTTAATTATGATTATCGATCTACTATTCGATAAAACAACAGGAAACATAACAACAAACATTGAATAAATATCACATTCAAAGACACATGCACACATAGCCATTTAAAGCTAAAACAATTTTAAACGTGTCTGGCAAACTTTGAACCTAATAAAGTTAAACATTTGTTTCTTTTTTTTTAATCCTTTATCAACATTCGTTCATTTAATTTTATTTAATTACATTTAATTACATTTCATTATATTTTTCATTCCTATTATAAAAAAAAGCTTCTATTGTTTCGTTTTTATCACATCTTCCAATCGTTCCGTTTTTTTTTTGTTTTTGTTCTCCTCAAGTTGGTTTAAATCGTTTATTTAATTTTAATGCTGAGCACTAAACTGTTCATTATTTGACACCCGCCCCGACATGTTTAGTTGGCATGTTTTTTGTGTGTGATGATAATTGATTCAGCAGCTTACACAAACAATTCGTCGGTGTTATAGAAAAGCAGGAATGAAATTTTTTAAACGTTATTAACAGCAAACCAACAGGGCCGCTGGTCTACTACAAAAAAAAAAAAGATAGTGGGCCCTTCTTATAACACGATGGTGGACCCTTCTTATAACAAGATGGTGGACCCTTCTTATAACACGATGGTGGACCCTTCTTACAACACGATGATGGACTATTCTTATAACAAGTCTTTATTCATCCATTTGTGTATAAGGAATTAAATGTCTACATTTGGAATGTCTCACAATACATCTCGATATGTTCGTATTGATAACAAGAATTGTTCTTAGGTGACTTTAGGCACATACCTAAATATGTTGGTGGGGGGGGGGCTCTTAGACGAAAATCCATGCTAAAGCCCATATACATCAGTTATAACAGGAAGATGTACAAGAAGGGGGCCCTTTTGGCAATGAAGCCCCTGGGCTGTCACCGAGTTTGCCAATTCAAAAAAAACAAACAAAAAAAAAACAGCTCTATAAGTAATAATGTAGAAATACAGTAAAATACATGTACAAATTATGGTATGTACAATATCTCATGGGCCTTATTGAATGAGATTATTATGAGATCATCCCCCCCCCTCTCCCCAGGCCTGCATCCAAAATTAGAACAGTTTGAAGACTCAAATAAAGAACACACGTTTTTGCCTTTCTTTTAGATTTCACAATTTTACGTCCAAAAAACCACAGGAGCTTGACCAAAAGTTAAATATTAAAAAATAAAAACATGGCCTCGCTGGCTCATGACTATATTTCTTTATACTATTTTAACGAACGCCGCCAATCTTTGAATTAAAGAAACTGTTTGCATTTAAAAAAAAAAAAAGAGTGGGGAATCGCCATTGTGAACAGCGTGCCCACGTAAAAAGAATATACCATTCAGGGTAAACAAATACTTTCCTTCTGTTCTTTTTTGTTTAAAATCTTCTTCCTCCGTAGTACTGTCCCCTTCTTTGTAGAAAGGAAATTATTTATAACATTTGCGGTAATTCCCCAAAAAAAACAAACCTTGCAGGTGTTGTTGATGCACACTCGCGAGGATTTTCATTCACAAGAACTACAAGACTAGCTCATTCATGGCCACTTCTCGCGCGTTCTTATTGGCTGAGGCTACTGACGTCACGCCCCCCCCCCCCGTTTCAAACGTTCCAATGGAAAAAAAAAAGTCAGTCGAAAGTGCCAGATAAATCATTTGTCGTTTATATCAACAACTAGGGGAGAGAAAAAAAAGAGAGAGAAAGAAATTCCTGCACTACTACATTTAGAGAGTATTATACAATTTCAATGCATTTTTGGCGGTTGTCAACAATACGTGATACAAAGAGTGACAGAAACTAATGGAATTACCAGCAGCGAGGTGGGAGGGATGGTGGGTATGTGGGTGGAAGAAGGTGTAGTGTGTGGGAGGAAAGAGAGAGGGGGAAAAGGCAAGGGACAGCAACCAGTGGGCAGTAAAAGCAACATGTGCATTGGGGTTGTTGAATGGGGTCAAATGACCATGACTCCGTGGTGATGTTAGGTTTATGTTATCTATCTATCTATCAATCTATCTATCTATCTATCTATCTATCTATCTATCTATCTATCTATCTATCTATCTATCTATCTATCTATCTATCTATCTATCTATCTATCTATCTATCTATCTATCTATCTATCTATCTATCTATCTATCTATCTATCTACATACCTACCTGTCTGTCCGCCTGCCTATTTGTCAGTCTGTTTGTCCGTTCATTTTTTCCATGTATCTACCTATTGTTATTTCATATTGTCATGTTGTCTAGTTTCACCCTATCACATTATAGTTCAATATTGTCATGTAGTCTAGTTTCATCCTATAACATTATAGTTCAATATTGTCATGTAGTCTAGTTTCATCCAATCACATTATAGCTCAATATTGTCATGTAGTCTAGTTTCACCCTATCACATTATAGCTCAATATTGTCATGTAGTCTAGTTTCACCCTATCACACTATAGTTCAGTGCTGTCATGTAGTCTAGTTTCACCCTATAACACTATAGATCAGTACTGTCATGCAGTCTAGTTTCGTCCCATGACGGCGAGAAAGGTAAAAGAAAACGATGGGAGCAACTCGTATACACCTAGAGGCCAAAGGTCATAATAAGAAGTTTCGGTTCAGTGAAGAGACTAAAATGGTGGGAAGTCAGAAAGAAAGAGGAACACACACAGAAGTAGAGATAGAGAGATAGATAGAGAGAGAAAGAGAGAGATTGAGAACGAAAGAAAGAATGGGAGAGGAATGATAAATTTGAAACTTTGGACAAAGAAACCTTTTTTTCTAAAAAAAAATAAGTCACGGTTAAGGTTGTTATTATTGTTTTAAGTGATATAAAAATGTCATTATAACCACATTAGTGGCACCATGAGATGCACGGCAACTTAGACATTTTAATCAGCAGGAAAATAAACATATTTACGTTTTGAACTTACACTTGTAGATAAATACCATTTAAAAAACAGAAATACATAATGTCTACCTGTTTGTTTTTGTGTTTGTCTGTTATTTCTCTTACATTCTGGCACATACTATCTTTAGTAATATTTAAAGTAAAATAATATTTTGTTTAATGTTTTTAAAATGATCCACCGCTGAACTTAACTAAAACTTTAGCTATCAAATTAAATATCCGTGTAAAATGAGCTAATTAAGATTCAAAACTATTTTAAAAAAAACAACTTTACTGTAAAGTTTTACCATATGTTTAAAGAAAGAGGCAGATGTAAAAGAAAGAAAGAAAACTAGCAGATGTGAACGATTGCGCAGCAACGAAATGGCCACTTGTTCGCACGTGGCACATGTTGCTGGCAGCAGCAATCGTATCTCGCTCTCTTTCATTCGATTGGTCCGTTTAAAAATAACAAAACCACACACGCCTTCGTCGGGACGAGAAAGCCACCTGTTGTCTCGTGCGCGCTAACTAAAATCGATACCGAGACCTTCGCTCGTGGTCTGGCTCGGAATGTGATTGAGAACGAGGGTACAAAAAAAAAGTGGGTGCACGTGTAAACCTGCCTACGATTGGTTGAATTTGAAACGAAGACGCACAGTGTGTGAGCATCGCTGCCGCTTAATTTTGAAAAACAGCTGAACGAAGAATGAAAAACGCAAAAAAAAGGTGCATACTCGCAGGTGAATCAAGAACTTGTTGATTTCTGAACTCAAGGTCGCAGTAAGGTCTTGCGTGAGCAGGCGAGTGTGAATGGCTGTGTGTGTGCCCCACATTTGTAGTCCCACAACAGGTGGGAGTGAGTTTTAAAATTTGAAGACGATCGTCTGCAGTTTTAAATTAGGTCATCTTTTTAATAACATAAACTAAAATGTTTAAAACGAACCAGTGACCATCTCAACAGACTTCAATGAATTGTACTAAACATTTGAATAATTATAATATGACAATCAGATTTTTTTCAAATTATTACCGTGACATGTATCGTATGTTATTTTTAACACGTTAATGCTAATTAGTTGGAAATGTAATAAAAGGGATGCAAAGTTAAATAAATATATATATCACCTCTCTGTGGTTGTGTCTGACAGTGACACATTTTGCTAATAACCTCGAACTATATTAGTATATGCTTCTATCAAAGTAAATTCAAAGCATAGTTTTGTATGTTTATTGCAGATGTTATTTAAACATGTTTAGAAAAGTATGTTTCCCCTCTAGCTTTAGTGTCCCGTAGCTTTCAGTATAACTGATATGTAAAGAATTGACTTTTTTCTTTGGACAAGTGGCGTAGGGGGAGGGAGAGGGGGGGAGTAGAAGATGGAAAGACAAAAAGTGAACAATTATCTAAGGGCGCGAGATTTATTGTTGGCGGATATAATATTTGATAGAGCAACATAGTTAGTTATTATGTTCATGTTTTTTAGTCACTTTAATTCTCCATTTCACTGATTGATAAACATTACAATGTTCTAACTAATGTAATAAACATTACAATGTTCTAACTAATGTAATAAGCATTACAATGTTCTAACTAATGTAATAAACATTACAATGTTCTAACTAATGAAATAAACATTACAATGTTCTAACTAATGAAATAAACATTACAATGTTCTAACTAATGAAATGTTTTCTTCAATAAGTTTAGTCGTGGCCTGTACTGCAGTAAACACTTTAACTTGATGACGTCATCCACTGGTGCATCATCTTCTTTGTCCCTTGCCTCCCACAAGTCTTTCAAATGTGTCTCATCGTTCGGGGGTTGGGGGGGGGGGGAAAGCCTTGAAAGAGGGTCAAAGAATTTTGAAATTTAGGATGTTAAGTCAAGTGTGAAATAAGTCCATGAAGAGATTTTCTTTTTCTCAATGATATAAAGAAATAAGACTTTGTACCCCAGTGTGGTTGTGTTGGTGATGTAGATTGGTGGTGACACCGCATCGTTGTTGTGTTGATGATGTAGACTGGTGGTGACACCGCAGTGTTTTTGTGTTGGTGATGTAGACTGGTGGTGACACCGCATCGTTGTTGTGTTGGTGATGTAGACTGTTGGTGACACCGCATCGTTGTTGTGTTGGTGATGTAGACTGGTGGTGACACCGCATCGTTGTTGTGTTGGTGATGTAGACTGGTGGTGACACCGCATCGTTGTTGTGTTGGTGATGTAGACTGGTGGTGACACCACAGTGTTGTTGTGTTGGTGATGTAGACTGGTGGTGACACCACAGTGTTGTTGTGTTGGTGATGTAGACTGGTGGTGACACCGCATCGTTGTTGTGTTGGTGATGTAGACTGGTGGTGACACCACAGTGTTGTTGTGTTGGTGATGTAGACTGGTGGTGACACCGCAGTGTTGTTGTGTTGGTGATGTAGAGTGGTGGTGCTGTAGCCTGGCCTGCCCATCCATAAGAATATCCCGCGCTGATATATGAGATAATTAAACAGGGCTGCCAACTTATCCCCCGTTTAATTATCAAGAAATACAAACAAAATATCTAGATACATTTAAACATATAGCAATTAATCAAAATTATATTTCTAACTGAAAGGGAAAAAAACAACAAATTTTGGTCTGTTATCAAGGTAGCATTTTCTTGTATCCAAATTACTCAAACAAGTATCTAGAACGGGATAAAAATTATCCAAGTTGGCAGCAACTGTAAATAAATGGAATACATGCATTCAAACACGTCTTGGCTGAAGCACAACAAGCAGCCAGCACTTGGCGGTCATTTGCGTTCTTGAAGTTCCATGCTCTGTCACCATGTTGATTAAACTGCTTACCGTGTGACGAAGATGCCACTACAAATCATACATCCTCGACCTTTCACCTCAATCACTTCACCCAATCGACGGACGCGTCAAGTGTGGGATAAAACAATGGCAGGCACATTACGTCCTGCACGTACATTGTCTCTCACGCGCTTGTCTCGAGACTTGTTTTATTAGACCAGTGGTTCTCAATCTTGTTTAAGTCGTCGGACACCAAACTTTGACTTTTATTTTTTTTTTGGTCGTGGAACAGTATTTTAACATTTTTACCCAACGGAACATTACCTCGACATTATTACTGCGAAATGTTACATTTGAATTTTTTTTTCAGCAGACTGTTACTTTGACAATTTTACCTCCCGCTCAAAAATTACTTTTGTATTTTCTCTTGCAGACCATTTGCTTTGACGATATTCCCAGTGGAACATTATTTTAACACTAACTGTACCCTGCCAAACCTTTGCATAGAGTTATGTCCCCTTAGGTTTGATCAGTAGGCTAGGTTATATTTGGTTTCGGACAGATCCGATTTTTTCATGATTTTTATTACTATTGTTTACGTTTGACGATTTTAAACTTGAATACTGTTGTATTAATTCTTTAATTTCGAGTTAATGCAGAACCCACACCGCTATTATTTATATAAGATTTTTTTGCCTGTGGAACATTACTTAATATTTTTTTCCCCAGAGGAGCAATACATTGACACTTTTTTTTTTGCAAGTTTGGCGAGAGGTGAGGTGAATGGGGTGGACATGTAATTTGCCGCCTTCCAGGTGGTACTTAAAAGTCATTTTGGTATGATAATGAGTCAGCATTTTCAGAGTCTACATGGGGCGCCACTTACGACATTTAGTGACCCCACTGGTCAAATCTTTTCTACCCCTCACCCCCACTGGTCAACTCTTTTCTACCCCTCACCCCCACTGGTCAAATCTTTTCTACCCCTCACCCCCACTGGTCAAATCTTTTCTACCCTTCACCCCCAATGGTCGAATCTTTTCTACCCCTCACCCCCACTGGTCAAATCTTTTCTACCCTTCACCCCCACTGGTCAAATCTTTTCTACCCCTCACCCCCACTGGTCGAATCTTTTCTACCCCCCCCCCTTTCCCCCTTTAAAAAAATACCCCATTGTAATTTTCTTTTTGTTTTTCAGCGGAATAGTTTAAGCTGCTTCGCGCAGCATTTGTGTACAGAGTTTAACGGATTGAGCGCCACTTGATTAGACCCCTTTGCTGTAGGTAAGCATATGTGCCTTCTCGCTTAGGTGATGCAAAATGTTTTCGAACTTTCGATTGGTCTGTATTCAAAGTGTTAATGCGTTAAAACAAAAAAAAGTGTTTTATTAATAGAATGTTTGAAAAGTCAACCTTAATTAATTGAAAAATAAAAACAAGCAATCTAAGCCTGTTCCATTCTGGACACAGGACGTGTTAGAGCATTATCGTATTATGTATCAGTACGTATGCTATCTTTCAGTAAATATTTGTAAATTTTGTAAATGTTTATAAATTCAATTGTGCAATGCATATATCTGAAAAAAGATATTAAAAAGACGTTTCTTTATATTTGAAAACAAAATTATTTTCTCTTAAATCTAACTACAAGTGGTTTGTGGTCACTGAAATAGGACTCATAATTGAAACATTCTAAATTGTAGTCATTTAATCGTCCGAAAACTCCGTCAATTGTTGTTTGATAAATTGTTGTTGCCAATCTTGGTGAAAGTAGTTCAATGTTGAAGTTTGTTTCGAAGAAGTTTTCAATTTCTGCCCCGGGCTCTTTGAAATCTTGATTGAAGTCCCAACAAATGATGACTTTTGGTTGATTGAGCTGTGCTGCAAAGTTGTCATTGATTATGGGTTTTATAAAAAGTAAGGGAAGTAAGTCATGTTGAATAACTGTTACAAAAATAAATAATGATTTCGCCCCTTTGTTTAGCTTACAAACTATATATAATATATAAGCCCCTTAGGAACCCTGAAGCCCGGTCCTGAGAGGTCCTATCGCAAAATAAACTTTTGATGTACACATGGCAGGCCAAGACCTACAAAATGATATATACATCATGGGTCTAGGACTTATGGTTGCTGAGATATAGGGCGCTCCATTATTAATATAGCTTATATAGTAAAAAACGGTACTTTATAAGGCCCCTTTTACGGCCTTGAGAGGTCAGATCGCGAAATGGAAAAAAGTCATTTCTTGGCAGGCCAAGACCTACAAAATGATATATACATCATGGGTCTAGGACTTATGGTTGTTGAGATCTATGGTGATGACGGACAGACAGACAGACAAAACGGGGACAATAGAGCATTTTTTTTCGAAAATGCTCTAAAAATAAAAGTAACAAGAAAAGTTTGTTCAAAGACACATTGTATACATTTTGTATTCACGGGAGATTGGGAAAGTGGCAACCAATAGGACTGAGGACGGCCATATTGGAAGTATAGTAGGTAGATGATTGTTGAGCACCATCTATCTATCTATCTATCTATCTATCTATCTATCTATCTATCTATCTATCTATCTATCTATCTATCTATCTATCTATCTATCTATCTATCTATCTATCTATCTATCTATCTATCTATCTATCTATCTATCTATCTATCTATCTATCTATCTATCTATCTATCTATCTATCTATCTATCTATCTATCTATCTATCTATCTATCTATCTATCTATCTATCTATCTATCTATCTATCTATCTATCTATCTATCTATCATTCTGCCTATGAGTCTGTCTATCAGTCTGCCTATGAGTCTGACTGTCTGTCTATCTTGTCCATCTGTGTAAGTATGCTTGTGTGTATGTATAAAGTGTAAAAACAAAAAGAAATAGTTTTAAATCTGAGTAAACACATTGCATGTAGAACAGTGTATGTATATCTCCGATGGAAGTGATCCGCCCATTTTAGTGTTGTCAAGATGAGTAATCCGGATAAGGGCGGCAACTCAAGAGTAGCTCAAGAGTGATGAATTCCTGCACGCATCAACTTCCTCATTGGATGATCTTATTCTTGGTGATTTAAAAAATACAAAAAAAAAAGTTGATATCGTGTCTGGAATCAGCGACAATAACAACCATTAAATTTACAACCCTCTTTGATTTTATTGTAAGTGAAAAAAAAAATCTATACGTCGTTTAGAAATTTGAAAGATGCCATAAAACAATACAACATTTTGTGACCTTTATTTCTACCAGCTAATGTCAGGTACGGGTTTTTTTTTTGGGTTACCAGCAAGTGGAAAAAGCTCACGGGCTCATGGACAAACAACTGTGTTGGGGACCTTCCAGTCAACTACTCAAAAGAAATAACATCGTGTTAGCTTGGGGGGGGGGGGACCCGGTTCATGTAGCGCCCCTCTACTAGCACACAGGCTAGAACCGTCTTCATGGACAGCCAAACTAAACAACCATTTACGCCCCACTCCCCTCCCTCCTCTGCCAGAGTAAAACCTCTGGAAGTCTCTGCGTAGAGTAGAGGTGGGCAAACATTTTGAGTCGCGGGCCACATTGGGTTCGAAAGTTTGACCGGAGGATAAAGTGTTGACATGAACTGACATAGATTAAAGGTGACAAGTCATAACATTCTATGTGTGATTTACTGTGAAACGAGTGGCGGCCCACGGTCCTGGTTAAACAGTTCGGTGGGCCGGATTTTGCCCGCGGGCCATTTTTTTTTGCCCATGGTTGGCTTCCAGCCACAGATAACTAAACAGATGTTGTTTTATACTATACTGTTATTAGAATAACTCAATGTTGACCTCTTCCACCCAACTCCAAACAATAATCCAAACTCACATAAGGTGGACGGGACCTAATTACCCTAACCCTAACCTTAACCTGCTTTAATTGATTAACTGAATTTTTTTTTTTTAAACTGTCGAAACCAAAAGTGAAATCTCACACACAGACAGACCGAAAGACACACACATATACACATCATGTTTATTTCAACATTCATTCAATGGACATTATTTTTTTTTTTCACTTTGGCCGAGTTTTACTTTTTCTTCCCTTCTAACTACCCCCCCTCCTCCCCACTCCCTCCTGACGACAAGTAACTCACACTTCCTGTTTTATTGAGGGGGGGGGGAGGTAACCGACACAGACTTGAACCAACTTTATATACCCCCGAAACTATGAATGACAAGAGACGTAACTCATGGATCATGAATGAATGGCGCTACACATGGGAAGGGGCGGGGGGTGGGGGGGGCCGGGCTGGGCTGGGTGGGGCGGTAAGGGCTTAAGTATTATCGTCTCACCCTATCCCACCCCTTTCCCCTGTCTTCATTACCTTCAAGACATTTTTCCCCCTTCTCTCTTCATTTTATCTTTAACTGGCTCGAGCGAGGGCCGAGGGGGGGGATGAGGGTCGACTCCATCCTCCACCATTTTACCCCCGGCCCTGATCGAGGAGCGGCTTATCCAGTATATATATCTCTCACCTTGACACCTGTCTTGCTTTTTTTTTTTATGGGCGGTGTGTTTGTGCGCGCCTGTGTGGGTAACACAACAAATGTATTTCCTCCTATCATTACATACACGATGTATTGATCTAATCACACTGACCTATAATTACATTTTCCAAAATGTTTGACAACAAGAAACGTTTCACAGAAAAACAAAATCCGGAAGAAAATTCAAGAAAAAAAGTACAAGACATTCCCAACACATCGCCTTCAATCATAGATCCCCATGGATCCATCGCCTAGAACCCTAGGCCTGCGAACCCATCTCAAGGACCCATCGCCTACAACCCTAGATCCCTTGGATCCATCGCCTAGAACCCTAGGCCTGCGAACCCATCTCAAGGATCCATCGCTTACAACCCTAGATCCCCATGGATCCATCGCCTAGAACCCTAGACCTACGAATCCATCTCAAGGACCCATCGCCTACAACCCTAGATCCCCATGGATCTATCGTCTAGAACCCTAGACCTACGAATCCATCTCACGGACCCATCGCCTACAACCCTAGACCTGCGAACCCATCTCAAGGACCCATCGCCTACAACCCTAGACCTGCGAACCCATTCCGTGGACCAGCTGTAACATCCGCCCATGTTATCACTGACTTAATGTGAGCGTGGAGGTCACTAAGAAGATTTCTCTAATGAGAGAAAAAAAAAATAAGGCATGTGAAGAGGGAGAAGGTCGGGGACGGGGGAAGTATCTCTCCCCCCCCCCCCTCCCCGCCCGAAATTGAAAGTGTGCGTGTAACCTGACGCAAGGTCAGAGTGTAAACCAAGTACAAGATATACTGAATAGAAGAAAAGAAAGAGGAACAAAAAAAAAACAACCTGAATAATTCATGAAGGGCAGTTACCACCTCCCCCCCCATCCCATCCCTGACGGACCCCCCCCCCCACTATCACGGGGCCGTCTAGTAGATTCTTTTTTTTTTTTAAAGACTAGGATTACGTCCCTTTAACACTTCCCTTGACACCGGAGCCCTACGTTATAAATCGGATGGCGCCATTATTTCAAGTCACCGCCAAGTATGTCAGTGGCGAGGACATTAAATGAGCAGCCCTTCTCCTCCCCCCCCAAACTTTCCACCCCTCCATCCCAACGAGGTTCTCCTCACCCCCCCTCCCACCCCCAATACCGTAAAGCCAAGGTCGGGGTTTTTGGGTCACATCATTTGGATGATAATTACCCCCCCCCCCCCAAAAAAAAAAAAAGTTCAATGTTGCTTACCATTGTTTGAAATTTGTCTACCTGGTGGGTCTAGACCAGACACATAGACAAACTACGGCCCGTGGATGGGGGGGGGGAGGGGGGCAAGTCCGGACCGTCGGGCTGTTTGATTCAGCCCCGCTCTCTGTTCCTCCACACTCGTCACATCAATGGCGTTTACATTTAATTAATATAGTTCATTTAAAACACTTCACCCGTCTGCTCAGTATGCGGCCAAACTTAACAACTCAATGTGACCCGCGATCCAGAAAGTTTGCCTACCCATGGTTTAGATTTATGACGTTGTCTTCATTAACATGGATTTTTTTCTTTCTCATTTGCTGTTTTATTCTTTGTTTAATTTTATTTGTAAATGTCTAATTTCATTTCCATTTGTAAATGTCTAATTTCATTTGATTCCATTTGTAAATGTCTAATTTTATTTGATTCCATTTGTAATCGTCTAACTTCATTTAATTTCTCCCTTATTTAAGGCGATTTTCTCCCTTATTTAGGGCGATTTTCTCCCTTATTTAGGGCGATTTTCTCCCTTATTTAGAGGTTTCAAATGGATTTTAGCTTTTCAAAAAAAAAAATCTTTTGAATCTGTTAAGTCACTGGGTCAAAATTATATAATAATTGAGTTAAATAGAATTTACATTTCACCAATAATATCAGTTTATTCTCCTTTTTTTTTACATTGATCAAACTTTGTTATTTTATTGAAATAGTTTTTTTTTCCCAACCCAAAGGCCATTTGAAAAGGTCCGAAACGAATGATCCTGGTGTACACTGACTGATAGCATAGTGTGTAGAATATTTTAGTGACAAAACAAATTTAGCAGTGTGTACGTGTGTGTTATTGTATGTTTGTGTATGTATGTGTGTTTGTGGTTAGAAGAGGTTGGGGGGGGGTTGCCATGAATACAATTTTTTTATTACTTGTTAGATTATGTTCTGTTTTGTTCGAGTGTCCTTTAGAGATGCATAAATTATTTCAGCTGCGTGACACGTTCCTGAAATAAACGATACAAGAATAATTATTTATTAAATACGACTGAATGAGACATAATGTAAATATTCTCATATCAGCAGTGTTTAATTTTTTTTTTTTTCAAAAGTTCTACAAATTATAAAAAATCTAATAATATAATAGCGATTTGGGTTCTGCGTTAAATCGAAAGTAAAGAAATTATACAACGGTATTCCAGTTTAAAATCGTCAAACGTAAACAAAAGTAATAAAAATCATGAAAAAAAAATCGGATCTGTCCGAAACCAAAAATAACCTAGCCTACTGATCAAACCTAAGGGGGATATGACTCTATGCAAAGGTTTTGTAAGGTACAGCTAGTAAATAGATAATGACGCAATTAAAAAAGAGAAAACATCTCAACTGTATTTCTTCCCGTTTTATTTACAATGGTATCAGTCGGTGACTCGGTTTTTAGTTTTTGGCTGTAGAAAAATAATAATACTAAATTAGTCCGTTTAATTTAATATCAGTTTTAATAATAATTTTATTAGCTGGGTGATGCTAAGCTATACATGTGTAAGTTTGTATCTTAATCAGAGCTAAATCTAGGTTTGGAAAAAAAGAAACAAATTAGACTGTAAAATTGTGACACATTGAAAGACTTTGACTGATGTACTGGACACATACAAGTCACTTAAGGACACTCTTGGGGCGGGGTCAAAGCCCAATTGTCTTAAAGATCATCTATCATACCACGGACATGGGGGGGGGGGGGGGAACCAAGAGATCAAAGGAACTGACCGGTCAGTGTAAGCCAAGAAGTAGCCGTGTCCACGTAAATGTACAAGGGGGATTGAATCTCTTTAGCGCTAGGAACATGAGTTATCTGTCCGTGGAAATAAAAACAACAGCCTGTGTTTGAAGAAAACAGGAAGTTGAAAAACATTTGGCGATCTTGAGATTATTCTCCCCCCCCCCCTCCTTTCTCCCTTTTTCTCTCACTGAGCGCCCCACCTCCCATCCCCCGGCTGGTTTACTCCATTCCATCGTTCATTTCTTTGTTTTAATGCAAATGGAGCAACGTTTCCCCAATGACTTTCTCTCTCAGTATCTGATACTAATTCATTTTACTTGTCTGCATGTATTAGTATGACGTGAACGTTGACTTTGAAATAAGGCGCGAAAAGAACTGTAAAAAGAACTGTAACAGTAATCATGAAAACCTTTTGCTTTTCACAGTGGCGTACCTAGTGATTTTGAGGCCCGGGGGACTTGGTTTTTTTGGGGGGCCCCTGCATTTTGACATTCGACATCATGACATGAGATAATGTACTTGATAAATATATAAATCTGAATTCAAATTGGTACAGTATAACAGTACAATTAACAAAAAATAATCATTAAAACTCTTTTAATGAATAATTCCATTGTTTAGTGACGAGATAATGCACAAGTGACAAATCTCAATTCATATTGCCTCACGTCGTGCTTTTTGTGCAGTAAAGGCATTTATAACATCATCTAAGTCAATGTTGTCTAGTATTTTTGACTTCACTCACATTAAAGCCATGCTGCTAAGTCTTTCTTGAGTTTTGAGAATAATCTCTCACATGATGCAATGGAAGTGGTCTGAGTTAGCAGTATTCGGATGGAGGTTGCAAGGTTTGAGCAAACATCATTACCATATGAAGCCAGCTTCCTCAATATTGTTAATTGGTGATTGTGGTACTGGTTTGTTGATAAAATGTGCTCGTGCATCAATGACATCATTGAACAAGTGATATGCCTGTAATTCATCATACAAACTGTAAAAAGTAACAGTTTTTCATCAGTGTGTAATCATCCATAGACTCCAACAAATGTCTTGGTTCAAGAAGAAACCCAAAGGTGTCCACATGGTTTTGCAGCCTTTGGAATCTTTCCGCTGTTCAAAAAGTTCACCCACTCCCGGTCTATGTGCAGTGGTGCTTGATGGTGGGGGGAAGGGGGGTGGAGGGGATTGGCAATGGAAATTCTATTTAACAAATTATAGAGAAAAAAATAACAACAACAACAAGTAAACAAGGGCAAAGAAGAAGGGAACCCGGCTGTAGACAGGCGTGCAGCATTAGAAGCCAGACGTGCTACCTGACACTCCCCTCTGTGACCGCCCACTGATGCTTGGCCCCCACAAAAAGTGTCTCGCTCTAGGCCCTGCATACTGCTAAAGACCGTGGCTGGTCTGTGTTTTATTTATCAATGTTTGTGTTCAAACAACCAGCTGGTTGAATCGAGTACACGTTTATTTTTTTTTTTATCTCCCTGTTTTTCTTTTTCAAAGGAAGGGACATAATACAAAAATATTCTACAAGCTTAATTATCGCAGACTGTGGTGGTTAATTACCGATTATCTTCTCTTGTAGTTCTTAAACAATGACCTCCATTGTTTCCCCCATATTCCCCCCCCCCCGCCATTTTGTCTCTAATCTAGCATTAACCTAATGCAAAACAATGGCTGTGAATATTTTTTTTTAATCTCTGGTAAGGTCGCAGTGCGGTAGATATGTGTATGTAAGTAGGTCATGAACTTTTTTTCCCCAGAAGAGACGCGCCCATCTTTCTAAAAAAAATAAAACGTGAATAGCACGATGCTGATGATAATTTTAGTCTAGGATAAGGTACAGTCTAATAACAGAACAGAATGCAACTGGCCACGTGTGAGGTCGACATGAGATGAAGGTTGATTTATTGAAATTTATCAAACAAAGGGAGATCAATAATAGAAATCAGTTTCAGTTGATCACTGGGAACCGAAAAAAAAATCATCGTTGAAATAAAAAAAAAAACAAAAAGCAACAACAAAAACAAAACATTTTGTTTCGTTTCTTGCTTCATCTAAAACTAGTTTCATACCAAAACCTGTTCATAGATCACCGGTAGCAGAATATAGCAACAGAGCATCCATAGCTGACCACTAGTAGTGTATACCAACATGGCACCCATAGCTCACCACTATTAGGGTGTTTTTCAACGTGACCCCCCACTGGGGTATTCCTAAAATGTTAATTTTTTTATGTTTTGAAAATGACTTGCTGTGTTTACTCAACAACTTACGAGTGAATAGCTTTTAACATCAGTCACGTAGAGTCTATTCATTGGGCAATACAATCGATATATTATATACGTTTATTACAAAGGAGGAATAAGAATTAGAAAGGCTGAGGTGATTGTGGGAAGAGACATGAGACGAAAAATATACACCTTCCCCTTTAAGAATGAATAGAACATTTTTGAGTAGAAAACAACAACAGACCTAAAAAAGAAATGGCCAACAATAGAACAATGGCAAGTTTTGTGAATCAATCATCAGGTGGGTGAAGTAGGGTTGATGTTTACTGTGTCTCTGGATGTGTGTGTGTGTGGGGGGGGGGGCACATTTAATGTAAACACAACAATGTTAACAAACTTTCATTGAGAATTTTGAAAACAATGAAAAGTTTCATGAGAAAATGTTTCGTCTTTTGTTGAAAGAGTTATTCCGCCATTCATAAAATTTTCTCCAGTGGTAAGCAGCAATACTTGACACAAGCAGTCCTTGCACTACGCTGTGTAGCCAACAATTGTTAACATCAGTTAATGGATTTTTAAATAAATGTAACTATATGAATGTGTTTTATATATACAGTGAAACCTCACGTTACCAACAAAGCGGATTACAAACATCGAGATTTGATTTTTTTTTGTCTCAGGTAACGAACTAAAGCCTGAGTGAGTGAGTGGGAGAGAGATAAAAATATCCCGTACAGTACACACGTAGGGTACAAAATACATCTTGAGACATTAATTGAGCAGTATTCAAAATATTGAGCATTTAAATAAAACAGAAAAGGGCGTTTTTTTTCCCATGGGCATATTGTGGGACGGGTGGCCGAGTGGTGTAGATACTCGACTGTCGACCTGAGAGTCCTGGGTTCGATCCTCGGTGAGGCCCATGGAATTTATCCAGGTTAAATATGGTGCAAAGTCGTCCCACAAGCTCACCCAGCTTTAAATGGGTACCTGACTTAAGTTGGGGAAGTAAAGGCGGCTGGGCGTTGTGCTAACCGTGGCTGGGCAAGTTAGCGCAACCACAATCCCTTCATATGCCGAGGTTATAGAAACAGCTGAATACACCCACCTTCTACTGATGGTTATAAGCGTTAGGGCGAATGAGAACTTTTTTATGGGCATATTAGTCTAGAATCTGCCATCTTCATTTGTTGGTCATCTCATCTGCCATTTTCCTTAAACTTAACACTGACTAGCAATCTCCTCCCTCTCACTCAATGTCTGTGTCACAAGGTCTGATATTCAACGTTAACAGATGAAACAAAAGATCAAGCCAATTATACAAAGTCATCCTTTTATATCACGTGTTGATTTCGTACATTTTAATACATTGAAAAAATAATTAATAATTTAAACACATTTGGTTGAGGATAAGAAATGCAAGTCATTTTCTAAATGTGCAAAATGTAGACAAAATGAAGTAAAAATAATACTCTAGCAGAATCTATAAAGCTGATGGCAGTATTGAAGGTTTAATTATTTGCACAACATCCACCGCAAACATAACTCTTGAGCAATACATGCAACGCACTGTAAGGAACCTGTGGCTAGGCTTGATTGTTACTATGCATAATTATTAGAGAATAATATAATGACTATAATTTACCTAATCTTATATTCATATATATATATATATATTATATATATATATATACATACATACATGCATACAAATATCTATCGATCTATATACATGTATATATAACTAGGTTACCTATACCCTACTAACCCGGTATTCATAGAAGTATTATAAAATAGTTTTCTCTATCCATACCAATACAATGGTGACACTCCTCGCTTCTGGTCAACTTCCATAATAAGACATACATAAGTGAGTGCTGCTGATTTCTTTTCTGAAAAACAATAACAACCTTTGACTCACAAGCTGTGCATCGCAGTCACAGCCATAAATATAGACACATCAGTGTCCAGCAGAACTTTTGAGTTTATTTTGAGATAACCAAGCCCGCAGCCAAATGTTATCAAAAGTTGAAGCAACAACACCCTAAACAGTGTGCTAAGAACACACCCCTCTGCGTACATATTGTACAGGCAGTGGGACCTGCAGTGGCCCCCTTGGACATACGCCCCCCCTGAAGTGGACAACAGTGTGCTGTGAACACACCCCTCAGCGTACATATTGTACAGGCAGTGGGACCTGCAGTGGAGGTGGCCCCCTTGGACATACGCCCCCCCCCCTGGAGTGGACAAATAAAAAAAAACAACCATCAAACAATTCTCTCTTACTGACTCATCAATGAAAAATTTTAAAATAAAGCCATCATCCATGACATTCTACGCTGACAAAGTCATTTCACAGAGGATGAACGTCACCAGTAGCCACACTTAGTAACATTGTATATATGACCTAAAATTGTCAGAGGTCTGCTCATGGTCTACACAGTCAGAACAAATAGACCTAACAAAACTCACTCTACCAACACAAGAACAATGCAAATGAAAACAGAAAAATCATGTGACCAAACTTATTAACATATACATTCAAGGCCGTAGCCAGGATTTTGTTTTGGGGGGGGGGGGGGGCTGTGCGGAGAGTTTTATATAAGAAAAAATTGGAACTCAATGATAAAGAAGTATATTGTATAATAAAATTTGATTTTTTGAATTAATTTGGGGAGGGGGGGCCCAAGCTCCCCCCCCCCGGCTACGGCCTTGTATACATTCATAATCTTATTTTCATACAGCAACTAAAACTGAGCCCAAAAATGAAGATTACAGAGAAAAAATAAAATGATACAAGTAAAAAAAATAGTGGTTGTGATTATGTAACAACGCAGAAGTTTGTTTGGGAAATGGTCCACATTGAATACAATGACACCTTATGTTAAAATTCTGGGAGCTAATGAATGTGCTTGAAGATTGAAACATTTTTTCAAATAAAAAATATTGTTTCCTTTATTATTACTTTGAAATGATTTTAAACTGAAAGTAATGTTTTGACAATACATGTACAAAGCTTGTAGAAAAAATATCTACTAAATTATTTGCAAAACAAAAAAATATTTTGATTTATTAACAGATACATAAGATATTCATGACATATCTAAAAAGAAATTCTATTGAATAGTTTCAACCATCATACAACAAATATCAAAATGTCATCTACAAACAATTACTGAATGGAGCTGATATTTCATCATACCGCCATGATTTCATAAAACTAGGACACAGACCTTACAACTAGGACACAGACGTTACAACTGGGACACAGACCTTACAAATAGGACACAGACCTTACAACTAGCACAACTTATGATTCTAGTAGCTAAGAAAAATTAACAGAAAAATGAACAGTTCTGAACTGCCAGGAACAAAAACTTTATAAGGGTGTCAACTGCATAACACGTGTGAGAAGAACAATTTTTCTCCATTTATATAAATATTAATATGAATAATAAATATACATGAAATAACCCCAAGCTCAAAATTTAAAACAAACGTTTTGATTGGTGAAAAAAATCCAATTCTAAAAAAAAGGTAGAAAATAAAATTCCCTGAAGTTTTTTTTTTTAAAGTGGAAAAGTAAAATCCAACTTAAAAAAAAAAAACAAAAAAAAAAAAAGTGAACAGAATCAAACAAAAAGACTTTTCTAACAAAAATTGAATGCCTAGAACAAACAATGGCAGAGATACAGTGTGTACTAAATAAAAGATTTTAATGAAAGTTGTTAAAATTTCAAAGCATTGTATATTTTTCCTTTTTAAAATAATGCATGTTGAACATTTCATCAGCAATATTCTCCACAGGATTTAAATCCATTCAAAAAAAAATCCTAAATAAAAAATGGTACATTGGCAATTATTTCTATGATGGTAAAATATGGTAGAAAATATCTAAAGGACAGTAAAATAAATTAATAGTTTCTAGATAACATTTGATTACGTTTCAGGTACGCTACGGACAGGTAAAAAAATAGTGCCGTTTTTTTTAAGAACAAAAAGTGAAAAAAAAAAGTTAAAACTCTGATTTAAATTTTAATTCAGTATCATCGTTTCATGACAAATGCAATTAATTATAGGTGTTCATATAGATATAAACAATTCTAAAATTTGAAAAGATAAATGATTCTTCTGCCGGCTGTGTACTAAAGTATGTTTTTATATATCATGAATTTTCCATTTACATCACTCACAGGTCAAATTATAAGCATAGTAGATGCAATGACCAGATGAGAGTCGCTCTGCAAGTGATGGTAGTAGGAACCTCTCTATATAAAAAAAACAGGTTGAACCAAAACAAAAATCTTTCTTAAGAAAGTAACCGAACACCTTCCAATATGTTAAAGTTACATTTTAAAAAACATAAAGACTAAGATCTTTATCTGGTGCGTCTAAGAACCGATTCTTCAGGAATGAGGGACCCACTGAGGGGGATCACAACACTGTGGTCATATTTAATAATGGCAGTGTTTTTTTTTTTTTTTTTAATAAGTTCGTGGTTGCCTAGACCAATGTAGGTATCAACTATTGCCGTTGAGTAGAGAAACTTGGGATGACTTGGACAGCTCCGCCTCTAAAGATTCAAATGAGGTCACGCTGGACGCTGCCTGTAGAGGCCTCTGCTGGTGCCTGATGTTCCAGTTCAAACAGTTGGCCAGGCCGTCGAACCAGTCCTCTATCTGGTCAGTTGCACAGATGGAGGGAACAGGGTAATTGGACGTGGTTATCCTCAGGCTGAAATGATTCAAAAATAATTGAGATTATACACACTGCAACCCAGCTCCCGCCCACACGTTTCAGTGGGGATCGATTTTTTAAGCATGGTGAAAATGTCTGAGTACATTAACCAGATACGTACACTGCCTAAACAGTATACATCTCATAATTTGGCTCCTAAAGTATAACATGTGTACATTAGACAACTTAATTATATATAACTCTGCCTCACTACCTGTCACCCTGATGTATCTCCATTCTGTCTCTCCCATCAAAAGAAACCATGGCTGTTCCTCTGGCATCAGGACTGAGCATCACCTGTTCAACCAGATATGATTCACAATTAAGGTATCCTTTTTCATTATCAATGTGTCATGTTATGTTTTAATAAATATTTATGAAGATTTTAAATAAATGAATTCAAGTGAGAGTATCAGGTCAGCTCAATAATTAAAATAAATGCCACAAAATAAAAGTACAAAAAGTGTACATTTATTTAAATATATATAAATTTAAAAGATATTTTGAACATCAAAAAAAAACATTAATTAGTAGAAAAGAAAGGACTTGAACATAGTAAAAATCACCAATTCATACTAAGTTAGGTTATGCAATAATTTAGAAAATTGTAAGGGGAATAACCCAAACATAAAAAAGTAAGAGTAATAGTTTCCTCTGATATTACTATGCAGTGATTGTAGTTCATGGACTGACTGTCCACTTTTTTGTTATAAAAGTCTGATTGACGGAAGTTTTGTATTGTTTACAGAAAGATTTTCTCTCTGAAAAACTCGCCTAACATTTTTTTCTGACTGCACACAGCTTAGAACACCCAGACAAAGCAAGTTAAATAAAAGTCTTTCAAAATATTGGACATATTTGAAAATGTTTTAGCTTTTAACTGCAGCAAACTTAAAATCCCTGATCTTAAAGTTTGAATAGACAAATATAAAATCATCTAAGGAAATGTAAGTATAGTTTAGTATCATAAAAAAAATTTATAAGCTCGAAAGTCGAAGTTAAAAGACAAAAGGATGTTTATAGATTTTTTTTATAATACACAATTTAATTTAGGTCATACATGTATTTATTAAATATATAAAATTTAACTAAGTAAAAGGTTTTTAGAGTATATATATATATTTTATACCTGATTTGACATAAATAAAAATAAAAACTATCAGTATTTTACAATAACAATAAAAATATTTAAGAAAACATAATTTTCATAACCATAAGGAAAAATTGGAACAAATTTAAAGCTGTCAAGTAATACATTGCAGGGAATTTTGTAAGCCTTCATTTCTTAATAGATTCGTACCAATGAATTAATCCTAAAAATTTAAAAGGTTCTAAAATTTTTCAATACTCTATTTTATTACAAATGTAAGATGCACATAAGTCACTCAGAGCTTTAGCAATAAATTTAGAGTAAAAAAAAAAACTATCATGGCTTCTTAATTACTCCATTTTTTTTGGCAATATGCCTTAATTGTTTTAAGAGGTTCGTTTAGATTATACTTTAAATATAATTACCCTTATCTGTCTTTTGCCTATTGATAAGTTGATCAGATACAGATTATCCCCCCCCACCACCCCATGGGATGCCAGTTTTGAGTGCAATTGCTAGCCTCAAGCGGAGAATAAGTTCATTATTTTTTTTTTTATAAAACCATAAGCTCAAGTGAACAAAGCCCACAGCCCTTGTAAATATAGGCAACAAATCTCTCCTCTCTGTTCATCCTCAAATCACCAATGGTGATGACTTGGTCATAACTACTCTTTTGGTTGGTTTTATATAGCTGAACAATTACTTTCTAACAAAGACAATGGATATGGGTTTGTCACAAAGGGATAACACATTAAGCTGCAGTGCTGCTTAATTTCAATGGATATCACTAGGATTTTTCAGCAATTTTTCATCAAATAAGCATAGGTTTTAAAAACAGCAACGGTTTTTAAAGTTGGGAAAGCTGATTTTTGAAAATTCTTTATAAAAAAAAAAGTGTTTGTGAAGACGGTTTTTGAAAAAATAGACAATTACTAGTGTTGCTCTTACACAAATCATGTTAACAGCTTTGACAGTCCATTGAAATTTTTTTAAAAACATGGGAAAAGACGGGCCTAATATGAAAGGTTTAAAAGACCACATATACAAACCAACCTTAATCTCTACTCCAGCAGGAACAACAATGGGTCTAAATGATAATGAATGTGGACATATAGGAGTAAGCAGGATGCAGGGAACACTTGGGTGTATCATGGAGGCGCCAGCTGCTACTGCATAAGCTGTACTTCCTGTAGGCGTAGATATGATCAAACCTATGATAAAGGACATTTTTGTTAATCAGCAATTGGCGCTATTCGATTGGGTGCTACATAAAACCACTTTGTGGTAATAAAAGGTAATCTTTAACAGGAATTTCGCTCACCATCTCCTTGGACTGTTGTGACTCTTCTGCCCTCAATGTAAAGTTCAAGGTTGCATAAATATGAAATAGGGCCTCTGTCTATGACCACTTCATTTAAGACCTAAAAATTAAAAAAAAAAAAAAGTTTTCATTATACCAACCCTTAAAATATACCAGAAATATGGCAAAGATCATATAAAGTGTGCAACTTAAAATAGAAAATGTATCAAATATCGAAAGCTTTATAAATATCGATACAGAAAATCAGAAAAAAAAAAATAAATATGCGGGGATCCTAAAATGTATATTTCAATTAGACAAATGAAAGATTAATACAAATGTCCAAACTGAGTAAATTAATTTAAATACTTTACTTTTATTTTACCATCGCGGCAATTTCTTTAACATTGGTTTAGTAAGGGGAAAGTGAGATGTGAAAACTTACTAATTTATGTGTTTTGGTCCACACATCTCCCTTCTGTATATTTTTCACATGCGGTATATCTTGTTTAGGTTCAGTGTCATGTCTCACTACAACACACTTTAGACGATAACGTAGCAGCAAAGATGCTGATCCTGAAATAAGATGATCAATACATATTTATTAAAGTAATAATAAAATGATTTTAATTTAGTGCAATATAACTAGTACAAGCGTTCTCTCAAAAACCCACTCAAAATTAGGATTAAATCAACAGTCCTTTAACCCTAAATTGTATAATGTATTCATCAAAAAAAAAATTTGATACTAAACATAAATAAAAAAAATTCTCAACACAATAGAGTCATGCCCTGATTATCAAGGGGGATACAACCCAATCAATGACAGTGCTAAACTAGGAAACAATATTATGTAAATAATGGAAATATGTGCAATATTTAAGAAGGTCGGCTTATAGGCCTATATACGTAAGTGTATATATATATATATATATGTATTATATATGTTGGACGGATAGCTAAGTAGTGTAGAGTGCTTGACCATCGACCTGAGATTCCCGAGTTCAATCTTCTGAGAAATTTGGTGTTAACTCCCAAGTCTACACAGCGTTGTGCTAACCACACAATCCCTTTATGTGCAGATGATTTCTACACTTCATTTGTCCTGATTGCATAATAAACTAAGGAAACTTTTTATATAACAAATATATATATAGTCTATCAAAATTGCACTGGGAGATTTTCTTATTCAGATAATGAATGATGCCTTGCATTAATAATATGAATTTTTTTTTTTTAAAAGTATTATTAAAAAAGGAAATATTTTTGGGTGTTAAATTTGAAAGTTGTTTATTTTAATTTAGTTAAAAAGAAACTAAATACATAGCACTTAATTATCTGCAAAATTCTCTTCTGTTTTTCCTTTTTTTTTTATCTTCACAACTCATTTTAAAACTTAAGCAGTTAAACTAAAACATTATTATTATTTAGTACACAATAAACTCTCATCAAACTTGCTGGTCAGTCATTTGTTACACATTGGTGCCACCAATCTAACACTGACACCACCAGACTATTACAAGTGTGAGAGAAATCAAAATAACACAGGTCTCTATATGTGTGTGTGAACTTCTGTTTGACTGACTGTACACATTGGCTTAATACTACACCTATGGCATTCATGTGTGCAATATATTAACTTTGATACCAAGAGTCTACTTGTCTAAAACAAATACCTTTATTTTTTTAGCGCTTGAAAGTGCTCAAATAAATTATAAAATAATTTTGATGATAACTTAGAGCTTATAAATAGGTGAAAAAACCCCACTGTAATGTAGTTTATGACTGAATACAAGTTTACAAAGTGGTTCAAACCTTTTTTTAAATAGGGTTCTTAAGGAATATTAATTTTACCTGATGAGAATTTTAGCCAGAGATGATTTAATTTTTTGCCAATATTTTTTCAAGAAAAGAAAAAAGATAATACATTTTGGAAAAGAAAATATAAACATTATATACGACATGAAAGTTTAATTGCGTACCTTGCATGACTTTGGTAACTTCAGTTTTAAAATACTCATCAAATTTGAATGGTGTGAGGAAACCTAAAGATCCCATGTTGAATGCCATCACAGGAGGTACATTGCTCTGTAAGGATAAAGTTAACATTTTATTTTAAAAATTATCATGTTTTACAATGCTGTAGTTCTCAAAGTAGAAAAGACAAAGAAGGAAATAACATTCAAGGTTTTTAAAACAGAAAAAAAAATGGAGGCGGCAAAAAAAAGGAGAAAAAGAGAAGTTAAAAATTGTTTGGATTCACATATAATTTACAATGTATATCACAGTATCATCAAAATATCCATGTATGAGTTGTGATGTACTCACCTGGAATAAAGACGAGACATACAACAGAGTCCCATCTCCTCCCAAACATATAATAAAGTCAACTTTATCTGTCAAGTCATCATCTGAAAGAGATATGACAAAATCAATATCTCAAGCGCATTAAGCTTAATAAAACAAAGCTCAAGTTTTAGTCCTGAAATAAGGTAACATTTAACAAAAAAAAGCAGCGAGATGCCGGCGGTTAAAGGCCTCCAATGAGCACAAGTAAGAAACGTCTTACATCTGATAATCTGCTACATGGAATTTACAGAGCATTTGGAAAGCAAATAAAAGCTAATATTATGGGAATTTTAATTAAAAATACTTGATTTTAGAAATTCAATTATAAAATGCAGCTTGTTTAAAAACCTTTCATAACATGTTTTAACTATTTAAATTTTTCAAGCCTAGGAGACCAAGACAAATGCCTGTTGCTCTGTCCTTAGCCAGCACATCTCTATTTAATGGTTATAGAAACGAGTTCACTGCGTACAACAGGGGTAAAATCCACACATCTGCCATGTCCCTCAAAAGATAAAGGGAAGCACAAATGAAAATTAAGGCTATGTCTGTCAATGCCATTTTTTGTTTTTACATCTGCCTATTTGAGAGGTTCCACTTTTATCAATTTTTTTTTTTTTACAAATTTTGTTTAAGGATATCAATAAGTTTAAATAAATATTTATTAATAAATTTAAAAAACACTTTTTTTTGCTGGAGAATAAATGTACACATAAAAGGGGGAGAATATGAAAGAAACCTTTGTCTCTATATGTGTGTGTGAACTTCTGTTTGACTGACTGTACACATTGGCTTAATACTACACCTATGGCATTCATGTGTGCAATATATTAACTTTGATACCAAGAGTCTACTTGTCTAAAATGTGTGGATGCAGTCAATCTTTCCCCCATTTTGTAATTGATCTAAAATTGCAATTTTCATTGCAAGTGGACATAGCCTGTCTCTAACCCTTTTTTCTTAATCGAAAAAAAATGAAATCTCAAAAAAGATGCAATAGTTGTGTAAATAGTAGGTCTACCTAACTAATGTCTTATTATTTTTTTAAGTTTTAGAGACAAGCATACTTAAAAAAAAGGTAACAATCTAAAAACCAATTATTTACAGAAATGTACACATTAACTCTAATAGAGAATTTAATAGCAGAAGAATTGCTGTTGAATGTTTTTGAACTGAGACTTAAAACAATGCAATAAATACATTGCGGTTTATAAGATGCTTGGGCAATCCCCAAGTTGCGAAACGATTACTCTTGTAATAATAAAATCTGGCAAGCCGACATATATTATTACCATTTTTTCATTTATCTATGACATAAATGCCAGTAATAGGGCTATATTCTAGGCTATTTTTAGTGAAAATCTAAATAAATATTTTCCATCTTAAGTTCATTTCTTTGCATTAGATCAAAAGTAAGAATGAAGAATTCTGTTTACTTTTTAAATATTTATGGCTTCTTGCTTGCATCTCGATTAGATAAATGTTTGAAATGTACAGCATAAAAACAGGTAATAGCATCCAAGAGGCAAATATAACAAATTCTTCATACTGTCTTATGTCAATAAATGTAAATTTAATGAATGTAACAGCCACTGAAACAATTCAAAGACTAAAAAAAAAATGTTTTGTTACCTTCCTTAAAAGTTTTGAGCTTGTCACGAAGACTCTGAAAGTCTTTATCATCTCTGAGAATTCTGTCTTCCATTACTGCCTGTTCCACTAGCACAACCATACCTTTTGCCTGTAGATGATAGGTCAGTTAGTAAGCCAATACACACATGTGGTAAACAGAGAAACAAAACATAGCCACATCAGTGGTAATTGTACAAAAATTTATAAAAAATTTAAGCCTTGTGAAACAACCCTATGACTGAATAGCAGTAACATCATTTTTATTACAATAATACAAAGTCTCTGAAATCAAAATTAGATCAAGGTGAGAATCAGAGTATATCATCTATGTCACTAAGTAGTTGCCTTGTAGAAGACACAGACCTGGGACCTACATGCTGCCTCCATAGCCCTTCCCCCCCCCCCCCCCTCCCATCTCTCCCAGACTCAATAATATTGGGGGGGACTGACTGCATTTTAATGCAGGCGAACCCACTATTAGAGCCCTTAAGAAAAATGAAGCCGCAAATAGAAAATCTTTAGTTTCTGGTACTAAAAAGGCATCAAATTTAAGAGATGAGTTGTTAGAAAGAACAGAAAAGATCCTAGCGATTTAGATTGAAGATCTAACTCAAAATTTTTATTCAATGTCTGCAAATTTCTTAATAGCAATATTTGTGTTAATTTTCACTCTTTTAATTTAATTTATGCAATTTGAGAAATTTTTGAATCGTATCCGTATTTTTACAAGCCTTATATAGAATTTTTCAACCAAATATTTTTATGCCGCATTTTTGTGCAGCGTGAAAAAGACTTTACAGAATAAGAGTGACATTTTCTTTTCACAGTTTGCAATGTTCTATCTTTTCTAAGCTTATTTTAACCAGTATCTTTCCCAAAAGAGTGACCATTCAGTAATAATGACGGTAGTACATGTAGACATTTTATAAAAAAAAATATGTTGAAAACTCTGGACCATAAATTACCATACATAAACAGAAATATGGAACAACAGAACACAGGATAGAAGTTTAAAATACAAAAAAATAAAACTAGAGTATTTCTAAAAAACAATAACAAACAAATGATGTATCTTTTCAATCAGATAAAATAGGGAAAACACTAAATACCAAGAATATAACGAGAAAAAGTTTTCTATACCGTCCGTCTAATAAATATCAATGAAAGAAATTAATTTCCCTACATTGATTTTAATCTATGATAATTCCTGCACTCTATTTTGTTGTTTAGTCTGAATGCAGCTCAAAACATGTTGATGTCCTATTTTTTTTTTTATTTTGGAAGTTGGCAACAGGATATAGTACTATATCAAATCAACTGATAAGGCACGAAAATAAATAATTTCTGGCAAATGCATTTTATCATAATAAATTTGTTCTGTATTTCAACGAAACAAAATTACTTGTGCATATAGGCCTAGTCAAGATTATTCAAAAGAGGAAAAACATTTTTTTTCACCATAATGTGAAAAAAAAAAGAGGTGGCAATGATTAAGAGATAAATAATGTACTGATTTGAAAGGTAAAGTAGTTCTCCAATGTTTGTTAGGTAAAGTAGTTCTCCAACATATTATTACATTGATGAGGTTGGGTCTCAAGCTGTGCCATGACCTGGTGACAGATGGAAGAAAGTGGGCCACCTGCATTAATTGTGCCACCAGCACCAAGCACATATCCATATATTTTGAGACTCAATGTTAAACTGACCAGTCACCAGTAAACTTTTTTTAGTTAAAAAAAAAAAAAAAAGACAAAAAATAGGCAGATGAAATATGAAGCACAAAGGTTTAAAACTGTGTTTATATTTTATTTATATACTAAACATAGAATATATTTTGATTTACTTTTTAAACGTATTTTCATTTTTTTTTTGTAGCCATTGTTGACAGTTGCTGGTAAACCTCAAAGAAAAACACAAGAAAACAAACACAAACTTTGTTTGCACTGTCATTATGAATATCAGTGTCTGTACAATAAAATATTCCAGCTACTAACACAACAAACCAGTCATTAAATGTAAATGACAAAAAAAAAAAAAGAAGAGATAACTTTTCTGATCTCAAAGATATTAAAATAAAAACAAAAACTCTCAATAGTGAGGAGGTGGAATACAGCGATGATCAGAAGATTGGACAGTAAGGACACTACATAGATATCATGGCTCTGACTCTGATGATATCTTGGGCTCTGACTATTGATATCTTGGGCTCTGACTCTGTTGATATCTTGGGATCTGACTGTTGATATCTTGGGCTCTGACTCTGTTGATATCTTGGGCTCTGACTCTGTTGAATACCATTTAACCTCCTCAGTGATACATTGGCTCCCATGATGACCTCGTAATTGCAGTGCACAGAGCAGGAATCTGGTGATGGAGAACTTGACTGAATAAGTCAGTGCCATAACAATGAGCCCACATCAGTGATCTGGACAAAGTCAATAATAATGGCAAGTCAAACATTCCCCCCCACCACCACCACCACCACCACCACCACCACCTCCCCTCCAAGTTTAACACTATGTTAACTCCAAACACCTCACTCCACCATGTCACCAGTCTGTGTAATGATCACCACTTGTGATAATCATTAGAGCCGTCAGTCAGCCAATGATCTGAAATGTGGGAGACAAAGTTCAGTGCTCCAGGAAGGTCCCTTCCCACCCCCCCACCCATAGATAATCAACACTGATAACTTGATCCACTTACCTCGACCAACCAGATAAGCAAATCTCTGAAGGGAATCATCACAGACTCATCCAAATGTTTGCGCACAATCAGCACGTACAGGGGCTCTTTGGTCCAGTTCAACTTCTGATTGCTTGGATCCGGGATTGTCCTGGAGTTCAGATAAATACGAATAAATTTAAATTAAAAAAAAATCCTTTGGTGGTCATGGCATGATGCATACATGGAACAAAATCAAACATAAACATAACATGAAGCAAAACTTGGACGTTGTATCATAGAATACACACTGCTCAACCTGTGGTAGAGGTTGATGATATTTCATTCAAATGAACTCGCCGCAAACAACAAAACACAAGGAAACAAACATAAACTGTAGATCAACTTTGATCTTAACTTTTTTTTAGTCTTGTTTTCCCACGTGACTGACATCTGCTGTGAGCTACTCAGTTCTAAATGTGGATTCATGGTATTAGGTCCACAAATATTACTTTGACTCAGCCATTTATTTATATACATATTCATGTTGGTCATAAACGAATGTATCAGCGAAAAGCCAAAGAGGGGAAAAAAAACAACTGCCATAACTCCTTGACCAGGGATTCTCAAACCTTTGCACGCGGGGGGCCATGACGCCCGCCGACGACTTTGGATGAGCCCGCCGACGGGAGTCAACGATACGAAGCCGAGAGTCCAGGCTCTCACTGACCGAAATAAAACTGAAATTATGAAATAAATAGTGCCCGATGCCCTGCCATACATTGTGAGATGCGCTCTAGTGTAGTTTGGGAACTACTGGCCTGGGCCATTAACCGCCAAGGGACATTGGTGTAGATGGGCGTGCGTCATGCAGTTAGGGGCGATAGCCGGCTGTCACCTTTTTATGAATCTCCTGAAATTGATCGTCATTAATGACAGCTGAAAAAGGATATAATTTTTAAAAATGTCAATGCGATCTTACATAATGTCACCTCGACGTAACGTTCTTCCCAGATTTTGACCGCTGTCTCGTCTGCCGGGGAAACTTAGTTCGCCTTACGAGAGATATTGATTAGTTAGGGTTATCTCCTCTTGACCAGACGTAGAGTGATGTATCCCCCCTTGTGCCAATCCACGCTAAGAAAGAAATATAGCTCCCAGAGGCAATGTTCTCACAGCAGACAGAATAAATAGACTGGTATTGATCTCACACTGACCATAGCCCAGACGAACCATGCATAACATAGCAGCCCCCACCCCATTTCCAAACCCCCCCCCACACACACACACCACTTCTTTGAAATGTATCAATACAGAACTCGGCAAATTAGGGCAGAATACAGGAAATAAGTTTTGAAAAGGGGGAGGAGAGGTGGAGGAGTTTATAAAACAACAACAACAAACAATGCTATGGAATGCGTGCTGTGGTTAGACGCATTATTTAGTGATTGTCAGCGGTAACCTCAAACAACGTGACCCCTGTGACCCCAATATAATAGTAATTAAAGGGTAAATGAAAAATCGTTCGCTACCACACACACACACACACACACACAAAGAGCTTTGTCAGTACACCTCTGAGCTTGCGACCCCTGACATTAGACCCGAAATCTGGATTAAACAAATCTCTTGTTGGTGTAGCGAGACCTACAGCCTCCAGGCAAAGTGTTACAAGTTAACTCCACCCTAACACAAGAGTTATATAAAGTGCACGAATGTCTTTGGGTCATTTCTCGAATTAACTTCCAGATATTTGTTTTTGTTTCATGACCGAGTTTTACGTTTTATGTGAATTATGACAAAACAGCACTGAATACCAAACCCACAAAATACTGCCAGTCAACATGGAGGTATTACGACATCTACATCTAAATTACGACATCTACAGCCATTCAAGAAATATGTAGGGCAAGGTTGGATTAAATCAAACACAGAAATGTCAAGCCACAGAGTCAAACATTGAGTCCTAGTTTTGTGTCATCTTTCGATCAATACCACCCCCCTGTCAATCGGCCTGCAAAGAGCAGTCGGACAGGTGCCCCATACCAACGCCCTGTCAATTGGCCTGCAAAGAGCAGACAGACAGGTGCCCCATACCAACGCCATGTCAATTGGCCTGCAAAGAGCAGACAGACAGGTGCCCCATACCAACGCCCTGTCAATTGGCCTACAAAGAGCAGACGGGCAGGTGCCCCATACCAACGCCCTGTCAATTGGCCTGCAAAGAGCAGACGGGCAGGTGCCCCATACCAACGCCCTGTCAATTGGCCTGCAAAGAGCAGACGGGCGGGTGCCCCATACCAACGCTCTGTCAATTGGCCTGCAAAGAGCAGACGGGCAGGTGCCCCATACCAACGCCCTGTCAATTGGCCTGCAAAGAGCAGACGGGCAGGTGCCCCATACCAACGCTCTGTCAATTGGCCTGCAAAGAGCAGACGGGCAGGTGCCCCATACCAACGCCCTGTCAATTGGCCTGCAAAGAGCAGACAGACAGGTGCCCCATACCAACGCGCTGTCAATTGGCCTGCAAAGAGCAGACAGACAGGTGCCCCATACCAACGCCCTGTCAATTGGCCTGCAAAGAGCAGACGGGCAGGTGCCCCATACCAACGCCCTGTCAATTGGCCTGCAAAGAGCAGACGGGCGGGTGCCCCATACCAACGCTCTGTCAATTGGCCTGCAAAGAGCAGACGGGCAGGTGCCCCATACCAACGCTCTGTCAATTGGCCTGCAAAGAGCAGACGGGCAGGTGCCCCATACCAACGCCCTGTCAATTGGCCTGCAAAGAGCAGACAGACAGGTGCCCCATACCAACGCGCTGTCAATTGGCCTGCAAAGAGCAGACAGACAGGTGCCCCATACCAACGCCCTGTCAATTGGCCTGCAAAGAGCAGACGGGCAGGTGCCCCCATTTAGATCGGGCCATTACATAAGATGCACGCCAATGACACTATTTGAAACTGACCACTGATCTGTGGACAGCGTCCACTACACTAGTTACATTCTGATGACCACCAGAACTGATGATCAGCAAACTAAAAAAATACTTAAATGATAGTTCGGAATATCATCATTAGCTGAGTGACAGTCATTGACAGGATCAGAGCTGGTTGGGGGGGGGTCTTCATTTAGTGAATCATTATAGCACCTCCCCCCGTATTATGGATGATACTGAATCAATTCACAACCACCATACCCCAAACAGGGGATTATGTGATGGGATTATGTGATCGTGTGGGCTATAGGATTTGAACCTTTCCACCACACAGGCCGAGAAACCGTACCAGAGAATGTGACCATAGAATTGGAGAGTTGGTTGACACTACCACTTCTTGTGTTCTAATTCTTCAGACTAGTCCACTCAGTAATGACAGTCTGGGGGTGGACCTATGGCAGTAAACCATCCACACGAGGCGGCATACAGCCATGTTTGAATGCTCTCAACACTAACATTAATTATGTAACAGTCCGATACATTCTGTATAGGTCTACACAAGGTTTATTTTCTGTTATTCCCAGCTCATAGTTTCTGATATTTTACAGTGTGAGCACCCTGTGGACCGATCTTTGACACCAACGACTACATTATATCTAGCATGTACCACGTTCAGATACTATTTCAACATTGGCTACTATCTAATGACTGTGTTCAACATTGGCTACTATCTAATGACTGTGTTCAACATTGGCTACTATCTAATGGCTGTGTTCAACATTGGCTACTATCTAATGGCTGTGTTCAACATTGGCTACTATCTAATGGCTGTGTTCAACATTGGCTACTATCTAATGGCTGTGTTCAACATTGGCTGTGAGATCCACGGGAGTAAAGCCTACAACGTGATATGGACAATAAAAGATACTTGCCTAACATTGTTTTAAAAGGTAAACAACAATATAACACGGTCAAAGTACATCAAAAAGTAGATGAAAAGTTGAGGTAAGTACAAAGCGTGAAGCTGTTTTTACTATAATCAACATCAACATGTACACCATATTTTGCCCATGGCATTCTACTTACGAAGATTTGTAGTCAAACGTTTTTCTGCATGTGAACCATAGGTCAGTGCTGCACTCAGACAATCGACGCAGACGACACCGTCTCCTGGCCCGATACGACCTTTGACTGTCTTCTGAGTGGGCGCCATCATCGTCAGAGATGATGGCCTCGAGTGTGGCGCCACCACACGCCCCGTTGTACCGTGACTGTGTTGCAGTTGAGTCCTCACCGATAGATCTCAGACCTGGACCGGCCGCAGGGTGGAATGGCAGGACAGATCTCTGACACGCACTGTCCGAGCGGGCTGTCAAGGGGTCCGAGTGGGCGGTCACTGTCGCCCTCTCGTCGGAGGAAGGCGACATGCCCGGGTCTCGCTCATCGGGCGTCCCCCGCAAAAATAGTTCACCGCTGGCATCTGAAGTCGCGTACCGCGATGTTCTTGAAGAGTCAGGAGAAACTGAACTGACACCACGACAGTACGACTTGTCTGACCGACTGTCGCTGTCCTGAGATGGCCCGCCGTACGTCAACACCTGGCACAAACAACGGACGCAGTCCCCGTCCTTCGCGCACACGCAGCTGGCGGAGACCCCGAGGCCCTGAATGGGACCACCCTGGACAGATTCAGTGAAGCCGAGGTGGCCACGTTTAGCGTGACCGTAGGGCGACGACGACGCCATGCTGCTCCCGGGTGAGATGAGGTGCAGCCAGCTGGAGGTGAGCATATCGAGGTAGATAGGACCGCCGGTTCAATCATGACGAAGCACCGCCGGGAACCAGCCCAACAACAAGCCCGATGCACGCCATTTTAACATCCTCGAACACACACACAAAAATAATGAGTGTTAAAATTAAGCCAACCATCAGTTTACACCCATTTAACCTCGGGCAGAAATAAACTGGTCCACTCAGAGAAACGATCCCAGGGAAGTGTTGAAATTAGCATAACTAAAGTCTGAAAATGTTTCCAGTAATCAACCAAACCAACAACAACGTTAATAATTCAACTCATGACACTCCGACTCCAACACACACACACAGTGCTGGTGTCAGTGAAACTGTTCAACCGTTAAATAAAGTTATATAAATGAATACACCATCTGCTGGCGGCAAGTTCATGTGTGTGGTGGTGCAGATGGTTGGATGGCGGTGCTACCACGCAAACCGCTCTAATTCATACATATTGTAATTGTCAACTTGTGGTGGTTCTGCAGGAATGGCGGTAAGAAGAATGTCCGTGTTGTTGTTGTTGTTGTTTAAATAAGGATGGGGAGGGGGGGTCAGGAACATAGTGACAGTATGAATTAGGTCTGATTGAAAAAAATATACAATATATTTTTAAAACAACTTTTCCCCAAAGCATTTTCATGAAACTAGTCAAACGTGACGAGACATAAGAACTGGAGCGAAACGAGTTTTTTTAAAAAAAATAATACTCTCCATTTCAAAGAGTTTTAAAAAAACCACAACATCAACATCACAACAAATTGCTCTCACAAGTACTCAAGACATTCATACACAGTAAAACATCATAGTACTTTAACTTGTACTCAAAACTATGGCACCGTTTCGTTACATATATTCCACTTGACACACATATCTGTTGGTTTAACCCAGCCATTGTGCTAGTATGGTGTTTGATATGGGTGTGGCGGCGGCGGGGGGGGGGTACTTTGTCAATCTCAAGTACATCAACTCAGTGAGTACACAGTACTCTCAGTGATAACTGGCCAGGCGATTCATTCACAACAATTTGAAACATTCAATAAGCAGAATGATGACAACTGTAAAACTTAAAGAAAAAACAATAACTGGACTTGGTTAAACAAGATTACGTCCAGACAACAGATATAGATGTGAAAACAGATACAGATGTGATGTGACAACAGATATAGATGTGACAACAGATACAGATGTGATGTGACAACAGATATAGATGTGACAACAGATATAGATGTGATGTCAAGTATAAACAAAGTCATAAGGCCTTCAGTCTCAAGTTTATAAAAACATGGGCTGATATAAAGAAAAATATTGCAATGCACTTATAATGTTTTTTCCTGACAAATAAGTATATATATATATATATATATATAGTACGTAATATATAAATAAACATTGCAGAATGGGAATAATAATAGGTAACATTATAAGGCGCGGACTTATATAAATTATGCAAACAAAAATGAATTGAGAAACTTCCTATTGCTATTTTCATGTTTGTTTGAATGGGTAGATGAAGGGTGTGTGTGTGTGTGTTCATATCTACTTGTAAACATACACAATTACTAATCGATAATACAGCGTGAATGAATTAACACGGGTCAAGTTGAATATATACATCACATTCGATGTTGTAAAAAGTGACTCTGCACTGCAATGCTAATTATCATTAAGTTGGTTGATTGCTTTTACTAATTGATCAATCAATACATCGTGTTTACTTCTGGCATATCCCATTTCTTTAAAAAGCTGCGCTTTTAGCAGTTTGCGGCCTTGTTATTATTCGGTAAAGTAATACACTATCGAATGACGCAAACAGAATTAATCAAGAATCACTACATGCGTAGAAGAGGTCTCTCTAAAACAAATTTTTTTCAAGGCTGTGTCGGCATCTGTGGTGTGCGGATGATGTACCGTTTGGAAGCGAAATGTATTATTGTGTGCTCAACATAATTGTAAGGGTGTAATAATAATTGTTTTTGTAAGAGTTTTCCCGGTGAGACTTCAGTGAGACAGAGGAATTGCATGGCAGGAGGATGAAAGAGTAAAACATGAGATTATGGTTGTTAGCCATGTTTTCTGGTCAATGGCATATTTAAATGACTGTAAATATTCATCATAATCTAGAGATATTGTGACTATTTTAATATAGTGTAACTAGATTTCATCAGGTGTAGGGCAGGGGGGGGGGATATTTCGATTTGCCTTATATGTGTGAATATTATGTTTGGGAACAAATGTATGAATCAGAAAGTGCACTTTGTTTATATATAGAGAAGGAAGAATGCAATGTGCCCTGGCTACAAATATATTACAACTACCCCTACAATGATGATCAGTAGACATCCTAACCCCAACGATAACATCATGTGGCTGAGGTGGGCCACGCATGCAGGCGATCTGAGCCACAGTCCAGCCGTTATATAGTTACAAATTAAAAACTATAGACTTATAGAGGACTGCTACAACCAAAGTCGTTTTAACAAAACTAGAAAAAAAAAAGACTGACATGAGCCACCATTAAACTCAACCGAGTGCCGCATACAGGGTCACGCCATAGTTGATTAAAATAATTTTTGTCCTGAGATTGAAATAAAAAATAATGCACGTTCTTGTGGTAGCACAGGGGGGTTTTAAATAACCTAGAATAAAGTCCCGGTACCCGGTCCGGCGAGTCCAAGCAAGAGAGTTAACTAATATAGTGATAATTGAGTTGTATCCCTTTGCCCATTAGCTTATGTGAGATGAACATTTCGGAATTCCACAGTCTACTTTTAGCCGCGGACGTTATACACACGTACGCACGCGAACGTACGTACGCCAGGCTAGCCGATCATGTATTAGATATCTTGACAACACCACAGATTCAGTACAAGAGAACTTCGACATATGTCAATTGCATAAGGGACAGTCCACACATTCAGGGCTCCGACTCCATACAATGAACTATGAGATGAATCCCATGGTCAACTTAGGTCTGTGGCATGGACCCGGTGACCGCGCTTCTTAAACAGAACAAATAATTGATAAAACACTACAACAACAATAATAATAGACAAACTATAAAAGATCAGCGAAGGGCCGCCACTGTTTGTGTCAGTTGAAGGAAGTCAAATGTGAAACTGATACACGCCTCAGCTATTGAAACTCTGCAGTTTAAACCAGCTTGAAGTCGCCCAAAACAAATATAACAACAGCCAACTATATCTGCAAACAACAGCCAACTATATCTGCAAACAACAGCCAACTATATCTGCAAACAACAGCCAACTATATCTGCAAACAACAGCCAACTATATCTGCAGGAGCAGATGAAAAGAAGGGCTGACGATCAGCCCAGTCTGGGTACAACAACACACACACAGTGATTCAATGCAAATCGCGGACCGTTTACCAGAAAGTTAAATACAGGTAAACGAAACAACCAAGTTTGGGGATTTGGTAAAATATCAAAACATTCAATAAACAAACACAGGCCAACATTCTACAGGTACATAAGCACTCAATGGACTTACACACAGTGGAATCCGGTTAGGTTACAAGTTACAATAACACTGGGGTCAAGGAAGTAGCACCGAACACCGGAGAGAGTCCAGTGACTCCAGTCAGCAATGGTACGATAAAAGAAAACATATTGTACAGAAATGGTGTGGGAAAACTCAAATATTTCACTTATTTAAACATTTAAAAAAAAATATGATGGCTATCGCGAAATGCGCCACGAAACCAGTTGCCAAATGTTGTTCAATTTTACTGTCTAAACGTACACTGTTCAAGTCAAGAAACCAGTTGCCAAATGTTGTTCAATTTAACTGTCTAAACCATTTATCTTGGATTTGGCAGTCACATCTAATGACATGTTTACATATATGTACATTTCAATCATGAAATAAAGCAAGGATTCGAAAAATTTACATAAACGTAATTAAGGGAAACTACAATATTTATATTAGGGAAAATGAGAAAAAACGAACGAGGATGGAACAACATAATTTGAATAACAAAAAACTGGCACATAAAACTATCAATTGAACCTATGACTTGAATGTGTTTTATCACGTGAGACAGATTGTGTCGATGGATGAGCGCGTTGCTAAAAAGCTTCTTTAGTGCAGTATTAAAAACATTTATTTCAAAATTCTTACAGCGCTTAGTTTGCTGCACTGTATAGGAATAAAGTTTCGATTCAGTGCTGTAAATCATCGATCTTCGTTGTGAACTGAACAAGTCATTGAACCGCGTCCATTTAGTAAACCGGTTATCGGTGAATAGATATGACTGATTCTTATAAGGCTTCAAGCAGACCATATAAAGTGCAGATATTTATAGGCTTCACAGCTAAATTTAAATGCTAAGTCGCTAACATAAACAACCACAAACGGTCGTTCAATAACAGATTATGGTTCAATGTAAATTATTAACAGATGAGATGTCCGATGATTTTTCTCTGCCGAGCTGATGGCGCCGAGTGACTCCTTATGATTGAGTTGTATCCCTTTGACCATCTTTACAAATTCCCCAGTCTATTTTTAGCCGCGGAATTTATACACACGTACGTATAGTGTTGTTTTCGTTGACGAAAACTAAAACTAAAACCTTCGTTGACGAAAATGTTGACTTTTCGTCAACGAGAACTAAAACTAAAATTAGCAGCAAGACTAAAACTAGACGAAAACTGAAATTATTACAGAATAAACGAAATAAAAACTGAAACTAAAATATGACCAGGGACTAAAACAACACTACGTACGTACGCCAGGCTAGCCGATTATGTATTAGATATTAGTCTGTACATACACCTACAGAATATATAGGTTTTGTGGTATAATATTTGAATTAAATAGTTGAGTCAACACAATGGTAAAGTCCAGGGCTGGAAATGAGGGACGCTGTCAGGTTTTTTTTTAATTACGTAGAGTCACAATACAATATAACAAGGGAGTCACAATACAATACAACAAGAGTCAAAATAAAATATAACAAGAGTCACAATGCAATATAACAAGGGAGTCACAATACAATATAACAAGAGTCACAATACAAAATAACAAGGGAGTAACAATACAACAAGAGTCACAATGCAATATAACAAGAGTCACAATACAATACAACAAGAGTCACAATACAATATAACAAGAGTCACAATAAAATACAACAAGAGTCACAATATAATACAACAAGAGTCACAATACAATATAACAAGAGTCACAATAAAATACAACAAGAGTCACAATACAATACAACAAGAGTCACAATAAAATATAACAAGAGTCACAATGCAATATAACAAGAGTCACAATAAAATACAACAAGAGTCACAATAAAATATAACAAGAGTCATAATAAAATATAACAAGAGTCACAATAAAATACAACAAGAGTCACAATAAAATACAACAAGAGTCACAATAAAATACAACAAGAGTCACAATAAAATATAACAAGAGTCACAATACAATATAACAAGGGAGTAACAATACAACAAGAGTCACAATGCAATATAACAAGAGTCACAATACAATACAACAAGAGTCACAATACAATATAACAAGAGTCACAATAAAATACAACAAGAGTCACAATATAATACAACAAGAGTCACAATAAAATACAACAAGAGTCACAATAAAATATAACAAGAGTCACAATACAATATAACAAGGGAGTAACAATACAACAAGAGTCACAATGCAATATAACAAGAGTCACAATACAATACAACAAGAGTCACAATACAATATAACAAGAGTCACAATAAAATATAACAAGAGTCAGTGGAAAAAAAGCCCTGAAAAAACAACATAAAAAACACAATCTACACAGAAACTAATGGACCCCCACCCCATCCCCAATAAAAACAAACAAACAAAGAGCCGTATTAGGATCTGAGAGCCACATTTGGTCACCTATGTTGTAGTTTTATAGACATTTAATCAGTATACCTACTGCCTGCTTTGAATATCACATTACGGCTTCTTAAACAACGACAGCAACAATAGGCTTTAACGATCATTACGTTTAACGGTCATTACTGCGGTCATTATGTTTTATGGTCATTATGTTTAACGGACTTGCACAAAGCTGCGGTACGAAATACAACAACCGTGATACGACATGAAACTATTTGCTTGTCTCTTTGTTTTAAAGCCAGGGGTGGGCAGACTTTTTAAATCGCGGGGCGAAATGGACGGGCCGAACAAGTGCAGAAGTACGACAGAAAGGCCGGCCTTAGAGCAGATGGGTGGAGATTTTATATCATCGTCATTTGTCGTGGGATTGGGGGGGGGGAACAGTGCAGTGGAAATGTCCCTACATTCTTCTCTCTATCGTGAGGTGACCAGTAGGTCATTACATTTCGGTCTGTCCATTCTTTAATGTTGCCTGTACAGTCCGCTCTACGACAGCCTATCCCAGGGGTCGGCAACCTTTTAAGATGGAAGTTATAATTTACAATTTTCTCAGTTTTTAAAGAGCCACTCAAAATTGTTCTTTCAATATTATGGTATTTGATAAATATTTTAATAGGTATATAAAATAATATCATTATAATTATTTGCGCATTGAACTGGAAGGCCGCAATTACTGTTGTTTTAGTCCCAGGTCATATTTTAGTTTCAGTTTTTATTTCGTTTTTTCTGTATTAATTTTAGTTTTCGTCTAGTTTTAGTCTTGCTTCTAATTTTAGCTTTAGTTTTAGTTCTCGTTGACGAAAAGTCAACATTTTCGTCAACGAAGGTTTTAGTTTTAGTTTTCGTCAACGAAAACAACACTAGCCGCAATTCGACATCGAAAGTGACGCAACTTGGCATTGAAAGAGCCGCATGCGGGGGTCGCGAGCCGCATGTTGCAGACCCCTGGCCTATCCTATGCGCTCCTTCAAGGCTGCGCCCTGACTTAAGGTTTCCAAACGATAATAGCGTTCATATGAACACAGATATTAATAAATGCACTTAAAATGAAATATGTGGACCCGGATCAAGCAGCAATTTGTTTAAATGATTTTGTTTTTTTATCCTGCGAACCTTAAAGTGAGGAAAGTGATTACCACCACCACTGCCACCAATGAGGACTTGCCCCCCCCCCCTTCCCCACCCACACACCGAATGTGATAGCTGTAACACCCCTGACTTCTCGTGAACTTATTGCAGTGTGAACACATGGAACAGTAACGAGCCCAAAACCAGAGTTCAGGGTTTACATGATACAAACAATGCTCGATCATCAAAACATTACGTGTGACAGACCATGTGCACTTTATTAGTACCGGGATATCCCGTATTGACGGAGCGCCGAACGGGGTGTCATTTGGATCCTGCTGGTCGCTGATCCTCAGACGGCAGGGTTTACACCCGCAACTGAACTAACATGACATACGATAAAGAAATGAACTGGCTTAAATTTTATTATTTCATCCGTCTAACTTTCGTGACTTGTTTCACACACACACACACACACCCAAGCTTTTTTTTTTTAGGAAACAACAAACAAATAAACAGACAACAGACTTAAAGAAGGATTGTGTGTTACCAGGATGGGCTGAATTTTTCTACATTGAATACATGCCGAGTCAAAATTTGAATGTAATAAGCAATATGGTTTATAGTACACACACACACACTCATATACAAAAACTAGGAAACAGAAATCCCCCCCCCCCAGTGTTTTTAACATATTCCATAACTAGCATTAACACTAAATAATATGGAGTCACAGTCTCTTGTCATAACACCACCATCCAGCAGAGTTTAGTGTGACGAAGACCGGAGTAACATCTGATGTCTTTCAGTTACACTACAAAAGATGAGACTGTATCTTAGGTTCAGCTTTACAGTCAGTCTACTCGCAAAAAAAAAAAAACTAACGCCATTCCTCTGTACCTCCCTAGTAGATGTTAGCCACAGACAGAGGCGTGTCGAAGCCGTGTGTGGACCAAGTCAGCTGAAGTCACCTATTAGACATGGTGGACTTACCAAGGGATATTGACACACGTGATGAGCAAGGTGAAGCTAAATCTATCCCACCACATGGTGACATTCACTTCAAATTAGACACACGCGATGAATAATATTGAATGATAAAACTGTTGAACCATATAGGAATGTAATGCGGAGAACACCAATATAGGAATGTAATGCGGAGAACACCAATATAGGAATGTAATGCGGAGAACACCAATATAGGAATGTAATGCGGAGAACACCGTATAGGAATGTAATTCGGAGAACATATAGGAATGTAATGCGGAGAACACCATATAGGAATGTAATGCGGAGAACACCGTATAGGAATGTAATGCGGAGGAGAACATATAGGAATGTAATGCGGAGGAGAACATATAGGAATGTAATGCGGAGAACACCATATAGGAATGTAATGCGGAGAACACCATATAGGAATGTAATGCGGAGAACACCATATATGAATGTAATGCGGAGAACACCATATATGAATGTAATGCGGAGAACACCATATATGAATGTAATGCGGAGAACACCATGTATGAATGTAATGCGGAGAACACCATATAGGAATGAAGAGAAACATAAAACATGACACGGCAATCTGTGTGTGTGTGTGGACGGGGGAGTGGGGTGGGGGAGGTGAATACGCCATGACAAGGCACTTTTTATTTTCTGCAGATCACAATGTCAACACGACTCGACTGGCTGGAGTGGAACGTTCACAGAGGTGCTGTGGTCACAGAATGATCTTACGTACTGTATTCAGCTACATGATATAAACACGCTACAAAATGTGTATTTATCAAACAAAACGTGAGTTTATATATACACACCGGTGTAACACACGCAACAGCTCGGGGAATACAGCAGGCTAACAGCTCATAGTGAATGAGTATACTGGACTACACTATAACCGAATTGCAATAAAGAAGAATTTATATCTCTCTCCAGCAGAGGTCTACAAGGATCATCTTCAAGTACATATATCTCTTCAGTTACTGATGTCTTCTTAACCTTCATCGTGTGGACACAACGCCACAGACAGTGAGCATATGAACTGACGTATGTGTACACACACACGAACACATTTTTAGTGACCATGATACTAAACAATCAGTTTTTTGTAGAATAGTCTGCTACTGGGTCCGTCCTAAAATCCCGCGTTACTAACAATGACAGATAAGATCCAGATAGTGACCCAGACATAGTTCAATGTAGATGTCTTGACCTCGAACAGGTCCGGATACTTTATCAAATGTTTCCTCATGTATTATTCAATGTATTAAACAACAAAAGGAAGGACTGGCTAAAAACAAATAAACATTATTCAAATGAATCAATATGTCCTTATCTTTGTACGGTGGCTTTATCTTTAAGAGGAGATTTTTTTTTATCTTTTCAAGTGTCCAGTGGCTGCTCGGGGGGGGGGGCAGGAAGGTGGAAAAAAAAGTTGGACGTCTACTAGCCTGGGGACTAAATCACTCCACTCTCTTCTACCTTTTTTTTTTGAAGTTAATGAATAAATACTTGAATCATTCTTCAAATAGTCGACACCCCCCTCCCTCCCCTAAACATTTATAACTCAACTATACACAGCTAATCATGAAATATTTATCAACGCAAAAGTCGGCAACTCAAAATAGACTTGGGGGGGGGGGGGGGATTAATTTCCAACACAGGCCAGGGACTGCCACGTGCGGCACTTCCGTGAGCGAGTCTTGTCAGGGCTACCAACTAGCCAGTTGTTGTTTTTTTTTTAAATTAAAAAATGACTCAATTTTGTTACATCGCATAAGGTGCGGCTTTTAAAGTATTTTTTTGTATTTAATAAACAATAGTGCGGCTCTCAATGACCTCATGGATGGCCACCCCCCTCTGGCCTAGGCCATGGCCGTCAAACAAAAAGTGGGCAATGACATATAGTACAATATGTAAACCCACCATCGGCTTTCTCAGTCTGGCGATTAAAAAAAAAAGCAAGCAATGCAAACACAAACTGTTTCACACTAATACTCACATCATGTCTTCATAAAGCTATAAGTTTGCCTATCTACAATACCGTTAATTGTGATGTCATGACGCAATCAATATTAGTCATTAAATGAACTTAAAGAATATCCAAAAATGTAAACATTGATACCAACAGTGGTAAAGTTTACAGAGGAATACGATGTCGGCATGTATAAATAACTTATTACCGCACTAACAGTTTTTCCAGAACTGAGTATATTCTGTGAAATCAAACCGGAGTCGCATGTTAGAAAGTCAATAATGGTAACAATAAAATAGAAGAGGAAAAAAAACCCACTAGAAAACAAGCACAGAAAAAACATAACACGACTAAAATTTATAAAGTCAATGAACGTTGATTGCAACACACAGCTAAACTCCCAGTATTAACCCGGGTTTTCAAAATGTAAACACACAATTACCCTTCCTAGCATGCCTCATCGTCAGATCATGACCTGACCAGTTCAATCGGCGGGTCATACAACCCGTCTATAAATAACTTATCGGGAAAATCGCTTTGATCCATTCACAATAAAGGGAGAAAACCGACAAAAAAATATTATGATGAACCCACATATTATAAATACGCCCACATATATAGTGTGTGATGAACCCGCATAATATAAATACGCCAACAGCCCTACATATATAGTGTGTGATGAACCCGCATAATATAAATACGCCAACAGCCCTACATATATAGTGTGTGATGAACCCGCATGTTTTTAAACCCAAGTTTACCAAAGAAGTGGGACAGCTGTTTATTTGAAAATAATAGAAACAGTCGGACATATTTTTACAAATGCCTCCCCCCCCCGTGCGATATTATTGATTTAACAGAAAGACTTGGGCCACCACTCAATGCTGTACAAACGATCCAACAATTAACGCCATTAGCGAGTGAGGAAGGAAAGTTAAAACAACATGACAGTAAGCTATCAAATGGAGTACATTAATCAGATACATCTTTTCGTTAAGGTGATCAGACTTTTCCTGCTTACCAGGTACACGCCCCAGCTTTCAAATGATCTCGGAGTCCTGGAAGAGGCCTGGAATGTCCCGACCTTGGGGGGTTCAGTCTAAAGAAGTGTTTATATACCACGACTAAAACACTTCCTGTACGTGGGACACCTTTGCCAAGCACCCACATCACGAAGTTTCTTCCCATTGTCTCCAAATGACCTAAGAAAGGCAGGGTTGGTATATGCCACTGGTATGGACTGGTATATGCCACTGGTATGTACTGCTAAGACCTCATGAATGAGAAAGCTTGTTATAGCTTAAAACTTAAACTGACTTCATAGCCTGCAAGAGGATCTTTTGTTTACTTGCTTGCCCTAAACTAAACCATCAAGAGCACAGTAAGTCAGGCTAATCAGGTCTGAGGGTGATTCGTAAAAAAAAAATACATGGACACACTGGCACTGTAAAAAATTGATATCTTGGGTGGAGACAGCTGGACTTGCACAGTGCAGCTCATGAAATGGGTGGAGCGCTCAAAGGTGTCATATCCATCACAACAGGTGTCAGTACAGGAACAAAGGAAAACATCTCACTCACAATAACAATCTCATACAACGTGATGTAAAAGAACTAGTCACAGCCTGGGCATTGCTGTATCTCTGTAAACTGCAGTGAAACTAATTGTATCGGAAGGCCTACATACAGTGTGAATGAAGAACAGTGCTATTAAAGACATAAACAATGCCCAATGCAATACAAGATCGTACAAAACACAGTTACAGTAAGGTAATCATTGGTTGATAGAAAAAGCAATCAATGTTGCAGTGTAAAATGTAAGATAGAAAAATGGATAATGGGAATTTGAACAAAAAATTACTTACAGATTTGCACTTGATCCCTGAGCTAAGTAACCTTTTGGTCCAAATTTACAGTCTGGGCTGACACCGTACAGTGATCTGTTAGGGCGCCTAGTAGGAATGAAGAAAAATGAAGTTAAAAGTATACATGTCACATAATACTTAACAAATGTTTAAATGACATGTTAATTGTTGAGTTTACCAGAACCAATACAAAAGTAACTTTTATTTATATACTGTATTAGTTGAGGGTGTGGTATTATATGCACCATTCCAACCTCTCCCCCCAAAAGACAATGGTGCCCCATGGCAATGATCACAGAAGACCACAACTTGGATCTGACAGTAGAGGATGGCTGAGTGGCACATTCACAATATGTATGATGAAGTGTACAGACCAGTGGTTACTGTAACCAGCCCGTGGCTTCTATAACCAGGCCAGTGGTTACAGTAACCAGTCCAGTTGCTTCTATAACCAGGCCAGTGGTTACTGTAACCAGTCCAGTGGCTTCTATAACCAGACCAGTGGTTACTGTAACCAGTCCAGTGGCTTCTATAACCAGACCAGTGGTTACTGTGTGAGCATGAATTAGCGAGAGAAAGAGGAGAGGAGGGAAGGAAAAAAATGCATGTTTTCAATCATTTGTCCACCATTCATTTTAAACACTGCTAACATTTGCAGAAAGTCATGTAACACAACCCCAAACACAAAAACCAATCTAAAACAGACATAAACTAAATGGCTTTAGTGATAACACTTGACAGCCACTTGAATTAGTATAACATTATTTCTACCTTGCATTGTTATTATGATGACGATTTTGCATTATGCTTTTAAAACAGGAATAACTAATTTCTACTCAAAATTTGTATTCACCAACGTAATCAAAGAGTAAGCATGCACTGGTATTCTTTCAACAACCTTCAACTAAGTATTGAGAATAATACAATGTATCAACAATGATCAAACTGATTGTAGCCCTTGGCCTTACTAAAATGACACAAATCTTCAAAAAGAAAAAAAAAATTTTAAGAATACAATAAAATAATAAACACTTTCTTAAAAAAGATTTTATAAATGGTTTTATAAGTAACTCTCTTGCCAAATACAGTTCTCTCTCAATAATGCTTTTTTACTGTTCTACTAATGTTTAATGTATGAACAACCTACTTCATCAGCAGCCATCAATAAACTTGACAATCTGGCCCATGGGGTGGGGGGGGGAAGCTATAAATAATGTCAGTACCATTCAATCAGCCATAATGTAAATTCTCCATCAATATCAGTTAATACTAAAGTCATAGTGAACAGCTTTTAAAACAAGGAGATCCTGTCAAATGTTACAATAACCGAGATCAGAATGATGTCCGTCAAATGTTACAATAACTGATAGTGTGGTAAAGCGCTCGACTGACCTGAAGGTACCTGGTTCGATCTCCGATGAGGACCAAGAAAATTTGTCAGGTCTTGGCATTAAGTCCCCCCCCCCTATGTCTTCCGTGGTGCCTCCATGGCCATTGCACTCCCAGCTGTGGTGGGGATGAAAGAAGGGCACTGCAAAAACCATCCCATTAGTGGTTTATAGGATCTAAGAGATTTCATCTCATCCTTACAGGGACTTCACACATAATAAATGATCTCTCACACATAATAAATGATCTCAGAATGATGTCTTATGTTTTATATACATGTTTCACTCATTTAAACGTTTTTTTTTACCCTTAGATATAGTTACAATTATTTAACAATTGAATTACAAATAATTACATATTTTACTTGGTCAGAAAAAAAAAAAGAAAAAAAAATTGAGTAAAAAATGTAAATTGCTGTGCATACGAAGCTGGCCTGTACTATTAAGTCAGAAAATATGCTGTTGCTATAAGTAGGTATTGTGGGACGGGCGGCCGAGTGGTGTAGATACTCGACTGTCGACCTGAGAGTCCTGGGTTCGATCCTCGGTGAGAACCACGTGGAATTTTCCCAGGTGAATTGTGTCGTCCCACAAGTCCACCCAGCTTTAAATGGGTACCTGACTTTAAGTTGGGGAAGTAAAGGTGGCTGGGCGTTGTGCTAACCACACAATCTCTTCATATGCAGAGGTTATAGAAACAGATGAACTCTACACTTCATCTACCCCGATGGCCTGTTAGGGCTAAGGGAACTTTACTTTACTTTACTTTATAAGTAGGTATTGATTGATCTCTGACCCAAACTTGTATGACATTACGTGAGTGAGTTCAATGTCTTGTAAACACATTAGCTCAGATATGTCAATCAGGAAAACAAAGGAAATGTAGTGCTCTCTACTACTCTGAATGTTAAAATATTGCGTCTTATTGGTCTTTATAGGTAGAACACATTCTCTTGGACATAAGATAAAATAACAACTGAATGACATAATAACAATGTTGACCATTGGAATAGCCAAACCTAAGAATAAAAAGTTTCTTATCACAAAAAAAAAAAAAAAAGCCTGCAACCAATCTTAACTTTTCACTATCTTTCAAGTGACCCTTTAAGCTAAACATTTTTTAGCCTAGTTACAATTTATTCTAGATCTTAACATTTAGATAACATTTTATTTAATGTATGTTTTATAGTTGTTGTTTTTTTTTAAAACCCTATTGGCAATATGTGAAAAGATTTAATATTTTTTTTATAAAACCATACCAGTGATAGAAGCCCATTTTTTTATAAATAAAACCCAATTGCTTTAATTGCTGATATATGAGGATAACTCTCAATTGACTAAGAATAAACTCATACAAAGACACAGAAAAGATTAATCCCAAAATAATTGCATTCCTTTGAAATGGAATATTTTATTTTACGTTGTCAGCAAGACCCACATTCTGATGTCAGACCCTTTCGATTTCTGGTCAGCATCTTTTATTTTGGCATTCCTATACCCTAAATTAGGAGTGGAAAACTTTTTGTGCAGTTGGATGAAGGATTTATACAAAAGAATATACATTAAATAGGAGATGGGTAGTCGTGCAGTGTAGAGTGATTGACTGTCGACCAGAGTCCTCAGGTCCTGGTGTAAGTCCTCAAGTCCACCCAGCATTAAATGGGTACCCCGACTTTAAGTTGGGGGAGAACAGGCGACTGGGCGTTGTGCCAACCACAGAATCTCTTTATTTGCAGAGGTTACTGAAACAGATGAATTCTACATTTCATCTGTCCTGATGAGCCCTTAGGGCTTAAGGGAACTTTACTTATATACATTAAGTATAAATGTCATCGATGTGATCTTATATACATTAAATATAAATGTCATCGATGTCATCAAGCAGAACACATGTGGACTAAACAGCCTGTAGGACCGTAGCTTTCCAAAGTCTGCCTTAAAGTTTCTGGTCATTTTCGGATTTAGAAAAATAATTATCTGATTAGTTGAAAATTATTTAATTTAATATAAATGAAAATGCTGCAGTTAAACATTTTTAAGTTGTCATAAGCAGGCTTGCGGAGCCGCCAAATTTTTTTCGGCTCCGGCTCCCACAAATTTGACGGCTCCGGCTCCCTATTAAGATAGTATCACACGAGACAAAAGTTTTTGTAATTGCTCCACGCTAACATCCCGCTGATAAAAAGTTATGCAAATTTTGCCGCGTTCACCCCCATAGTCAGGAACTTGAAAAATATACGCATTGTCGGTTTTACTAAAAACAAACCATTTCAGTGCATCCAGAAACGTATCATTATTTTCGATCGAGGTTTCACTAGTCGCCATCATTAAAAAGTTATTTCAATGATCAAATTAGCCAATAGTAAATTGATACATTATTTAAAATATTTTAAAGACTTCAGTATTTATATTTATTATTTATAAATTCGAAGTGACTATTCGGACCCGGGCAGGCCCGTTACCAGGATTATTGCATTGGGGAGGGGGGAAGAATTTTTTTCGGCTGGACATGCCCCCCGGCCCCTCCCCATAATTCCGCCCCTGGTGGGGTAGAAGAAATGTTTGGGGGGGGGGGGGCGAAGATGGAGGTGCGAAGCGCCGAAAGCTTGCGAACGGAGATGAGGGGTTTTGGGAGGGGACCTCAGAAATTTTTTGCAGTTCCATATCTGGAATGGTGCATTTTAGTACCAATTGTTCTGATATTAATTAGAAATATATAATTTTAACTTCGTTTCAATAATGATGGCATGTTGCAGTTTTGTTAAAAATAATTTAAATAGTAAAGAGTTTTAATGATAAAAATTTATTGAGGCTGAGCAATTTCTGATTCCTGTTATAAATATATTGACCATTTGTTCTGCTACACAATTGTTACATAATAGATACCTGATTTATATCATTATACTGTTGGTTAAACTACAACCCGGGAAGAACGATAAAGATGCACGAATATAGCTTAGCTATTTGTGTGATATTTCTTATAAAATATTGAAAACAAAGAACAGATCTATCAACAACAAATTGGCCAGTCGCAATTATTCAATTTAAAATAAAATTAATTCTGCTAAAAAGTAAATTTGCAAATTAAATAACATCACTCAGAAATCACGGAGTTTGTACTTTATTATTTTATTATACATATGTGTAAAAGTGACTTTATTATTTTATTATACATATGTATAAAAGTGAAGTCATAAGTCAATATTATTTTATTAACTTATGTAAGTTGCTAGTTGTCCTCAGAAGATATCAATATATAAAACTATTACAAGGTTGCGAACAGGCCCATCGACAGAAATTTCGGGTCCCTGGGCAGGGGTGACACGGGTCCCCGTGCTGATATTAATATTTTCAAAAGTTGATTGGCCAGCTCAGTCCGGGCCCCTAAAACAAAATTGAACAAAATGATTGATGTTTTATAGCTGTTATTATTAAAATTTTGTCAAAAAGCTCAAATCATGCACGGGGGGGGGGGGGGGGGGCGGCTCAGGTCATGAACGGGTGATTGGGGGTCAGCCCCCTAGCCCCCTCTGGCTACGGGCCTGGACCAGAGTACCAATAAACTCCGATTTTATTCGGACCCCGTCCCAATAAAGTCTGATTGTTATTCGGACGCATGGCAAATTTGCAGGTAGCTTAGCTATACATAAACTTTATTATTGTTTTTTGTTTATTTTTTTTATAATTGTTTGAATTGTATGATTTAATCGTTACTCAGTGTCTAGGGTTTCAATAAGAGAACTCTGTATTATTATTTTTTCGGGTTCCGTCTAATAAAGTTTAAATATAGCTAAGCTTATTGCATATTTGCCATGGGTCCGAATAACAATCAAATTTTATTGGGACCCGGATCCGAATAGCCACAGCCTTATAAATTTATCTGCTCTATTTCAGATATTCTGTTTATAATAAAATTGTTAAATAAAGAAAGCTACCATTTTGTTTTTAGTCTATTACAAATTCGCGGTCAAATAATACACGAAATGACGCGTTCTATTTGTCGCAGTAGTAAAAATTTATTTTTAAATGATTGGTACATTTATTCTATGAAATAAAACTGTTTTAACAAAATAACATGCCATTAAAAAAATTTCGGAGGGTAAACAAGATTTAAAACGAACAAAAAACGATTCTCCATTAAAGATTTCTTGTGGTGATGTGCGTGTTACTGTTGTGGCGTTCGTAAAACATAACAACATTTCAAATTGTAGAAGGCAAACAATCAAACAAATTTGTAATTTTAAAGCTAAAAAAAAAACATTTGGGAGCCGTGGAGCCGCCAGATTTTTTCGGCTCTGGCTCCAGCAAAAAGTAGCGGCTCCCTGCTCCTCGGCTCCACAAGCCTGGTCATAAGCATTAATTTTAGAATTATTCATATTTGAATATAATTTTTTTTAATGAGAACTAAAAAAGTAATAATCAGTATTCTGAGGACAATCGGATACATCTATTCTAAAAGCAAATAAAAACAAAATAACTAAATTTCATCTAACCTTCGACTCTGTACTCGTCTCTTAAATGAGCTGCAGCTGGTAAGCATACTCTCATCTTCACCAAACTCTCCTATGTGGAATCCTTCTGACCTGAATTCTGCAGTATCAAATGGCTGTGAAATGGCTCTCCCAAATTTGTTAGCAATTGGTGTGCTTAGTAACATGTCTTTCTTACTGTCAAACATGTCTGTTTGATGTGAGTCCAGAATAAGCTTTTTCCCTTGATTATCCACAGGAGAGACTGTTATATGAGAGTTAATAGAGTAGCCATCATTTTTAAAATGTCCAGCGTCTTCTTCATACTCAAGCAAAGTATTTTTTTTTTCCATTGCTTTATCAGTTCGTTGATGAAATTGTTTATCAATTGTTTTTTGGTTTAAAAAGCTTTCAGCTTCTGTGCTACAATGCGAATTAAAGATTTTATCTATTTTATTTTTTCTTAGGGTTTTCAAACTTCCAAAACAACAAGTCCATGAAAAGTCAGACTTTGTCATGCCATACTTTTCAGGTCAGCTGTAAGATAAAATCATAAAATATTTCATTATGTACAGGTATTAGTAATAAAAGGTCTTCACTGTTAAATCTGAAAAAAATCTTTTATAATCACTTATTGACCATTTTTAGAGTGACGTCAGATATTACAAATCTCTGTTGAAATGTTGAGATATTTTTTAAACGCTGTATATTTGTATAGCATAATAGCTTAAACAGGTCATATAGGGTAAAAGTAATAAAAAACTTTCATTAAAAGAAAAATACGCTTTTTTATTTCGTACAGTGAAAACTTTATTAATGAAAATATTTTTCAGCATAAAAAATAAATATGTCTCAGGTTTAAAAAAAAGAACAACTTAACAAAACAAATACTTTATGCAAACAGTATAGCCTGGATCATTGCTGGATGTGATTAGCGAATACAAACATTAAAAATGATTTATATATTCTTTTATGTGCAATGAAACAGTGTGTATGACAAAGCAGGGCCACCAAACAGGAGTGCAACCTGATCATGACGGAACCTGTATTAGTGGTTTTCAAAGAGTAGGTTGTGACCCAGTGGGTCATGGGTGAAATTCAAGTGGGTCAAGATAAAATTTATATTTATAGTAATCCTGGCATTGCACAGAATTGTATTTATTTTAATGTAATGAAGTTAATACTTATTGGACTGTTTGGACTTGAAAATATAATACCCAATATTGTTCATAATATACCACAAGAGCTAGACAGACACAGTCGCAGAATCATATTCAGGAACGAATAAATGTATTCATAAAAGTCTCATAAAGCACTATCTTCTCATGTTACGCTGAGTATAGTGATACTATATAAAAATATACTGAGTATTTGGGTGGGTGTGATCAGACGCCACCTGTTTTTGGCAGTTGTTAGGAACACTAGATTAAGATAACCCTGGACAAATATGAACCTTGAAAAAAAAAAAACCTGCCTTAGTCAGAAACTCAGATTAACAGATAAATATAATAATTTAAATTTAAATTATGCATATTCAATTATAAACCACTGAGGTATAAATACTACTATAATGTATAACACTAATAGTTAGTATACTTATTAATTTGTTTAAATTTCATCAATATTGACTATAAGTTTTTAAGCACTACAATGTTTTGTTTGTTATTATATAAATTAATATATTATATTATATTATTTTCTACTAATATTTACTCATAATTATTTCATAATGTAAAATTTTAAATTAAACATATAATTAGTACAATATAAAATAAATTAGGGCCTAGCGTGTGAATACCTTGCCTTATATTAAGTTATATAAAAGTCGATAAATTACCTCAAACTGACTCAAAGTGTATTCTTATTGACAAATTTAAACTTATCACATGAAAATGTTCATACTAATTATTATATGATTATACATACTTATTTCACTTACTAAGTTACTACTTTAATTTTATACTTGGTCATAGTACTCACTGTCACTGGAATAGCCTACACAGCTCACTCAGCTACTGACTGTAGATGATGCTGATAGTATTGATAGTCAGTTACTCAGTATAACTATATTTATAAACCACAGTCTCTGTCCACTGTTTGAAATACGAATATCAAGACGTAATCCTGAACATAATGCCATTATAAGCGACCAATAGAAACTGAAGAAAAAAATATGGGTTAATATAACACACTGAAAACGAATGTATGGCTTGTTAACTTGAACTATAACTAAAGGCAGGCACAAACAAAACACTGACCGACATGCACTGACCTATGAAACATTGAATCGAGATAGCCAGTGTTGCCGGATGTTTTTAACTAAATCCGCGACACGTTCAGAAAAATAAAACAGCCAAATATTTATCATTTTCATGACCAACATGCTAAAGCCGCGGGGACATTGACCTTTATATCGACCACTCACAGGAGGTTGTTGTGATGTTATCACTCATTGAAAAAAAGATCCGGAATAGAATGGGACCCAATCCCTTCAGTGCTCATGCCAGCACTTTTTAAATCTAAATAGGCAGTGGCTACGGTTCGGTCCGACCGAACCCGTATTTTTTTTACTTAGGGTACCAGCCATAGATAATATTGCTCCACACCCTAACCCTATCTCTAACCCTAATCCTGAAAAAAAAAAATTCTGAAAAAAAAAAAATTATGTTGTTATATAGTTCAGTGCAGCGACTCGGCCGCTATGCAATAATAAGTAAGGCTGGTACCCGAAAAAAAAAATACGCGTTCGGTCGGACCGAACCGTAGCCACTGCGATCTAAATAACGCAGACGAAGAGAGCAAGAAAAATGCCTATACATACACAACTGCAGTCTACATTAAACGAAACACTCACACGGGACATTAAAATCCTGATGGTAGACATGTATCCAAAAAAAATGAAGAAAAAAGGAGCTAACAATGGGCACCCAAGCATGGGAGACATTAATGACATTGGGGAGCTCTTCTCGAACACATGTGCCTTTTGATTTTTGTCACAGGCGGTATTGTTTTCAAGCACAAAGATATACACAAAACGACCTGCACATCACCCAATGTCAAGGCTACAAACCAGACTGACTTTATCATAATTTCCAGGAAATGGGGACGCAGCCTTCTAGTCACAAGTACTCACAATGAGTAATTATAGTTGCAGACCACCACTTATTGGTAACAACCATAAAAAGGAAAACAGTGTCTTCGATGACAAGCAAACAGACCTCTCATTATATTCAACAAATAAAAACTAGAAGAAAAAGACTTCATTTCCCTCAAAAACCGTTTCAACTCTCTGGACATTATCCCAGAGGAGACAGCAGTGGAAGAACACATGACATTAACCAAAGACATTTGCAAAGACACATGTCAAGAAACAACTGGAGAGAGGAAGGGAGCTAACAAAGAATGGTTGTCAGAAGAAAAATGGAAGATGATCCAAGACAGGAAATATATTAAACAAACTTAATAAATGCACAGATAAGCAAAAAGAACGGATGCTTAGAGTAGGAGCCTACACACTGGCGGCGGAGCAGGGGGGCAGGGGGGGGGGCAGCGCCCCCCTAAAACTTTTAAGGGGTGGCGGCGCCCCCCCCCTTGAATTTCAAGTCTGCCCCCCCCCCTAAAATTTTAACTTTTTAAAAAACTTTTTTAACTTAGTAAATCATTTTAGTTTATATGTATCATTTTCATTTTCATAATTCATTTGATTTATTTCTTAAATTTAATATTTGAAAGAAATTTTAATTAATTTACATTTTACAGTAATAACATTATTAGGAGTTGTTGTGGCATATTTTAAAACTAGTTGCAAATACCCGGCTATGCCCGGGTTTAAAATAAAGTTTTCTGTTTATTTAAGAAGCGTAATTTGACGTTTAATTAAGATTTAAAATAAGACGCGTAAAAAGGGTTTATTTGCATACAATAAAAGGGTATTTTTATCTTAAAGCAACGTGATACTCAACATTTTTGGCAGTTCCCCCCCTCTCTCTCTCTCTTCCCCCTCCATTTTTCCCTCCCTTTTTCTCTCCCTCCCCCTCTCTCCTCCTCCCTCCCTCTTTCCCCCCACCCCTCCCCCCTCCCTCTTTCCCTCCCCCCCTCTCTCTCTCTCATAGGCATGACTGTAGCAAAAGATGACAATTCCTATGGATGAAGGAATGTAATTTAATAATGTAGTAAGTAATGTGATATTTGGTTCCCCGTACCGATCATATTTATAGTAAGTTAGTTATGTGGGAGAGAAGCTCGTAAAACCTGAAATCGGGGTAAAAGTTTGCCAATTTTCATGTCTTTGATATCCAAAATAATTAATTACAATTAAAGTACCCATTGAGATGGAACGAAACCTGTTTAAGAACCTTCCCCATGCAATTTTGTGTACGTGTACCAAATTTCATGTTATTTGGTTGTCTGGATCTTGAGTTGTAAGGGAACAGACAGACAGCAAATGCATCTCATAAGTATAGAGAAATATTGCCATCTACCGAATGACGGAAAATACAATTTTTAAAGAAAATACAATTATTTATTATCTTTTCATAAATTACTTTTTGTTTATTGAGTTTCCCGTTTCCGGTTTCAGTTTCATTCATGATAATTTGTGATCTAATTTCACTATTAAAATTGTAAACAAACTGACATTACGAATCAGTTGACGACACAAGTGCTCAATGTTCATTTTTATTTTTTTAATATATTATTTTTTAATAATATCGATTAAATACTTGCTACAGAATTACTATATTCTATTATTGAATTAATGGGGTAAAATTTGTCTTTCGGTCATATTTTGTCTTGCCTCTCCCTTAAATTTTCTAGGGGGGGGGGGCGGAGCCCCCCCTTGAATTTTGGCTTGCCCCCCTTTTAAAATATTTCGTTCCGCCGCCGATGGGCCTACAATAGCCCCGTAGCGTGAAAATTTTACAGCAGGTGCCAGGCAATAGAAGGGGGGGGGGCAGGTAATACATTTTACTAAGTAGAGCAAATAAGCAGAGGGGGCCAGACAAAATGCAGGAGGGGCCCGCCACCCCCCCCCTACGGGCCTGCCCCTCAATAAACTAGAGAAGAAATGGGGCCAGGAAAGACAAGAGACTCACTATCACATTGCGACATTAAGAATCATTGAAAAATCATTGAAGTGGCAGTCCACGTTATACCTATAGGCCTATAGATTGAAATAGATTGGGTAATGAGGCAGACTGGGATACAATGGTCTATGATCCAGTTCTTATCAGGTTTAGACTTTGCAGATGACTTGTGTCTGTTAGCCCAGAAGCAACAGCATAAGCAGCTAAAAACAAAACTTCCGCAAGAAGCTGCCAAAACTGGACTACATGTCAATACAGAAGTCATGTCCTTACTTAGCTAAAGTCAAACACCGATCAACCTTGGCAATGAGCATCTTTGGGCCTTCATCTGTAGCATTGTCCACAGGGCGTATCTGACAAATATACCAAAGCCAGAATAGGTAATGCAAGACATAATTTTGTCTCCTTAGGCTATGTGGTAAACAGCTTCCCCCCCCCTCAACAAAGTATTTTGGTCCTGTTGCATGGTTTAGGCCAGGGCTTCTTAAACTATGGGTCGCGACCCCATTTGGAGTCGCGTAGCAAAATTCTGGGGTCACGAGAGATAAAAATACAATTTAACAGACAATGTTTTTTAACTTGTAAAATATTAATTTATTTTTCTTTTATATTTGTATGGGGTCGTCAAGAAACTCATAATCATAAATGGGGTCGTGAATTACAAAAGTTTAAGAAGCCCTGGTTTAGACACATAGAGAATCACCCACATATTGACCAACAAGCTCCAGACGTTTGTAAAAGGTTGCCTCTGGAGCAATCTGAAGATGACTGGACAGTGTAAGGAACAAAAATCTGGCAAATGGAAAACTATGACCCCCCCCCCCCCCCACCACTAGATTTACAATTATCAAGAAGGAAATGGAGATGTATACTTGATAACTAAAAAAAAAGTCTGTAAATAAGAAATGAATAATAAAACAATAATATTTTATATGCAAGTATTTGAATACCATATTTTATTTTGTGCAGTTTTTAAGCAATTTTTTTTTTTTAAATTCTCTTTCCTACTTACAATATCATTTTTTTTGTTACCTTTACCACCTAAACTGACACCAGAATATATAATTTACAAACTTTATAAGTAAAAATAAAATTAATAAAAAAAAATATATCACGACTGGATTTGGTTTCTAGATCTTAAAAATAAAGCTTTGGTATGTGAAAAAGAAGTGACAAACCATAAAAAAAAATATTATTGTGTCATTATAAATTACATGTATTAACTGTATGTTAGAGTATCAGAGCTTAATAGAAACAATGTGTTATTATTTAGTATTAACTGTAATAGTATCACAGCTTAATAGAAAAACTGCTTTAGGACATTTTATTTTTTGTAGCACTTTTTCAACATCCCAGCCAGAGTGAGGACTCCAATGGCCATGGAAGAACCACTAACTTATTTGACTATCATCTGTATCTTAATTTTTAAGTAATTAAAAAAAAAATAGAATTTAATTTTTTGTGCATTGCTGATTTTAAATGCAATAAAAAAGATTTGTTCAAAGTTCCAAATTAATTTATGTAAAAGTAGTATAAGTAATTGTGTGATAAATGTAAAGTAAGTAAAGCCATTTAATAAATCCCAACCTAATCCCTAATATCTACACTCGATCAAACACAGTGTATCATAAATTTTAATTAACCACAACAAATTAAGGAAATTGTGGAGATATTTTTTTTTTAAATTTACAAAACTCATAAAAAAAAATGAGCCACTAAAAAGTGGGCCAAAATTACACAATGTAAGTAGGGAATAGAAATTGTAAAAAATGAAAAAAATACCATGAATTAAAATTCCAATGTAACATTCATTATGTTTTCTTTAACATCCAAACCACACATTTTTTTAGTCACAGATATTTTTAGTATTCAACAAAGTATCACATGCGAGAGTGAAAATGTATTATTTATCAAAACAACTACTTGAATTATAATTTTTTCATTTAAAAAAGAACAAAAACTGAGATATTTATTGTAGAAATAAAATGCTGTTTAGGCTAATTGGGGTGAAATATAAAACATACATTCTCTATTTTTATTTTTCATTGGACAAATAATAGAAGATAACAATCAGTTGGTATGTAAAACAAAAAACAACAACAACATGTAAATAAACTATGCATCTAAAAACAGTTTAAATCACTTAAAATTATTTTTTTCAAAGAAATCCACTACAGGATTGGGGCAGCAGAATTCTTGTTTTTATTTTCATTTTTCAACATGAAGTATATTCTAAGAAATAGTGACTGATGGTTTTGTAGTTTGAAAACTAAATTGGTTAATGAAAAAACTAAGAAATGCAGATATAATATCCATTAAAAAAAAATGGAGTAGATATTAAAAGTAGTTAAGAAAAAATGTGCAAGCCATCCATTGTTTATGTCAGAAAGGATTACTCAGTATTGGAACAAAAAAAAAACCAACAATAAAAAAATAAATAGTGAAAGCCACCAAGCACCAATGATAATAATAAATTGAAGTAAATGTCAATATATATATATTCACCTTTTTCACATTGTTGAAATCCATTATGCTCTTTCATAATATATTTATTAATAAAACATATATACAGTCGATTCCGCTTAATTGGGACACATCGAGACCGAGGCTTTTTGTCCCAGTTAAGCGGCTGTCCCAATTAAACATAAACATTTACTATTGGCTTCTAGGTTTGGTTTCTTTGAGACCTGTCCCGATTAAGCGGAATCCACTGTATATATATATATATGTGACATTTTATATATATATGCATTGAAGTAATGAAAATGAATTCATTTTAGAAACTTATATCAGCAAAATACTTTTAATCACAAATGTGGAATCACATTTATATAATTATGTAGCTTTATGCATATGTAAAATAAAATTTTTTTTTTTAAATTGTTTGGTAGTAACCAGGACTAGATTAACATTATGGTGATTATAGGCTGTAGCCTTATATCCTGAAAAAATCAGCCTTCCTTTATCAGGCTATAAGCATTTTTTTGTGTATTCACAAGAAAAAATGAATGAAATCTGAAAAACTTTTGGCATCTTCTAGAATCAGGCATACTATGTACATATTATTTTAAATAAATTTCCTCTGTCTCACATTTGTAAACAATGTGTTATTTTATTAACTAAATCAGCCCCCCCCCCTTTTTAGCATCAAGCCTTATGCCCACCAAACCCTTAATCTGGCCCTGGTTGTGACAGACAAAACAAAATATCATACAGCAAGAAGTAAAAAAAAAAACAATCAATCATGACATCTAAATCATTTATACAGTAAAGAAAACTTCAATTCTTCATAAGTAAATTAACTAGAGAAGAATCATTCTTCATTAAATGCATCATAACAAAACCATTGTTAAGAGAAAACAGAATAAAATAGCAGAATATACCGAAATACAGTGCATTGAGAATAACAAGTTCTATAAAAGACTGAAGCACAAATAAATTAATACAAAACAGCAACATAACTTAAAGTAATTTAAGTTTTTACATGCTCTGATGAACAAAGGGAATATTCAAATGAGAGACAGAGAGACAGCCAACAGTCTAGAAGTGGTTCTCAAACTTTTCCACTTCACCACCCACTTTGACAACAGCTTTGGTTTCGCAACCCACTATTGCATTGAAAAACTATGAATAAAGGAGGACAATAAAAGCACCATTATGTATATATAAACGTATTGATTTTCCTGTTACTCTTTATATCTACAAACACATACTTAGTAACATATAAAGAAATAAGAGTTCTAATCGGGCATATTCTTCATCTCGCAATTTAACTTGAAAATTTGTTGTTACCCAAGTGAAATTTGTCCCTACTCACACTAGGCGAATCACTGAAAGATTTGAATAAAAAATGTACACCCAACAATTACTGACATTTAGCAGGAGGTCTTCACATTTGTAGCTCTTCTTAAAAGTAAAATCAATTAACTGACATAATTTAAGCATATTTAAACATTTTTTAAAAACAATAAGACTTCATGCTTCAAAAATGAATCCAATAGCCAACATTTATATTAATTCCTTATTGGTGTAATTGTCAAAGAATTTAAATAAAAATCTATTTTAGGTGCTAATACTGAATTGGAGTTAAATTTCATCTGATTCGATTTCATCATCTGCATCATCTCCACTTCCAGAGAGAAGGCTATTTCTTTCCTGCCTCCTACTTGACATCAAAAGACTATGATCAGAGTTTGCCTTACACAGCACCATACCTATGTAGAATATGGCTCCTGAAAACAAAAAGGTGAAAACCATACACATTAAAATGAATATTATAACCATGGGATATACATGTATTTAATTAACAGTGATTGTATCTTAAAGTATACAAAAAATACTGATATTTTGTATAACTTTTTATGATGGTAATTTATGATGTAACAGCCAGTTTAAATATGTAATGGTCAGTGCTGTAACAGTAAGTTCTGGCAAGTATTTAAGCTATATAATGAGACAATCTACAGATATATTTAATATCAATTAGACTTGATAGCTCTACTTAGAAAATAAAGTACATAGAATACAAAAACTTCATTAGGTAGACAAATTATAAAACCTGTACTTAATATTATGAGGTTAACAAGGTACATAAAACCATGACCTAATCTTTTCTCAAAGTGAATGATAGGAACAAGAAAGATCCCAATTGTACTTATGAAAGAAATCCATAACAAAAACTCCAATTGTACTTATGAAACAAATCCATAACATCAATAAGATCTTACATGAAATTATATATCCCAAAACCTTACACTGCACAAGTACATACAGCTTTAGAGTCACTAAAAAAAAAATTGTGAATCACAGTGAATGTTTAAGCACTATATTACTATAACTGTTTTGCGTCAGAAATTTTTAAACCCTGAACGTAAAAAAAATATAGATTTATTTATGACAGGGAGAAAAAAAAAATGGAACCAGAAATTGAATTGTGACTTTCCTCTTCATGCAAGTGAAATATATTATTATATTGCACAGCCATGGATAAATGGATGAGCCAGAAAAAAACCAGCAATAGCACTGACCAATAAAAGCTAGTATAATAACTTCAACGAATCCAGATAGATCACCAGCAGAAAACAGCAGCACTGAACTGGACAACACTGACAGTGTTGGAATAAATGGCATCAATGGAGTCTATGATTAAAAAAAAATTAGTATGTAATTAAATCAATGAGAAAAAAAAAATATTTCAAAAGATATAAAATCGACACCAGGTACTATATAAAATTATGAACAATAATGTGTGAAAAGAGAATTACCTGAAAACCAATTTTATTAGTCCTACGGCACTGTGACCACAGTAAGAAGGATAAAAACAAAAGAAGTACCAGCAACAGGATTATGGACGCCATACCGGCTGACCTCCAGTGTATTATGTCATGCCACCCAAAGTTTATTTGCATAGCAATAGCCAAACAAGAGATCCAGTGAAGTGCAAGGATCACATTGACTGACAGTATCCCTGGAAGAAATGGAGAAAGACACGCAGCAACCCGAGACTTGAACCCCAACTCATGATCCCCACCAGATGTACAATATGTCTCAGTTAACTGAACATGGTTGACGTTGGGAGATTTCTGAAAGAGTAAGTCATCTTCTGTTTCTTCATAGACAGTATTAGTGACTGATGTTCCATCTCTTCTAGACTCATCTGAGCTTTTATCTATTTCGTTGGTTAAAGCAGAGTATTCTGAAGTTTCTACGTCTCTAACTGATCTGTCTAAAATGTGTACGCTGCCCTCAGCATGGCTGTTATTGCTGGTGACATATTCAGAAACTGACTGTGAGTCTGTCAGAGTTCTACTGGTATCTTCAGCAGCCAAATCTGCACCTTCACAGGTTTTCAACTCACTCACAATAACTTCCTGTTCAATAAAGTCCTCCTCAGTTTTGGTTGTCTTCAGGTCAGAGATCTCTTCCAGGGGGCCGTTCTTTTTTCCCGCCTCAGTAGTGATGAGCTTAATGAGAGCTGAGCCAACGAAAATGTTGCTCATTATCATGAGAAGCACAGATATTTTGATGATATAAGACAAGTCAAACATCAGGGCAGAAAGAGATGTCACAATTCCAATACATATAACGCTGTTGAGAGGAACACCTGTCCTTTTGTTGACTTTAAGGAAGCACTCAAGAAAAAGTCCATCTTTGGCCATCCTGTACATTAACCTGGAGACACCGTAGATTCCCAGCATCTGAAGGTTGGTTATACCAAATATTGGACCAATGGTAACTACCAATTTCCCCCATGGCAATTGGCTGTATTCAAATGCTGATGGTAGAGGAGAACGTAGATCAATCAACCAGTAAGGGATAAGAAACAGCATCCCAACGGCAGCTCCAACATACACAGTGCCCACAATCAAAAGCTCAAGTATGATAGCTCGAGGGATGGCTCTAGCCGGATTTTTGGTTTCCTGAAAAGATATACATGCATGTGTATTCATAAAAAAAAGTCAACCTCATCAAGATAATTTTATAAGAAAAAATAAAATAAACTTGAAAAAAAATAATTAAGTAACGGAAAAGTATATTATAAATATGAGATGCTATTCTTGCATCTAAAATTATGTCCATATTATAATAAATATTCAACAGGTATAGCGGGTTCTGCTCTTCAGTAATCAGATAATTAGAATTAAATTTATAGAATTAGTTAGCTCATCAAAATGTGTAGGATGGAAACTAACAAACCTTTAACAAATTTGGATTATACACTTTGGTCTATTTAAAATATTGTAGGAATTCAAAAGTTTCAATGTAATTGACATTAATTAATTTACTTCATATAACAAAATAATTACCTCAGCAGAAAGACATATAATATCATAGCCACTTGTAGCGTACAGTGCAAGTGATGTCCCTTTGATCACCCCAGCGATACCAAATGGGAAAAAGCCACCATGGTCTGCATTTTTGAAGTTGTCAGGGTTTCCATAAATGAAACCAGCAATAAATACAAAGATGAGAACTGAAGAAGTGAGAATACCAAGGATAGTGTTAATGACAGATGAACACAGCACATTACATGATATAATTACAGCCACAACAATCTGGAAAGCAAAGGCCAGGACATCTAAAGAGTCAGCAAATGGCATGCCAAACTGGATTTTTCCAAAAATGTGGTCAGTTTGTACCTAGTGTATACAAAAATGAACACAATAAGTTCAGTGTATTCACCTAGTGCTATTATAATTTTATTTTATAGTTATGAACATGAGGAAAAAAAAAACTGTCTGGACAATGTTACACTACAAATTCAACCGATTATACACCACCCTCACATTGAACAAGTAAAATAAATTATTCCACAGCCCATTAGTTGGACAAGTGCAGTACTAATTTAACTTTTGATATCTTAAGCTCAAAAGTCGATGTGTACAGGTGTCTTTAAACATCATATTATTAAATCAGAATGAAGCTAAATTTTAAGTCCACTCCAATACCACAGAATGCCCACTGAACATAACACGTACTTCATTTTGAATAGTTAAAAAAGATTATATCATTAAATACTGCATGTTTTGTACTTTGCCATAACAAGCTAATCAGATTGTTACACAAAAAAAATGGGGGAATCTCATTAAAGACTGATGAAGAGTAGAATTCATCTGATACATAGCCGTGGAATGTTGGTATATACTGATAATAGAAAATATTTATTTGTTGTTAGATAGCAGCTCAACCATGGTTTATTGCACATTTTCCTAAGAGTCCGACAACGGTGTCACTGAAAAGCATGCAGTGTAGATTTCCTAAGGCCAAACTTAAAATTTTATTAGTAAATGAAAATCAAATTTTTAATATTGGTATTTTTTATTTACTTAGTTAATCGGAAACATACATCACAACACTAACCTGTATAGAATTATTAAAAAATGAATCTAACATTCCACTCCATGCACGAGCACCAACTGAACTTGAAAAAGTATAAGCTGAAATTTGACAAAAGATAAACAGAAATTCATGAGTAAAATCTGGATAAGCTAAAAATGATATAAAAATAAAACACTTATACAGTCTATATCTATTTGATAACTTATTTGTGTTGAAATTTTAAATAGAGCAAAAAATGATAGATATATAAAGAAACATCATAAAATGTTTTAGCAAGCAAGTGGTTTCATACATTCAAATAAAATATTTGACTTGATTTTGAATCAGCTACAAAATTCAGAAAATCTCAAGTATGCTTTGGGATACAAATGTTTGAAAAAAATATTTAATCAGAATTTGTATTATTTAACATGTTATGTCATTGTCAGAAGCCATTGCACATTTTTGATATTAATTTTATGTTTCTGCTTGGTTTTTTCCTTTTTAATACATAAGCAATTTAATGCATTAGTTATAATTCTTTAAGTGAGTAGTATAAGAGGAAGAGAAAGACTGCCAGAACTTCAGCTAAGTTTTCAGAAAAAAAAATGGATTGAAGAAATAAAGTCTCTGTGGCCCAGTGTCTATTGTGCTAGAGATTAAACAGGATTCTAAAACTGATAAAGTTTGCATTTAAAGGCAGGGTGTATTTATGGATCGGTAGACTAGGAGACAGCTTAGGGGGCCTGCTGTCATTTTTTTATGCCTTAACCAAACACTAATTTCATATATTGTTTTTTAAAAATCCAAATTTTCTTGGCCATGTTGTTCTTATACAGTTATTTACATGTTTTTTTTTTTTAGAAAAGCCTTCAACAGTTGGCCTTGACTGCATTTTCCCTGGGGAACCTACACAAACCTTAGCCTAGGGCCTCCATCACTGTAAGAAAGGCTCAGTTCAAAGTTTATATTGTATTTATAAGTATTTATATATAGATAGATAAATGGACAGATATATATAGCAGTAGTATAGAAATAGATAGATGTCTAGAAAAAGTTCAGTTCCAAGATATACTTTACAAATACATACTTATTAGAGTTAACCAGCCACACAAGAAAGCAGCAAATTCACCAAAAACCTATGTAAAAAAAAATTTTTATTTTAGAAATTAGTTTTATTGACACATTGCTACATAAAAATGTTTTTGTGCATTTATTTGTTTAACATTTAACCAATTAGAAGAACTAAAACAAACAAAAAAATTCACCAAACCTTATAAATATAAATATAAGCAGCACCGGTCTGTGGAACATAAGTGGCAAATTCTGCATATACTAGAGCATTCATCAATGTCACAAAAATGGCTGCAGTAAAGCAGAATATAACAGATGGGCCTAAAGAAATAGAAAAATAGAGAAAATTATAGCGTATAAAAACAAGCACAAAAAAGCAAACCCTACATCTAAGTACTGATTGTCTCTCTTTGTTATATTAATTTTATAGTGCAATTCCTTGCAAAATTTCTATAATAAATTATCATTGTGAAATTTTTTTTTTAACGTTTATGTCATTAAGTTAAACAACAATTTATGATTAGAGGTTTTATAAAAAAAAAATGGAAATCCTGACCTGCTTTTTCCTTTGCCATAACACCTAACATAACATAAATTCCTACACCAATGGTATTTCCTACACCTAATAAAATCAGATGGGGTGTTGACAGGCATCGTTTAAGTTCTGTGTTTAGATCATTTTCACCCACTACTTTTTGTTGGATCATACGTTTGCCTAGATATTGAAATCTAAGGCGGCAACCTGATGAAAATCTCATTTCCGATTTTTTTTTTGGCTGTAAAAATTTAAGATGGATGAAAATATGGTAGCAATTAAAGTAGTAAAAAATTAATGACAAGCAGCAATATATTTATTAGAGTTGAAAGCCATTATTTTTTTTTTGGTCAAATCAAGTTGAAAACCTACATTCAATTAATCCAGTGCTGTTTTGAGTTTCAGTTAATAAATTCTGGTCCTTTTTGGCAAGTTGATGACAGATAGTATAATAAGTTCAAATTTTGATAAATGAGGGGCAACGTAGTTGCACTGAATACTTTATAAATTCAAAAAGAAAACAAGATTTCAAGTGTAGAGACACAGAATGACTGAAAAAAGAGTGTTGGTCTATATTGTAGTTCATTGAGAAGTAGCTTTAAAGTAATATTTTACTGGGCATAATGTTATGATTAAGCATCAAATAAAGTGTGCAAATGTCATAATACTATATGTTATATAAATGTAGGAATTTTTTATGTATATTTTTTTGATTATATAATATGTTGTTAAGTTTGTATTTTCGGGGAAGGGGTTAGGGGGGTAAAATTTTAATTACATACAGGGAATGCAGATCACTGAAAGTTTGAAGTAGATGGAGAGCCAAGCGATGTAGAAAACATGACTGCATTAGTTAAGTAAAGACAGCTAGGACTTAGGTGTGCTAAACACACAATCCCTTCCTATGCTAGCCAAGCTGTGTTTTCAGATATGGATGAATTCAACACATCATCTGCCCCAATGGTCTATAAGGCTAAGGGAACTTTACATAAAAGGAGGTCACTGAAAGTTTGATACTTGTTGACGAGTGGGTGTCTAAAAATTTGTTGACATAATAAATAGACGACCCTCCCCCCCCCCCTTTTCTATATTTAAAAACATAATGAAATGTACTAAATCTATAGAAATTTCTAAGAAATGATATCTTTGTAGAGTAATTGACACTACTGGTTGATACTTGAATCTTGATAGTAAAACTTGACTTTGTGACTAGACACTACTCAATAGTAAATTTATTATTCATGTCCAGAATCTGTTAAATAATTATGTAATGCTTTAGTTTATACGTCATACTGTAATATTTCATTATATTTTCATTTAGCCTTTCATTTAAGTTAATAACGTTAAATTTTTTTATCTTTAAAATTCAGTGTTGAGTAATTAGCAAATTTAATAAATTTATATAATTCTTAATGAAGAAGTCTTTAAAAGTACCTTATAAGCCTTATAATTATAGCTCACTAAGACAGAGAGATTGTAATATTAAACTAGACATATACGGCTGACGGATGGATAATATTGATGTGTAAGCTCTATTAACAAAAAAAAAACCGATTACATGGCTCCAACGCTTTGTTTAGTATTAGGTAATCTCTTATTTTACGTGCAGAAATTATTTTGATAAATATTATTGATACATTACCTCTAAAAACATTCCAAAATCATAGTATTGATTGTTATTTATTAAAAGAATAAGAAAAAAATATTAAAAAATGTGTTTAAATGCATTAAATAAATTTTAAAAAAGGTCCTCTATATTCTATATAAGGTAATCTCTTATTTTACGTGCAGAAATTATTTTGATAAATATTATTGATACAATACTATGATTTGGTAATGTTTATTTAGGTAAAGTATCAATAATATTATCAAAATAAAATAAGAGATTACCTTCGCATTTTCAACTAAAATTTACTCGTTTTTTATACTGAATTTTTCTCTAATAGCAACATATCATTTCGAAATTCGTTTCTTTTGAGACATTTTAAAAACTGTGGTATTATATATTAATAATTAGGCTGTCATAGGTTTTCTTACTCCTTGTTTAAGTGTTTTTTTTATTTGTTATTTATGTATTTTTTTTGCCATGAAAATCACGTGACTGTATAGGCTATAGTGTCCTAACCTAGATATTTTAGCTATGTTTTTTTTCCACTCATTTCAATAGTGTCGCCCGTGATATTGGGCAATGTTTTTTCTATGTTTTTCTGTATTTTCTATGTGGACAATAAAATAATTCATAGCTTATTTTAGTAGCGAGATATCAACAAGGCTCTTTTATAAGTCAACTTCCGTATTCAGAAATGGGTTGTTTACAGGTTTGTTTTTACCAATATTAAAACATTTTTTCATTTTAAGTTATTCTAAATATATACATGTGAATTATGTACATTTTCAGTTATTATATATTGGCATCTTTCCATTAAAACCTTTTGGTCGGACTTGTTAATGTTAGTAGTGACCAACATTGTGTCACTGTACTTTGAAGTAAAGAACGTCAGTACCTAATAGTTACAGTAGAAATATAAGTGTTATCAACTCTAATTGGATATAATAGTAGTCATTTGAGTCCTCCCACACTCTTGTTACGATTTTCAGAGTAATTGTTATTAATAATATTAATGACAGTTTCCCCATCATATAACACTGGATACTTCATTCAATGAATCATTGCAAGGATCTTAGTTGATGGACATAAAAATTACGAGCTATTAATTCTAAGTTACTTTAAAATTATTTTGTGTACGATCTTTATCTATATTTCTTTTGTATTAAAAGTAAAAACCTATATTTTGTTATTCCTATGGTGACACTTGTGCAGCTAACTTAACATACCATTTTATTAAATATCTTTGCATGCCCTTGCTTTAGACTTACACTTAGTTAAACTTAGTAGGTATATGAAAGAACCATTTATCTTGTAGGCGGACTGTTGTTAACAATTACCAATTTCAGTTAATTACAAAATAAAAATGCAAGTGTCAGTAGAAATTATAAAATAAATATTAATTAATAAGCTTCTTTATTCACCAGGTACTTGATAAACGTTTCTTCGTCCTGGCAATATCTGTTGCTTGTACTTATATAGCAGGAATTTTCGTTGTCATTGGGCTATGTACTAATTACTGGATAGAGATCAGAAATCGCAACCTTTATAGGGAAGACACCATTGCTCATTTTGGACTGCAGAGGGTGTGCTGGTCCAGCAGTGGTAAATGTACCAATTCTGGAAATGATTATGATAGAACAAGTAAGTTTAGTCTAAAGAAGGCCTTTGCAAAAATGGCAGTCATTGAACTGTATAAAATAAAATAGAAAAACATAACTTAGCTATGATTTTTTTAAACTTTGTTTTTGATTAAGTACTACTCATGCGATCGGGGGGGGGGGTCTTCAGGGACACTAGTAGATGGTACTCTTCATTCCTTTGTTTGTCTTTTTAATAAAATTAAAAGTTTTCAACCAAAGATTTACTTTCCCATTAAAAAAAGAAACATTATTTAATTTTTATAATCAGTTTTAAATTTGAAATGCATTTCCGAATGAGGTTGACTACTTTGAAAAATATTATCAAAATTTAGTATAAAACTATAAGAGCTATCAGGTTGTTGTACATTTTATTTAATACTATGACTGCACTTCAGTACTGGGAGAAAATAGCTTTTTATTGCACTTTTTGTTATTTTTTATCAAGCTTAGGCAGTACCAACTGAATTTATTATTCAGTTGTTTTGTATTCAATTTTTAAGAACTGGTAAATATTGAGTTGGCCCATGTCATGCCTGCATCTTTTACTTAGCTTTTAACAGTTCTTTTCCATAGTTGCATTGATGTTCCTGCTCTTTTTTCCACCCTTTTTAAACTTGTGACATTGTCAGCTGTTTTTTTTTTTTAAAGATTGTGTCTTATACATTGCCATTTTCTATTCTTGATTACTTGGCTAATTGGCATTTGTTTAGTTGTCTCCCACAAAACTATTTGTCAGGGATCTTTTCAGGACATCTTTATGTTAGTGGTTTGGCAAAGGCATCTAGCAATAATCATGTCTGTAGTTTGTAATATGGTTGATCACTCTTTATGATTCAGATATGTATATGAGGATAGCTTTGACACTTGTCATAAAGATTCTCATTTGTATATTAACATAGAAAAAGTTTTTTTTTTGCCAGTTGCTTTTCTATCAACTATGATTTGTTGTGTATTAATTAGATCTATACCTGATTTGTTTTTTTTCCATATCCTGCTTTTTCTGCCCTGTCTCTTGTCTATCAGTTTTCCATGTAGTATTCTTTTCAGTAATTCACCTGTGTCAAACATAGCAAGATTCCACGCCAGTTGTTGCATATGGACACACCTCCTTTCTAGACAAGATGACCAAGTATCTAATCTGTTGAAACTATCTCTTAGTCCCATATCTCATTCAGTAAGGAAAATAATACCTTTCAGCTGCTACTGGATCTGTGTTTGTTTAAAGAAGTCTTTGCAAATCAGAATATAAAATGTGCTAAAAAATAAAACTAACTGAAAAAAAAACAGTTGGGTTGTACCAAATATAGAGCAAATAAAAATGATTTTTTTTTCTCAGGTGCAAATATCTTATGTTTTTATAACAGTACTTATTAAATAATTAAATTTTGTTGCTTAAAATGTTCGTGTGTGCAATGCATGGAACATTTTCTCGGATGTGTGCTATGTAATTGTCATAACTGCTCCAGAGGAATGCCACCTGGACTTGCTGCCTGGTTATCGTTTTGATGAACTTTTTTTTATTGTGGACTCTGTTCTACTTCAAGTGATATTCTAGAAATCTGTAATTTCCATGAATATTGTGTGATTTCGTAACGTACCGAAATACTGTGTTTATACATTTAAAAACTCCTTTGACCTGCTTAAAAAATTTATAACAAAATTGAATAAATTTATTATCTGTGAAATATCAGGTTATCTACAATTAATATTATTTTCATGTCATTTTTTCTCATGTTAATAAAAAGGCTGTATGAAACTAGAATACATTAAAACCAGTCTGTTTTATTTATCTTTCATTGTGCTTCCATTTTTAACATTCAATGCTAATTGCCTCTTTTTTTATTACATTGACAGACACAACCCCTGCTGCTCAAGGTCTATTAATAACTGGTGGATTTGTTTGTATTGTTGGCTGCTTTTTGGCACTTTTTAATTTATATCTCGACAGATTGGGGCGCTCTAGAGGTGTCCTCTCAGCTATTTTTGCTTCAGTAATGGTTTTAGGAGGTATATAATTTACTGTACTTATTTTATAGATTGCAACTCTAAAGAATAATTAATATCTGGGGAAAATAGTATTATAACATTTGCACACTTTATTTGATATTTATATTTTTCATAACCATAATGGAAACATAACTTAGCAAAAAATACCAACCTAGAGATAAGCTGTTCTTGAAAATCTCTTCCCATTTTTTATTGCTATAATTTTTTGTGTGTGAAGCATTGAAAAACTCATGGAGAATGTTACTTTGAAATTAATATCAGATGTGTTTATCATAATCAGGCTTTAAGAAGCCTTAATTTTATTTACTCCAATATTCTCTGCTTTAAAAAAGCTTGGAGATAAACACATTTACTTATAGAACGCAATTCAGATTCATTTTACCTATTAATTAATCATCTAATGTTAATAAACAAAAACACATATATATATATATATATTATCTCTAAATAGACATTTTTCTTAAAAGATAAATTTTAGTTGGTTTTTTTCTTTATGTTTTTCTCCTCTTGGCAGGAATAATAGTATTTGTTGTTAAAAAAGTTTGGCACTTAACAATTTTTTTTTATTGATCCAAATTTAGATTTATTAAGTGATAAAATAATGCATATAATATTAATAAAAGAAAATAATATTTCTTTTACTTTTAAATCAAGCATTTTGCTTAACCCACGAACTGTGTTCGGCCGATATAATCGGCAGACGGGCTGTTTCTGCGTTGTGCCGGCCAATATAATTGGCCGATTAAAATACATGTAGAGAAAAGAAATCCAGTCCAATATTTATCTGTACCGTAGCCACTTCCTTTTATTATAAAATAAATTTCCGTTTTTCTTGTACTTTTACTTTATGTAAACGAGTTATTAGGTTGAATTTTGTTAACTATTTTTCATGGTTGATTTTTTTTTGAAAAAAAATGGTGGATGCTATTGCTGGGACTTCAGGTTTACGACTTATTTCTTGTATTAAATCTTTTTGAAAACTTTCAATGTAACGAAAGAAGTGATTCTCATGAAGACTGTTACGCTTGCATTTATTGTGTGACACGAAAAAAAGACGTACCGGTCGGAAACGATCAAGATACTGGGGTACCCAACTTGCAAGGTTGGCTGCCATGATAAATGTGTACCTAAACTCAAGAATTTCACAAACCAAGGCCTCCAGAAACGTAGATGTGTTAAGGAATAAATTTATTCATATGTTTTTCTCATTCAGAATATTATTATTAATTGAATAAATTGATTTTACATATCTTTAAATTTTTTTGCCCTTTTTATCTTAGTTTTTTTGTTTCTGTCATGTCAGTACGTTTTGCAAATTTTTAAGCACTTAAACCAAAACAAAAAGGTTTCTAAAGTCATTCTTAAGTCACACCCATACAAATCATACATATTCTAAAAGGTAAATGAATGGGCTATAAAATTATATCAGAATTATAAAGGTAGACCTTTAAAAGAGGGAGGTTGAGGTACCTTGAAAGATACACTTTAGTTGTTTTTTTTCTCATGACCTCTGAAAACCAAGCTCAAGGTCACATAAATAAACATAAAAAAAGTTTTAAAATATTTAAAATGATCCCCCATTCAATCATCTTTCAGAATATATATACTTTACTTGGCCTAGGAGTAATACTTATTTGCCAATATTGATTTTTCTAAGGGTACCCAAAACACTAAAAAATTCCCGCACACCACAGAAAGTTTCTTAACACAGTTCGTGGGTTAAACAGATAAAATTTGGTTTTTTCTTTTTTATTTTTCATTTTGTTTTTCTATCCAGGTGCTCTCCTTTTTGTTGGAATAATTGTGTTTGGTGTTAAAGTTGAAGTACGAACAGAGTACCTGAATGTTGGACATGTCCAGTACATGGGTTACTCTTTTGGACTTGTGACAACTGCTGCCATCTTGATGATGATTGGGGCTGGCTTAAGTGGATTAAGTGGATGTATGCCTGCCACCCAAAAGTTTAATGTAAATAATTAGCTGTTTTTTGTTTTTTTTTAACTTTTAAAGAAATGTATTAATTTTAGTTTTAGTTCGTGAAATAACTGTCATTAACTGTAAATTAATTTCATTTTCTGCATCATTGATCTTCACATAAACATTCCATTTTTATACCATATACATGTATATAACACAATTTTTATTAATATACGTGAGTTTGTCATATAAATGTTAAAATCTGGTATCAATAGTTGTAAATAATTCAGTTATTTACATAGATTTACCAGAGTTTCAGCAATATTTTTCTCTAAAAACTTGGATGCAAATTTTTTCCTGTAGGACTTATTTTTTTTTCACTTGCAAATTATGTAAAGTATATTTGTACTTATGCTTGTATACATTTAGAAATATGATATTCATTTAAGTTCACTTTCATATTTAAAATGTTTGACAGAATACACTTCTAATAAAATGTATTCAAGTGAATATTAAGTGATTTCTTATTCAAGGAAATTATTTGATCCATTATTGACTTTATTTTTTCCCCCATATAAAATAAATTCAACTTTATAATTATACACTGTCAAAACCAGATCATGTGTTTAAAACACATCTGGTATATTGTTTTTTGTTTAGCCTATACATGTATATAGACACCACTTGAACATTTACTATTGTAAAGCTCTTTACACTGACATATTGAAGAATCTTAAAGCTCATATATACATGTGTATGTATTACATTTTTATATGCACCTAGGAGTTTTTTGTTTTTCTCACATTTTAAGCTTTTTGAAATAAATTCCTTTTTAATACATAAACTTCGGTGTGTATGTTTTCAAGATGAATGTGTTGTATATCTATCTCTCTCTCTATATATATAATTTGCTTTTATTAAAATGACTAAATAATAAATAGAAAATCTTTTAGGTAAAGGCGTTCTCCAGTACTAGCTACAATTCTTTAATAGTCTATTTTTAATAAATCAATGACGTTTAAAGGTAATATCACTTCTAGTAAACTTTGTTCACTTCTTTCAATGAACCGAGTTTGGAGGCAAGACCTTGTCCTGAACATTTTAATATTCCAAAATGTAATACATTAATATTACTGTTCACTAAAAGTTATTAGAATAACTAGTTTATTTTTACTATAACTTTTTTTTAGTATGCATTTAATGTAATATAGAGGCTATAAAGGCTTTAAGGGGTGGTAACAACAGAATACAAATCATACAGAACGCACATTGCCAATTTGAATTGGTTTTTTTCTTAAAGCTTTCATACTTATGAATTATTCTGTTGTGTATGAATATTAAGTTGCTACTCCTTTACATCTTTGTGCTACACAATTAAAAAGGAAAATAACAAAAATGGCGGTATATTTATTATGAGAAGACCTTTTGAATAGTGATGTGCCTTCTGTATAATATAGATATATTTTGCGATGGCAACTGGGGATCCTAGCCCTGGGGGGGCCCAACGCTTGGAGTTTTTTTTTTTACCATAACTAAAAAAGTTAGTTTCAGGCCCCGCATTCTCCCTAGCCCTAGGTCATGCAAGTGGCACCCGTCCAATGCCCCGCATTTAACTAAGGCCGCCACTTAGAGGTGTACGGTGCACCCTGTTTGAGGCTAGAAAATATTAGCAATAATAAAAATAAAAGATAAACTAAAAAGAAAACAATGATTAAAAAATGATTTTGTTAAGAACTACTAGTCATTTCAAATTTAATTAAAATATGTTCGGTAGTTCTCTATGTTGAATGTCTACAAAAATCAAAGAAAAAAAACACAACAATGGGCATGTCCATTTCTAATCTACGTCACATGCTCCGCTCACAGTCAGGGCCGGATTAAGCCATCCTGTTGCCCTAGGCACAAATCCACACGGGTGCCCCCTTTTACCCCGGTCCCCCTATCTTCCACTGACCCCTGGTAAGTTCAATATTATGCAAAAAAAAAACCAAAAAACAAAGAAAAAAAAATTGTTAATACATATTTTTGTATTACTATCACTCATATGAAGCGTATAATCAGTGGCATCGCTAGTGGCCAGTAGTGGGGTGCGGACCGCACCGGGTGACTACCATTTTAGGGGTGACACCAAAATGAACAGTTAAAATTTCATAGCAGAAAGTTATCGGTCTAGTCGGGTTTTATAACCGATCATAGTCAAAACCATGAGCAGTATCACAGTGTCAACATACAGAGCAGTAGCACAAGGTGCTATCATGAAGAACGTTGCGGCTTAGGTAAATGAATACAGTTCAAAGGACCTCTGATCCATATAGAGTTTTTTTGCAAACGTTAAAAAAAAAAAGAATGCATGTAGTCACGTGGTTTCATGAAATTGGTGACGTAGTTTAAAAATTCAGTTTAATGAAACTAATATAGCGTATATCTTTCTGAAATACAGTCAGTACTATTATCGTTTTTAACCGTTAAAAGTATTTTAAATTCAATTATCTCGGGTCTAGTGCAGCAAAATTCGAAATATGTACCATTGCATTTGGTGGAAGTCTTGATTGGGGGGGTGGGGGGTGAGACCCTGATTTTTCCGCATTAGGTGACTTCAACCATAGTGACGCCACTGCGTATACTGTATTTCTGTATTAAAATAGTTAATTAATTGTGTAATAATAATCGACAAAAATACTGTAACATTTTTAATAGATAAGAAAGTCAAAGTGTGCACACATCTACATTTTAAAGTTCTTTTTTCTAGATTACGTCTGGCAAAGTTTTTGAGTACATCATCAAAGTTATTAAGTTAATTTCGCACAACAAGTTTGTCTCAATCATCAGCAGAGATAAGGAATCAAGCCTTTCTTGTTTAATTGTCGATATACTTGGATTTTTTTTACGTCTCAACTGATAAAAAGAGCGCTCAGATGAACAGTTCGTAACCATTGATGGTAAAAAATATGCGCAAGGCGATTTCTACTTTAGGAAAAGCACACTCGATGTTGTCTCTAACTATTACTTTGTATAACTCTTCATGACTGAACGTGTCGTTTTCAGATTTTTATGCACGAAACTTGTGGCAAATATATCAGTGGAACTGTTGTAGTTCAGTATATATATATATATATATATATATATATATATATATATATATCCATACTATTCCACCCTACTTATAAAGCGCTAAGCTTGTCCGGGTCGCGGTGTATGCACATTATGGTGCACTGACACGTTGTATCTTCCGGTATTTTCGCAACAATGTATTTATTGTCACCACTAACACAACATGGCGAACATGATAAAATCGGACAGAACAAGATTTATAAAAGAGTAAGGGAGTAAACAAAAATATGTGATATCGTTATATATATATATATATATATATATATATATATATATATATATATATATATATATGATAGCGCCTTTCTTACGCAGTTAAATACTTATTTAAGGTAAACAGAGAAAATGAAAGACAGAAAGGTGAAGAGTAAGTTAGAAAACGAGAGAAAGAGAGAAGACATGATAAATGATCACTTTGTACTTTAGTTCTTCTATCAACCAATGGCATTAGTATGTGCTATCAGAGGAAAATGAAATGACATAAGTGAAGGCATGGTGGTATCGGTGTGACGGCATCTGCATTTTAACGGTGAAACATGTAAAGTTACCTGTATACTTGGTGATATACTAATATCACGCGTGATCCGCTGCCCCTCACTCGTGGACAGTTCCAACCTTCAAGATAAAGGGGGGGGGGGTAAAGAGACAAAGAACCCATCCCTCTCGCTCGTCTGAAGGTCGAGGGCACAGGTGACAAAAAGTGATAGTGGTGCTAGACAGACTGATCACAGTGTGAAAGAACCTCAGGAAGACAATGTCTTTGTCTAACCTATTTACATCTTATCTCACCCTCGGGTGATGAAAGCAGGGTAGGGCTTGGACTTGATTTCATCCATTAAATCACAGAATGTGACAGTGGTGTAGATTCTCGACTGTCGACCTGAGAGTCGTGGGATCGATCCTTGGTGAGACCCATGGAATTTTTCCAGGTGAAATTTGATGCAAAGTCGTCACACAAGTCCACCCAGCTTGAAATGAGTACCTGACATTATACGGGGTACTAAAGGCGGCTGGGCGTTGTGCTAACCACACAATCCCTTCATGTGCCGATGTTATAGAAACAGATGAATTCTACACTTCATCTGCCCCGACGGCCTTTAGGGCTGAGGGAACTTTACTATATTTTAAGTAACTATATTTTAATTAAATGACCTTTCTCCTGCTGACATTTCTCTTTATCTTTTAAATACTGTGATCTCTCAAAAATCATCTGTGAAATGTTGTTTTTATACAGCGGGATAACATCTAGTTGAAAGGGGGATAAGAAATAACTGTTAAAATTCGGTTTCAATTGTGGATTGCTATATCGGTCTAACAGAAAACCATCGTATTTATGTGTGGATATTAGAACAATTTTTTTTTACTTCTCATGCTGAAATTGTTGCTTATAATTATATTTCTCAACCAGCATTGAACTTTTTTTCCTCACATAGTTATTTAGCTCAAAAAATGTAAAGGATAGAACTTGCGTTGATTTTGTGTGTGTTCCACCCCTAAATTACGAAAGGTAAATGCAAAAAATGGGTACTATAAGCATGTAAAACTCGTTGAATGATTTAGTTTGTGTAAAAGTTAGCTTCACGCCGTGTCACTGTCATAATTGAATACAAAAACTTGGCTTGTTCGTTACCGTGAATATCTGTTTGGTTTTAAATACGATTGTTTTTTTTTACACACAGTTATGTCTTGATGATTGCATTATTCTTGATTTAAAGTTAGTTATGAACATGATTCATTTTTTTTTGGTTTTCTCCATTTCTTTACAATATTGGCCAATTGTACAGGTGAGTTAAACTATTAAAACACTTACCGTCAGCCCCGTAGCGTGAAAATTCTACAGCAGGGGCCAGGCAATAGCAGGGGGGCAGGTACATTGTACTAAGGAGAACAAATTAACAGAGGGGGTCAGACAAAATGCAGGGGGGGCCAGACCCCCTGGCCCCCCGCACGCTACGGGCCTGCTTACCGTTTTCTTTCAAACATAGCGAATATTGATCTTTCAACACGGAAAGTCAACTTGAAATTGGGTACCTGACTTAAGTTGTGGGGGGGGGATTAAAGGCGGCTAGGCGTTGTGCAATCTCTTTATAAGCCAAATTATAGAAATGAGAATTGTGCACTTTTAGGGCGAAGGGAACTTGTCTCAAGGGGTTGCAAGAAAAAAAAAGTTCAGCAACTAGTTGTTGTTCCTTTAATAGGACTATAAAACGACTGGACCATCGTCCACATTATACATGATAAAATATAAACGGTTCCTAGTAGAGAACTACTAGAAATAAACAAATCCAGTACCATAGAATTCACTGAGTACAGTAGAATTGAACTTAGACTGACAGGCCAAACTGCACGTGTCGTGTCCCATCAGTGAAACATTGTACTGTCCAGTTTGTCTACACCAGAGTAAGAGTTGATCTTCACTGACAAGGGAAGGAAAACATGTTTCATATTTTCCGTCATGACAAAATTCATAACCTGCACAATAGCTTTCGTGAGGTAAACAGATGTAGGGATCGGTCGGTGGACAGCGAATTCGGGCTAAATCATCAACAGTTGGATTTGCAGCTTTATTGAAGGTAAAATAAAACTTATTAAAATCTCATTTTTTCTTTACAATAAGCTAAGTTTAAAATAAAATCAGGAGATATTTTTTCCCAACAAATAATACACAGAATTGATTACAGTGTCTATCTAAAACATATGTGTACTATGAAGCATTAATACAGGATTTCTGTCTTTTGACTTATATTAGTCAGAAATAAGTAATTACTGTTTTTTAGTTTATCTCAACATTTTATTTCCCATCAAATTAATAAGGGGAGGGAACTAATTACAATTGCCGATGGCCTAGCTCTGATGAAACCTGCGACTGAAAATACTAAGTGTAAGTTCAACGACAGTAAGTACTAAGTGTAAGTTCAACGACATAAAGTACTAAGTGTAAGTTCAACGACATAAAGTACTTAGTGTAAGTTCAACGACAGTAAGTACTAAGTGTAAGTTCAACGACAGAAAGTACTAAGTGTAAGTTCAACGACATAAAGTACTAAGTGTAAGTTCAACGACATAAAGTACTAAGTGTAAGTTCAACGACAGAAAGTACTAAGTGTAGGTTCAAGGACAGAAAGTGCTAAGTGTAAGTTCAAAGTCAGAAAGAACTATGTTTAAGAAGTTTATGTTCAACGACAGAGAGTACGAAATTTAAATTTGAAAGAAAAAATAATCTAGAAATTTTCGAGATGATTATAAAAAAGTTGATAGTGCAATGAAATGGTCAAATTGTTAAGGAACAGGTCGAAGATGCAGACTGTCAGAGCTCGAGTTATACTCATTGATACATGTTATTTTACTTTAAAAAAATAATTGACCCTTTATGTTGTTAAAAGGAAAAAAAAAACCTTTCAATCCTAGCATAAAAAATAAATAGACTTATTTAATCACATTGCCGTTAACTCGATAGCCTCAAAGTTGAACTATGGTCTATCTCTATGCAAAGATTTTGCAATGTACAGCTAGCTAATACATAATTTATACACATAATATGACAGTTTTTTTGTTAAATTCTCCTGGCTTAAATAGATGTCGGCATTTTAAAGTACGAATTGAAGGGTGTTCAATAAACTGTACATAGCCGCCAAGTTTCTGTACCAGTCTTAACGAATAGACCATGACGTAAGAAACAGCCAGCAATGTGAGGAAAAATAATTATAAAGAATATATTGTATCGATATTGTTTTGAATTAGCTGATAATTGATTGAATTTTCTTACTATACAAATGGTGAACAAAGTAGTGTTGGTATTAAACAGATATATTTGCATGATATGTAAAGATGGTTGACATTTATTAACAAGTGGGTTAGTTTTACAAAGGGTTATGTTTAATAGCTTAACATTAAAGAATTAGAGACTAGAGGAAACGATACTAAAAGAATGTTTTCCCTTTGGTACGAAAGTCGCCCAAATCAGTGCAAAAATTAAACAGATGATTGTGTGTTACAATAATATTTAGGTTTTACAATGAAAATAATTTTTTTAAATAAAATTATTTACATAGTGGAAGGAGAAAAAACTATGAAAACGGCTACAATCATGTTCCGACTGTTTCATAAAAAATGTGCAAAGGAAAATCGAAGGTATTTAATTTCGTCAATAGTCTATATTACCTAAATTTTGTCCGCTTTTGTAAGCCGATAGAATAGTAATTCATAATCACAAACCTATGGAATATTTTGAAGATAGACAATACAGCATAAGCCACAGAATGGACCTAAACGTCAGGTAATTTATACATTCCATAGTTCAATCATTTCATTTGAAATCATAAAAAATAAAACACTTTTAATTCTGGAAACTGTACAACTGCAAATATGTTTCCTTCGCTACTTCATAATTTGATGTATGATATTCTTTAGTCGATTTGTTTAAATGATTTATTAATCAACCACTTACGGTCATAATAATTTCGATAGATTTAACAAATAAAATCGGATTTTTCCGGTTCAACAGCTATTCCATTCAAGGTTGTTTTAACAGGGAACTTAAAAATGCCAGACATAGCAGATCATAAACAGTGTCGTCAAGAGCGAAGAGGAAATTTTTAAAACCTTTTAAGGTGTTTATTAGCTTCTGATCCCGAATTTATTTTTAATGTATGTATTTTAAGATAACATAACATTCTTGAACTTCCTTCTCCTTTTGATAACTGCTTGTTACATCGTGTTGCCAAAGCTTCAAATGTTATTGTTAAATCAATCATATTTCAATTAAGTATACACATTTTAAATATTTTTGTTTTGATTAAAATAAATATAATTTTTTTACTCCTTTTAAAATATTTGAAATTATTTTAAATATTTATATTGACATGCGAACTCCTTTACTTTACATAGGAATTATTCATTTTAAAACCAGTGGCTACGGCACTTCTTTGCCAGCAGGGTTGGCATTTACACAAGTTGCGGCTTTTTTGACATTTCCGCTTTACGTGTCATTATCCCTAGTTAGGTCTCTGCTTTACACTATACTTAAAGATAACATATTTGCAAGAAAAACTTTCCAGTTTTACTTATGGTTATATAAAAATGTGCCTGTATCCAGGGGTGGACTTACGCCAGTTGAGGCCCCGGGCATAGAAGCAAATGTCGGGCCTTTAAAAAAGTGAGACATATCAAACGGTTTAAAATTGGAATCTGTGGGGGGCCCTAAATACTTGGGGTGGGGGGCTTGCGCGCACCAGTTGCACCTACCCTTCTGTCTGTATCGATGATCTGTTATCCGATTAAACCGATCAGTTCACTACGGTGGTCATAGCAAGTATTTAGCAAGTCTCAGAAAAAAACAACTAAGATGAATAGCCGGTACTTTAGACTTTGACCTTAGCCACTGCAGTCAAGGTCACCATGATGTTACCAACAATGCAGCACAAAATAAAATATAATTCTGTGGCCAAAGTGAAATAGTTAAAATATGGACGAGGACAATATCAACAAGGTTTTTTTTTTTAATTTGTTTGTTATACCTATCATTTATTTATTCACATATGTATTTACACATTCACTTTTTCAACAAGAATGTATTGTTTTTACATTGTAATATGTTATTCTAGGAATGTTTTCATAGGATCTAGTATAAAACAGTATAAGTTACACACGTGCATGAAATTTTAATCGTGTACTAAGAGTTGGACAAAACAAAAAGTGACATCATTCAGTCTTTATATCTATGATTCAGTTAGTCAAATAGAAATTTTCAGAATACGCAATAAATGATTAAAGACAAATTATTTCGTCAAATCAGTTTATTTATACGCTTTAAAAAAACAAACTAACAAAGTAAATGCCATTCATTAAACATGTTATAAATAAATTAAATGATGGATTGAAGGGAAATAACTGCTGAGTACTTGCACAATTAAAAACAAATCCATTTACTAAGAAATGAAAATCGTATTATTTATTTATTTCCCCAGTATTATTACACAATATTCTAATAGTTTACACCGTCTTAATATACATCAAAATAATTAGTAACTGTTATAAAAAGATTTCTGCATTAGCAAATTTTTACTTACATGAGGATGGGACGGATGGGCCAGTGGTTTAGATGTTCGGCTCTCGACCTGAGATTCATGGGTTTGATCCTTGGTGAGAACTGATTATTGTGCTGTTCTCATTTTTGGTATATTAGGTGCTTGTGACATGGTTTTAGTAAGGTCAAACATGTATTTATAAGAATGATGAAATAGTGTCATTCATACACGCAATAACCTTCATCTTGGGTTATGCGCGGACCACTCACACTATAACCTTCATCTTGGGTTTGGCGCGGACCACTCACGCATTAACCTTCATCTTCCATCTGTAGCGAAGAGATAACGGTCAACAAGAGACCAAGTGTCCTGGACAGGGGATTTAAAAGCAATAGCCACACCCACCAACTTCATATTTTACATCTCTCTGTTTCTTTAAAGGCGCCAAATATTTTATTTCTGCACCCCGACCCTTCACTTAACTTTGATTCGCTTCTAAAATTAAAAATAACAATAGTAAAAGTTTCATATATTTTTTTTGAAAATTTCACCTCTAGATGAACAATGATACATTAATTTATAAACCATATTAACGCGTTTGTGGTGCATTAATAACTACTTTTATATACCCCCCCCCCCCCCAAAAGAGCTTGGTATTATCATTTAAATACCGTCAATGTAAGAATATCATACAAATAGTTGGACAAACTTAGCAAAAACATTGACCATGGACTTATTTATACAATTCAGATGACCTCCATCCATCATTTCTTGGTAAATACAATTGAAAAATTCAAATGTTAAAAGGGAGATAAGGTGTTTTTTGTTTGTTGATAATCTCCAAACATTTTGAAACGTAAATATTTATATTTCTCTGGTAGACAATAAACTATTTAATTAAGAAAATTACATTATAAGTACAATAATTTTGATCCTTTGTGGAAAATAACATACATGTATCAAAAGAGAAGAAAATAAATTGTGCGTTGGTCAGTTAGAGAAAAGAGTCAAAGAGAGAGTCAAAGAGTCAAAGAGAGTCAAAGAGTCAAAGAGAGAGTCAAAGAGAGTCAAAGAAAGAGTCAAAGAGTCAAAGAGAGAGTCAAAGATAGTCAAAGAGAGAGTCAAAGAGAAAATCAAAGTCAAAGAGAGAGTCAAAGAGTCAAAGAGAGAGTCAAAGAGAGAGTCAAAGAGAGAGTCAAAAAGTCAAAGAGAAAGTCAAAGAGAGAATCAAAGAGAAAGTCAAAGAGAGAGTCAAAGAGAAAGTCAAAGAGAGAGTCAAAGAGAGAGTCATAGTAAAAAAACAATAGAGAAAGGTGGATAAAGTAAATGGGTGCGACGTCCTCACATAAAAAAAAAACAACAAACTACTTTATTTGATGTAAAAGTATTTCTCTCAGATCAACCATCTACACATCTATATGTCTGTCTGTCGGTGTCCTTCATCCGTAAGTGTCTGCAAGTGTGCCGGTCTGTTCAAATTTGAGACCCCTCTTTGATATCTAATAGAGACGGCCATCTTTTGTTGCGGACCAGGATTAATTTCGGCCACCACCGTCTGTACTGCAGGTATCAACTCTTTTTATTCTTTATTGTCGGACGCACCTAACGTAACAAACAAGTCACACTGTGACACATCCCAACACATTCATATCCACTGTAACGCAGGGGTGCACAGACCTTTACTGCCCAGACAGCTGCACTGAAGTTCTATACTGGTTAGAACTGTCAAAGTGATCTTTACCTCTATATTTATGAAGAAATATATGTGTACTTTTTCTTCACGGACACCATTAAGCCGCCCCTATTGCCACAGGTTGTGTGCACCCGTGCTCTGTATCAAACATCGTTAAATTTAATTATATCTTTCATCTTGCTTAGAAATAATAAAATAGGAAATTAATAAATTAAGTCAATAAAATGATGTATACTCAATCTAAAACAAAAATAATTAAGTACCGATTCAGTACCGAACATACCTTCCCATCGCTGTCCATGTGTACTCAATATTTTTTTTATATAAACAGTTTCATTTCAATTTAGCAAATAACACAACGTGACAGGAAACAAAACTTTCCTTACCAGCAGTTGCGCCTCCTCCAGTCTTTGTGTCATTGTTCCTTTTCCGCGTTTCCTTTTCTAAACGGTCGGGGAAATTTTCTAATGCAAGGTCACACTGGCGGCCTTCTTGTTTTTTCCTGCAGCTAATCCAATGGACGAAGAGGCCGATGGCGATGGAAGCTAAACAACACACAGTGATAAACAACCACAAGAAAATATCTGAAAGTAAATATAATATAAAAAGTTATCTCCACTTGTCACTTAATTAGTAGACTTAACCACACTTTCTTACTTGGTTGTTTAAATATTTCCTCTTTTTTCCTATTAACACTCATCCACCTAATCCATCCTTTGCCTATCCATTGGTTCATCCATCCAGTGACAAAAGCATACACCATTATTACTACACATACTCTAATGAGTCCAATTGAGGCCGCTTGCAGCTAGTTTAAAAACAATAATTCTGTATGCAATTAAAATTTGACTTTCCACAAAATATATATGCCATGTGATTTATTTACTGTGGGTCGTTCTAAGCGGTCCTAAAAAGGCTCTGTTTTGAGATATTTGAAATCAATATTAACAATATTATCTCTAACTTGAAGAATTTAAAACTTGTGAACTCTTTACGACAATACGCACACATATATAATATAAACACACACACACACATACACACACACACACACACATATATATATTAGGATAGCCCAAAAAAACTTTTTGTCAAATTTTTGGAGCATTTTGTTTTTTGTGTTTCCTATGACTTCAAAACAGCACAGAAAAAATCTCATGAATATATGACTTTATTTAGTACTGCCTCATCGACACCGAAATTTTAAATCATTTTGAATGAATTTTGAAAATAAGTATGTATATATAAAGCACACAGAAAATGCTAGAAGGTTTTGGAAAGTTTTAGAAAAATCTATACAATTCTAGAAGGTTCTGGAAGGTTCTATGAAATCTCTAGAGAGTTCTAGAACCTTCTAGAAAAACGTGGAAAACTTGAGAAGGTTACGGGAAATTTTAGAAATCTTTAGAAGTTTGGATTTTTATATAAATAATCAGCTTCACCAGTGCATTTCAATTTAGTTATAAAATTAAATGTTATAAGATCATATGTTGCGGCTTTATAAATATCATTCATTTATTTATGACTACTAGGCCGAAAAGTATTGTTCAATTAACTAGTATAGAAGTTGACACAACTTCTGTTTATTGAGCTAGGTACTTCCCCTAATTGAGCCTACTGGCCAATGATATGTTTACAAACACAGCCCTCTGGCAGTCAGTTATTACTATTTTTTCATGAACTATTTCGTTGCTTGTATACTGTCCAGTTGACATGCCAATGTTTATTGAGCTAGGTACTTCCCCTAATTGAGCCTACAGGCCAATGGTATGTTTACAAACACAGCCGTCCGGTTGACATTCAGTAGATTTTTTTCATGAGGACATAGTAATGCCCATTGAGCTAGGTACTTCCCCTAATTGAGCCTACTGGCCTACTGGCCAATGGTATGTTTACAAACACAGCCGTCTTCAATAAAATATTTGGGGGTCGTACAACTGGACCGGATGTGCTGCTATTCAAGCGCTTTAGAACGCTTTGTCAAAAAATAAGACAGCCAGAATTTAGTATATGCCACGATGTTCGAATGGAGTAAAATCTCGAGCCATTAAAAGATGAAGACATCACATTTTGTTCAAATATCCAAATGAAAGACAACTCAATATATTGCCACGTGAAGATTACAGAGAACTTCTGACTCTGAGTCTTATCTTTATGGGAGGAATCCCCCCCCCCACCTTCGGGGTGCGTTTTCGTGTTCCAGGAAATTATCATGCAAGGTGGAGGTCTTAAATAATCTACATCATGAAGATTTATCTCTTCCATCATCAATTCAAGCTGACTAAGCATGAAGACAGATCAATTGCAGAATTTGGTATCTTTGCATCCTTGGTTTACATTAAAGCTTGGATTCAGTGTCCCATTCCAGCAGACGCACCTCTAAATGATCTGGATTTCATCAAGCTTCTTGTTGATTATATGAATGTTTCTCCCTTCATTTCTCAGACTGCATTGAAAACTATTGGCCGACATCTCTGGTACCTTAGTGCAAAACTCATTTCTCTGGTTCTCTTTTCTAAACGTGTCTCAGTGGATGAGAAAAACAGCCTGCTGCTTGCTTGAGGCAATTCATGGAGAAAGCTACTGATGATCAGAAAAAAGAACAAATGATCCTTCAGCACTTCAAAATGTGACATTAAAGGATTTTGTGACCTCGTCATAGCTGCTCTTCTTTAATGCTCTACTGCTTCCCACAAATTTTCCCATGACTGATGCTTCCACCTGGCAACAAACTCCATCCTTTCAGAAGGCAACAGCAGTTGTCTCTTCTTTGAAAGTTGTCAATGACTGTGCTGAGCGGTGAATTGCACTGGCGTCATCATTCAACTCATCTGTCACCAAATCAGAGGAGGAAAAGCAGTGCTTGCTCCAAATTGCTGAACAGCATCGCAAAGAGTTTCCAGATGCAAAATATTAACTGTGCTGAAGAGATCGCAACTTGAAGACCTTCAGGACTCAGAAAGCACAGACTAAAAAACTTTTAAAGTGAATGGCGTACTTAGAACAACTCTGCAATAGTCAGGTTAATGTGTCATGTAACTAGTATTATTTTACAGTTTAATTCCTACTGTGTAATATAATTGTTCTTTGTAGATAAGAAAAAACATTTTAAACCTTGCAAAATTTTCATTTAATGCAATAGCCGAATACCATAAAACACGAGATAACAAGTGCACTGAGGCAGTATTTATAGGAGCCCAAAAGGTGTGAAATTTGGTATATACATGTTTTAAATCCTAGTGAACCAGAAAACTAAAATGTTCATAATAAAAAATCAACTTTATTTTTTTCCATTATAAAGTGAGCCGCCCTAATATATATATATATATATATATATATATATATATATATATATATATATATATATATATATATTTATATCTATATATATCTACTTAATAAAAGGCAAGTGTGTGTTTCTGTTCTACCAATAGTATTTGATAAAGTAATCACGTGACTTGCTTCCGATCTAACCGATCACGTGACTTGCTTTCGACCTGGAAGAGGATATACACCACGAGATATAGTCGCAAATATACAGTGTGTGTTTTTGTTCCCTCCGATAGTTTTCATATCGATCAGTGTATGCATTGTAAGAAAACTACATCCGAGGGATACACAGTTTTACAAAGCATACACCGCATGATATGAAAACCACCAGAGGGAACAAAAAACTTTATTTAATCGTTAGTGATTCTATAAATAAGCAGACTGTTTGTAGTTTGAGTTGCCGTTCATCACTCGCTCACAATTGTTTTGTGGTTGTTGACAGCTGAGCAGCCCCGTAGCGTGAAAATTCTACAGCAGGGGCCAGGCATTCTACAGCAGGGGTTAGGCCAATAGCAGGGGGGCAGGAAATAAATGAGGGGGGCAAACAAGCAGAGGGGGGCCAGAAAAAACGCAGGGGGCTTGGCCCCCACCCTGCACGCTACAGGCCTGCATCTGAGTTTAATTGTATTGAAAAATGGACGAGCCTTGCTGTTCAAAAAATGGCCGTCTGTTATATATTGGGATTATGTATTAAGATAAACTAGCTGTACCCTGCAAAGCTTTTGCATGAAGATAGACTATTGTAAAGCCAGTGCCAAACCTAGGGATTTGGGAGCCCGGGGGCTTGGCCTTTTTTGGGGCCCCTGAAATTTGACGTTCGATACCATGACATGAGATTATGTACTTAATATTTAATGTTACAATAGTTTTGGGGGCTCCCCTCAAGCTGGGGCCCGGCGGCACTTTCGATTTTGGACCCCCCTCCCCCACCCTAGGAACGCCTCTGTGTTCAGCTTTGATACATATTTTCAAAATATTTTTTTTAAGTTATGAAATAATTAAAAATTTACTTAGTTGTTGTTTCTTTTTCTTACAACATCCTAAAAGATACATTATTTTAATAAAAAAAAATCAAAGAGATCTAATTAGTTACTTTTCATTAAAACAACTAAAAGAATACATTCTGAAAAAAATGTCCCTAAGAGGAATCGAACCTGGATAGTCAGCATTAAAAAAATAAATAATTCCAAGCAGCTTATCCATTCAGCCACTACATCACACGAACGAAACGAAAATTTCAATGCACTATTAAAGACAAATTGCTCGATTATTTTTTCACTTCCCTTTATTACTATTGTTTACGTTTGACGATGTTAAAATGATATCTGTTGTAATAAAAACTACAATAATTTGAATGATATTATATGTTAATTATTACCTATTAATATTTGGGACTTTTACATTTCATAATAAAAACCACAGAAACTATTTAAAACTGTAGATTTTTCAAAAAGAAATATCGAATCGAGACGCCAGCAAGAGGCCATTTTGAATTCTTGTTTTCCGCTTTCGATTTAACGCAGAGTGGAAATGATTAATGTGTATATAGATTGAATAAGGCTGTTTTGTTTTTGTGTGCACATTATTTGAAAAAATTGTATAAAACTACATTATAAAAAATATTTTATAAAAAACAACGTCTAATCTTCCTGGGAGGAATTCCTCTCCCCTTCCCTGGGGTGCATTTTCGTGTTCAAGGAGCTTATCACCATGCAACGTGGATGTATAAAATAATCTACACCATGAAGATGTATCTCTTCCGTCATCAATCAAGCTGACTAAGCATGAAGACAGATCAATTACAGAATTCGGTATCTTTGCATCCTTTCAGAAGGCAACAGCAGTGGTCTCTTCTTTGAAAGTTGTCAATGACTGCGCCGAGCGGGGAATTACACTGACGTCATCATTCAACTCATCTGTTACCAAATCAGAGGAGGAAACGCAGTACTTGCTTCAAATTGAACAGCATCGCAAAGAGTTTCCAGGTGCAAAAAAATCAACTGTGCTGAAGAGACTGCAACTTGAAGACCTTCAGGACTTAAAATACACAGACTAAAAAACTTTTAAAGTGTATTTTTGAAAGGCGTACTTAGAACTACTCTGCAATACAGTCAGGTTAATGTGTCATGTAACTAGTATTATTTTACTGTTTAATTCCTACTGTGTAATATAATATTTCTTTGTTTCTAAAAAAAACAGCATTTTAAACCTTGAAAATTTTTCATTTAATGCAACTGCCGATTACCATAAAACACGAAATGACAAGTGCACTAAGGCAGTATTTATAGGAGCCTAAATGGTGTGAATTTCGGTATATGCAAT
>JAGDYQ010000266.1:147730-187724 GCA_021962125.1 Bulinus truncatus
CCTATCCTATCGAATAAACCTAAGGGAATATAACACTATGCAAATGTTTTGCAGGGTACAGCTATTATATAATATTACATATATACATGTATTATTTTTGTTTACAACATTGGGAAACACTCAAAACACTTCAAGATGGAGAAACTTAAAAACAACAACTTATTATGCTCTTTAGAATATTTTTACAATTTACCACGCAAACCAAATGATACTTTATCGATTAGCAGTTACAGAAAAAAGACGAAATTATTTTCCACGATTGTCACTAAAAACTGACGACGAGGAGTGTGGACATCAAACACGTCATTCACTCAGATGACCCAGACAGGCTGCTATGCCAACTTAGAAATTTAATTTGTGTACGTACATTAGTTTGATTCATTTAGACAATCTAACTTAATACTTTTTGTTGAGTTAAATATGCGATTATGAATATTTTTCATATATATTTCTGGAAAATAGATATCTATTTCCAAATAATTAAAATGTTAGTGTTGCCTTGGATGAAGTCTAGCCAAACTTTCCACCAAATTATGTGTTGTTCTTTCACCTTTAGATCATCCAATGAATGTTGAAGGTTATATACAAATGTAATCCAAATTCAGATCGGCAAATTCTTAGCTTACCGGTCCAATTCTCAATTTACTTAACAAGAAGAGGGAAATAGTATTTTTATTAGTATGTATTCTCAATTAAAATGTTTAGCGCAACTTAAACTTCTATAATTTTCGTTATTTTGCTTTTTTTTGCATGTTTGTTAATACTAAACTTGTTCCTCCTGTAACACTGACTACATGGACTTTTAGTCACTGGTTGTGTCACTGGAAAGCTTTTAGCAAGCTACATAAAACTAAATGTATTGAAGTACCTAATTTTTGTTTGCAATCGACTAGGTCTTCTGAAAATTTCAAACCATCAACAAGCAGACTAGAAATGTTCTTTCTGTAGAGTGGAATGTCATCTAGTTGGAACAAGATAAAAAACAGAAATTAAAAAAAGATAATGTTAATTTATTATAATATTCGTCGTAACAGAATGTTATAATATATATGTATATCTGTATATATATATATATATATATATATATATATGTTAACTTTAAAGTATATAATTCAGTTATTTCATAGAATACCTTGTTATTCCATGAAATACTGATCGTGTTCGTTAAAGTGTGTAATATGTTATTAATTTGACACTTTAACTAGTTATTGTAACACACACACACACACACACACACACACACACACACACACACATATATATGTGTGTGTGTGTGTGTGTGTTTGTGTTGCGGTGTGTCGGCCAATGTTTGCTAACCGGACAATGGCTGAAAAGTCTTGGATCTAAATGAACTGTAATAAAGAAGGGTAAAAAAAAAACATAGGAAATCTGACCACAATCGGTTTAATAATAGAAAAGTGGGTTTTGGCTTTTCAGTAGCACAGAAAACAAAAATACTCAGTGGTCAATCTATTTGCAATAAATTTATCTTGCTGTACTATTTACGAACACTTAAAAGTTGGTAACTAAAGTGTATCTCATTCAAACGATACTTTTATTTTGATCAATCGCAAATCGCACACATCCAATGAGGTAACTGTCTGGCGAATGTGTGCCATTGGCCGGTTAACAAACACTGGCCGTAGATCCATACTTTTTGTTTTAAGATGAGTCCACGGGAAGAAAGTAAATAGGCGAAAAATGAACAAAATTCAGTTACATATCCCATGTCTTACTGGAGCCTTTCTCTAGCTTTCTACATCAAAATTAAAATACAAATAATTATCAAAATAAACAGATATCTGGATCTAGCTAGGGGAAACTGAGCCAAAAGTCATGTTTCCAATGAATGTGTCTCCATTGTAATATTTTTTTTTCCAGAGCCGTAGATAGCCTTAGTGGCACCCTGAGCGAATTACATTTTTCGGCACCCTCCCCCCAATCTTAAAGCTATCCTCTAACCAAAGCGAATTTCGCGTATCTAGGTAGCTCGCGAAATTCGCCCCTCTTTCGCGGCAATGTATTTATATGGAGATGCTCAAACCGCGGAGAATTTCCGCGGCGGTGCAGAGAAATTTCGCGGCATCGCTTCTTTCAGAGTTTTTTCGCGTTTCGCGAGTGTAAACAATCCAAAATGGTTGCCTAGAAACATCGACTCAAATGAAAATCATGGTTAAAATTGATATAAATGTCTTAAAATTAACAAATAAAACTTACATTTATATATAGCAACTTGAATTATATCAGATTATACCAAAAAGTAAGTGTTTTTTTCACTTTTTACTTGTAAAATACCAAAACTTTTGAAAATATATAATAAGAAGAAAATGTCTGCCGACGTCTTCAAATAAACAGAAAGAAAATTAAAAAAATCATTATATCCAGTCGGCTGACGCCTACGTTCTCTTCGCTTAGGTGTAGCGAGGGTTTTTCGCGCTTTGAAAAATCTCACGTGAGAAATAGCGCAGCGGAACGCTTCGCTTTGATTTGAGGATAGCTTTAAAGTGCTAAACAATTTAACAACGCTCTTTCGGGACTCCCTTTCTAGTTCGGTCTGTTCGGAGCTCAGCGGGGCGCCTGCACAATAAAAAAATTACCCTTCCCTATACCACTGGGGGTGTTTGCGTGTGTGTGGCTGTGTATGAAGTTCCTGTAAGGATGTGATAAAATCTCTTACATCTTATAAGCCACTTATTGGACGGTTTAAGCAGTGTCATTCTTTCATCCCCCACCATAGTCGATAGTGAAATGATCCTTGAGACACCAAGGGAGATATAGCAAGGACTTTAAAACCCTGAAATATCCTCCTCAACGGAGAACAAACCAGGAGCTTTCAGGTCGACAGTCAATCGTTTTACTATGCTTATTCTTCACGTGGACTTATAGTATTTGTTTAAAGTAGGTTTTGGATTTTTAAATTTCATCTGCTTAACTTGAATCAGATATACAGAGTTTGTTTAAAGGGTTTTTTGCTGTTTCTGAAATGAAATGACTATTTGCAAATGAACATCTTTTACTTACCATAAAGTTAACTGAGAGCAGTAGAATTGAACTTAGCATGACAGGCCAAACTGCACGAGTTGTGTCTCATCAGTGAAACATTGTACTGTCCAGTTTGTCTACACCAGAGTAACAGTTGATCTTCATTGACATAGGAATTAAAACATGTTTCACATTTTCCGTTATAACAAAATTCATGTCCGGCACAACAGCTGCCGTAAGGTAAACAGATGTAGGGATTAGTCGTTGGACAGTGAATTTGGACTAAATCATCAATAGTCGGACCTGACGCTAATTAAAAAAGTAACAAAGTAAATGAAACAAGAACACAACAGTATGAATACAAGAACACAACAGTATGAATACAAGAACACAACAGTATGAATACAAGAACACAACAGTATGTCTACAAGAACACAACAGTATGAATACAAGAACACAACAATATTAATACAAGAACACAACAGTATGAATACAAGAACACAACAGTATGAATACAAGAACACAACAGTATGAATAGAAAGAAAACAACGATTTAATAGTTAACGAATGTTTAGATGTACACATCCTACGTCTATGACTACTGTTTATTTTAGTTGAATAAAATAATAAATAGAAATAATAGATATAATAAAAGATAATTCAATTGTATTTGTTTTTGTGAGTGTTTGTGGACGTGAATATGTTTGTCAATAATGGAGGTCATATCAAAATGATAGTTCAAATAACTTGTCGGATTAAAACAAAAAATACAAAAAAACAAACAAAAATAATAACTATTAAAATATAAACTTATGATTAATTCATGACGTATCCCTACCTTTACACAAACAAACAACATTGTAAACAAAAATTGTTTCAAGAGTGGACCACATAGTGTCATATCAGAATTTTAAATAAATTTACAATCTATACAAAACATTTAGACAAATAACGACGGGTTTCCCCAGATTCTATTTACATTGCTTTATATTCCCAATAAATTTCTAAGTCATGAAACTAAATTTAACTACACTTATAGCTAATATAATGTCAGATTAGATCTATTTTGATATATGACGTGATACGTTAAGTAATATAACCAGCAGTTGACAACCTTTACTGACTCCTTAAATCACAAATTTTAAGTCCACGTACCCCTTTCATCCAGACTTTCTTTTTCCCTTTAAATCGAGATATTGGTGTCTTTAGTTTGCAATTAAATCCACTAAAGTCAAATCTCGGTTTACGAACATGGCTACATAATTCGTTCCACAAAGATGCCCGTTGACCAAAAACACTCGTACATCAAAGCAGATTTCTTCGCAAGAAATAATTAATTTCGAAGAATTAAAATTACTCTGTCTTAGTCAAAGTAATAACTACTTTTTTTTATAACTTTTTAAAACTTATGTGAAGTGATTCATAAATTGCACTCAAACGGTTGGCCAACTTTGCACTTACCACTCTTAACTTAATTTAGTGTTAGGAATCGTCTGACATTTTTTTTTCGGAGTTGTTTACTGTCACAGTTTGGTTACTACTTAGTCAAACAAGTTATAATACTTTAGTAAACAATATACGTTCACACTGATGTTGACTGTTTAAGTTACTTGTCCTGCAATTCGTTGCTCGTATATCGAGGCCAATTTTTTAAACGAATTTTGCTCGTCTTGCGAAGCATCCGCGAACCAATTTACTCATAAACCGAGGTTTGACTGTATTTGCCTTGTTGGCCTATTTGGTTTTCTTCTTGGGCTATTATTTAACGATTATTTGCTTCACTAAATGGTTGTATTATTGAAAAATGTAATTGAACACTTTTTATTTAATAAGATCATAAAAGCTATAAAATATCTGCAGTTTTTCTTGGGCTAGTCGGGTTATTCACAGTGTTATATCGTCAATGTGGCCTATGACGACATTAAGCTTCCCTTTCAATGTTTTGCTTGTGTAAAAGGGAAAGATGGTTACAACGCTTTTTCTTAACTTCATTTCTTGTCTGTTTGTTTGTCCGCGAATTTTTGCAGTCCAATTTTAGACCACTTTCCGATAAGCTATAGCTCTGATACTTTCAATATAACTCAGAACTCGATAACAATGCAATATTCTTACTATTTCATTATGATTTTATGAGTTTCTTAATAAATAAAATTAAATATGTATGGCGAATAGGTCACAGCCTTGTCTAAATCAAGGGAAATTACTGGTGCTATACTCTACTGCGCTAGACACGTGTGACGTCAGAGCTCTCCGATACGTTCTTGTGATTAGACCACTTCCAGAACAAAAAAAAATTAATGGCCAAAATTGATTTTAAAAGCGAACGCAGCGCAATAAAAACTAATGTGTTGAAAAATTATTTAAAGTGAAAGAGTTCAAAATTTATATTCTCTGTTTATAAACATGATACTCGAATACGTTTCATTAATTTCTTTGATTTTTACAATGTGTCATAGTGCGGTTGTGTTGGTTACGCCCACAGTTGTGTATGTTAGCGTGGCGAGGTCAAGTGAGAGGTCACGAGGTCATGTTTGCGTGGGAACAATAGAGCGAACGCTACTTCCAATCATACTGTGTTGGGCTTGCACAGTACACAAAATGCAAGTACTTAACCTCTCATACTCAAATGCCAGACATCAAAAACTAAAAAGTAGAAAATAAAAATTACATTATAAAAAATATTTTATAAAAAAAACAACGTTTTTCTTGCGTACTAAAAAGCAGAAGATAATTTTTCTATGAGCCTGAAAAAATTTCTGAATAATTTGGTAATAGACTTTATAAGAGCTTCTAATTTTTATAAAACGAAAAACGTTGGGCGCATGAACACAAACATCCAGACCTTTCCAACATACTCTAATTTCTATAAATGAAAACCTGTTTAATATATTGATTCAATTGACTTTACAAGTATTAAATTCTATAGCTTGAGTAAAGGTTAAGGACACTAGAATATATTTACATACTCATATGCAATTTGTTATCGACGTTCTAATAGATGATCTGCAATATCGTGATATTTCGAAAACCTTCCGTAATAATTCTTTTGGGATTTAATTCTTAACATTTGATGATTCTAATACTGTAATACAAACATTCACATAATATAAAATTCATGCGCCCAACGTTTTTCGTTAGAAACATTCTTTGAACCTTTGTGGCAAACATTTGTTTGCTAGCAATCCGTCTTGTGTAATGTTTTTCGGAAGTCTTGAGGCACTGTACACATTTTTTGCTCTGTCGACCGATCGTTGGGATGTACTAGAGAAATACACAGGTCTAACAGTGAAGAGAATGCCCACAACTCGCTGGATAAACAGGTCTTCCAGTGAAAAGACTATCCACAACTCGCTGGAGTGCAAATGCTGATGCAGTGAAGCAAGTGATACAGAAGTTTAACCAGTTTGTGGAAGCCATTGAAGCTCTGTGTGATGTCGAAGAAAGCGTCGAGACAAGAGGTGCTGCACACAATCTGTTGCCAGCATATATGCGACTTTTCTTTCATTTCGTTCTTGTTTTTCTGAGTTGATGTTTTACAAGAAGTCCACTTAGCACATAAGTACATGAAAACACCAGTTGTTACTGTGGACATGGTTGCAACCATACTAAGGGCTCTCAAGTTCTTTGTGGAAGAGCATCGTACGAAGGTTGTTGACAATGCCATCCAGCAGGCACTTGGGAAATGTGAAGAACTTGATATCCCTACAGAGAAGAGAATCATAAGAGAAGATTACCAGGAGAGTAGGCAAGAGATGCTGGATTGTCATTGCAGCAGGAGACCAAGAGAGCAATGTTAGATTGTCTGGACCGTTTTCATATGAAGTTAGATACTAGAGGAAAGGCTGTGAATGACATTTTGCTGACTTTTTCTGCCGTTCAGCCAGACCATATTATTTGTGCCGAAGACGAAGAAATACAGTTGTCTGTTACAAAGTTCACAACCGTGTATGATGAGCTGAAGAAGACCTTTGTCTAGAAATTCCACGTTTAAGGCAGCACGTACAAGCAGCCGAAATAAACTTGAAGGAAGCCAAGCACCAGATTGTATTGCAACTCCTAGGTTTATCATCAAGTGAGACTTTTTTGAATCATGGCCATATCTTACGCTGAGTCTACGATTCTTTCTGACAATATGTGTTTCTGTGGCATCGTGTGAAAGAAGTCTCTCGAAAATGAAACTTATAAAACATTACCTCCGGTCATACATGAGCCAGTCGAGATTGTGAGATTGTCGGATATGGCTGTTCTGTCCATTGAACGCGAGCTTACAAGACAAATAGATTTTGACGATGTCATTGACCTGTTTGCCACAATGAAAACAAGAAGACATTCCTTCTAGGACTATAGTGTCGAAGGACATTCTTTTGGGCTGTGCATTGTCGTGTTTTGCATTTGGATTTTATGAAAGTGAATAGTTGCATTTTAAAAATCTTTGGATTTGAACTATTTGTTTTGTGATATTGGATTCGGATTTTGTCTTGGATCATACATGTAAGCAGTAACGTACCGGTCAGTAGAGTAGAGTAGAGCCTGGAGGTAGAGTATTTATGTAAATTTAGCTACACCTAACCATTCAGCATAGGGGTGACATTCAACGGACCGCCCCGGGTGACCTTTACACTAGCTACGCCACTGACTATCAGCAATAAAATTTTTATTTATTTGGGGGGGGGGCTGCCCTTGGCTGCGACCTTGATATATATATATATATTAGGGTGGTTCACAATGCATAGGTAAAAAATAAAAGTTGAAAAATTGCTAGTGCTTCATAAAAATTGTGTTACCTGTGCTACAGAGACCTTAAATATAAAATATAACTCCATTTGAAGTTAATTTAGTACTGCCTCAAAGCACCTGAATTTTTTGTTTGGTCCCAAAAATCGATATTATTTCCAGATTTAAGATCAAATTGAAGACTGGTCAACTGTTACTTATTTTTTGCAAGTACAAAGAATATTAAACTTTTAAAAAAGTAAACAACTCCATTTTGATTGTACTGTCTACAAGTTTTTAACATTTGTCTTAATTTTCATTTATTTCTAGGAGGTATTGGCTATTGATTTATTAGAGACAATTTTTTAAAATGGCTGTTACAAGATTTCAGACATATGTTCATCTGATTGGCGAACCAGTACAGTTATTTAATGGAAATATTCTACCAACAACTAGAGAAGTTTTACAAGTCTACTATCATCATCACAATAATGAAAAACTGTCTAAAACTGAATCGGTTACAGTTACTGTTAGACAGGTTTGCGAGATATGGGCCAGAGCAAGAGTACCATCAGCTGAAGAAAGAAATATTATCCACAAGCTAAAACTTATTGTTGATAAACACAGAACTGTCTGTCGCACAGCTCAGATGGCAAGGGAGTCAAATTTTGAAGCTGATATGATTGGCCTGTTTGATATTGCTCATCATGATGCGATGAACCGAATAAAAATTGAAGAAGATAGGGTTTTTCTGGCTGATCAAAGAACAGAAAGGAAGTATGTCATGGGTAAAATAGACCAGCAGCTTAGCTTACAGCAGTAGAAGGTCGACGAGCAGTAAGAATACAAAGAGAAGCTGAACTGAGGACCAAAGAAGACAGGAGGCTAAATGATTTAGCTCAGGCAAGTGCACCAGCATTGGCAAGTTTGAATAATGGTGACACCAGTGACATTAGTGATCTTGATGAAGAAAGTAGTGCAGAACTCAGTGACTACAATCCTGAATGCAAATCATCAGACAGTTCAGACACACAAGGTCAAACACAGCAAAAGCGTGCAACAATATCTGCAAATGAAGCTGTAAGTCCACAGTTAGCTGCAGCACTAGATCGTACAAGTGTCAGCAATCGAGATGTTGCATATATTCTACATGCAGCAGCTACGACTTATGGACAAAATGCATCAGGTATGTCCTTGCCTGTCAGCAGCATCAGAAGAACAAGATCAAAGCATCGTACTCAAGCAGCTGCTGATGTGAAGTCTGCATTCAACAGAGATGGCCCACTGGTTATACATTTCGATGACAAATTGATTCCTTCAATAGCTGGCAGTCCAGGAAAAGAAGATCGCGTAGCAATCATTGTAACAGGTCGTACAACTGAAAAGCTTTTGGCTATTCCAAAAGTTGTACAAGGAACAGGTGAGCAAATAGCCAAAGCTGCAGCAGAAACCATCACTGATTGGGAGCTGACTAACAGCATTGCAGGAATGTCATTTGATACAACTGCAGCAAACATCGGCCATCTCAATGGCGCATGTGTGCTACTGGAGCAAAAACTAGGCAAAGAACTGCTATGGTTGGCTTGCCGACACCACATCCTTGAAGTACTATGCAGCGACATTTTTAAAAAGGTGTTTGGCCCAACATCAGGGCCAAATGTGAAATTATTTCGCAGATTTCAACAATTTTGGCCAAATATTGACCAAGTGACATACAAACCATGTGCAGACTCCCCCCTAATGACTGAAAGTCTAGCAGTGCTAAAGCGGGAAATATTGAAATTCTGTCAGGACATTTTGACTGGTAACAGGAGAGCAATTCCAAGAGAAGACTACAGGGAATTATTAGAGCTGACCATGATTTTTCTGGGACAGACACCACCATGTGGCATTCGATTCCGTGTACCTGGGGCTTTCCATCATGCCAGATGGATTTCACAGTTGCTGTATGTTCTGAAGCTGAATTTGTTTCAGGAACAGTTTCAGCTCAGTCGACATGAAAGCACAGCATGCTTAGAATTTGGACTGTTCACAACATTGGTGTATGTCAAAGCGTGGATATCTTGTACATCACCTTGTGATGCTCCTATAAACGATCTGTCTCTTATTCAAAGCCTCACCAACTATCGTACCACTTCCAAGATCATTGCAGACACAGAAATTGCGGCACTTGGACGCCATCTATGGTACTTGGGACAAGAATTCGTGCCACTTGCTCTGTTTTCTGACCTTGTTTCAGCCGAGGTCAAGACAAGAATGGCATCTTGTCTTATAACTGCCAGCGAACATGAAACATCTTCAGAAAGGTCAATCAAATTCACTGGCAAAGAACTCTGTGATAAGAAACTTGATTATTTTATTGGAAGCAGATCACACTTCTTTTTTCAGGTCTTGAATCTCGACAAATCGTTTCTGAACTTGCCTGTTAAGCAGTGGCCACAGCTGGAAGCGTACCAACACGCAAAGGTGGTTGCCCATTCACTAAAAGTTGTTAATGACTCAGCAGAGCGAGGCATTGCATTGGCAACCAACTTCAACAAGTCATTAACAAAAAAGGAAGATGAAAAGCAGTACTTGTATCAGGTTGTTGAGTCACACCGTAAACAGTACCCAGATGCAAAGAAGGCAACACTCAATCAATGAATGAACAATGAACAGTGTTGTAGTGTTTTATGTTACTTAACTGGTTCTGTGAACATTTTACTGATTGGCCCAAAAACACTGTGTGCAATGCATTTATATTTTAATTGTTGAAAGCTCAACATTGTTCTGAGTTTATGCTGCGTAAACGAAAAAGGGCCGTTATTGTAATTTTCAAATCCAATTAGGCAGTACTGATTACTGAATGAATGTTAATTTTCAGAGTATGTGAACATTTTGTTGACTGTTTGGAACTCTCAGTACATTTATAATTTCAATGTGGAAACCTCAACATTTTTCTGGCTTAATGATACAAAAATGAGAAAATCGGCAGTTATCACCATTTTAATCCTCATGAGGCAGTAGTAGATGATGATAGAATGACTCATGTTTTTGTTGTTATTTCATTATCTCATGACATAGAACAGAAAAATCAAAAAGCACTAGAAGTTACTAAAAAATTTTTTTTAACCACCCTAATATATATATATATATATATATATATATATATATATATATATATATATATATAAAAGATAAATAGATAGATAGATAAATAGATGATAGATAGATAGATTGATAGATGAAAATTATATGCTAATAATTATGTGTCTAACAAGACACAGCAATTATTCACATAAAAATAAATTTTTAGAGTTTTAAGAAGTGTATAATATTGTATAATCAAGTTTTCAAGTTTTGCCGCATTATCAATTACTTAATATTTTTAATGCCATATATAACTGAACAAGAATAAGTTAATTCAGCAATTTTAATATCTTTTTTTTTCAAAACATTTGAACAAGAAAAAAGAAATACAAATAATGCTGCCATGGTAATTAATAATTATAAACCTGAAGCTTTTCTTTTAAGAAAACAAGAATTATTATATAAATAAAACAGAAAGGGAGAAAAAATACCGATGCACCATAATACAACGATGCACCATAATACAATGTGTCGAAATTTAGTTTCATAACAATACGGATTGTACTTACTTATAATTACAATAATAGATAGATAGATGAAATTCATATACTATGATAAACATTTGACTGTCTAGCAGCATGTCATTCTATTTGTTTGCACATCTCCATGGTTTTCTAAGTGTACGTCACTAATCTCTTGTTCTTCTTGAAGTTCCGTGTCCTCAATATGACTCGCTTCATTTGTTATTTTCGCTTTTTTTTAACCAGTGGATTCAACTGCTTTATTTTTGCAGCACATGTCAGTTCTAAAAAATAGATCCAGAATGTGCTAAGTATAAGCACATTAAGTGTAATTTATGGTTATATAATAATTTAATGCACTGTTTTGTAAACATTGCTGAAATAATCAAGTTTTTTGTTGTCATTAAGAAACAATGTATAAAAAATAAATAAATAGACAAACTGATAGCATACTACTAATTACATATATGTAGCGAACTATTCTTTTTTTAGGGCAGGAAACATAGAATAGAAAGAAAAAAAATGTTCCATAAATGTACCCCCCCCCCTTCACCCAATCAGGACTATGACAATGTATAATACAGTTCTGGTCCCAATTTCTATAATTATATAACAAAATCTTTTCAACTCACCATCCCTCACTATAACTCCCCCCCCCCCCCTTTTCCCCCATGTATTTTTATAAAAGGTCCATAAGTATTGAAGGGCTCTCTTGTTTTAAATCAGTGGTTCCCAAACTTTTTTGACCCATGGACCCCTTTTTATAATCAAAACTTGCCCACGGACCCCCAAGTGAAAAATCTACAAAAATGCACAGGAAATTTTTTTTCTTCAATTAATTGAATCGTGTCGCAAATCATTGTTTTTGCTTTCCAGGAATATCAACACTGAATCAAAGAGCGCATAAAATTTGATTTAAACATGTATGGGCCTGCCTTTAGATAACGAACCTACGTCTGTGCGAAGTAGTAATTGGTTATCGCCTTCTTCATTTTTCAAACAAAGTTGAGAAAATAATCTCTCATTTAAAGCATTCCTTTTAATTTTATTAACGGCTTGAATGACTTAATCTAGTGATCCATGCAAACGTTCACTAAGATTTTTTTCGATCAAATGATATCGATGAATGACACAATGCACTGAAAATACGATTGGTACAAATTGTTGTAATTTGCCAGAAAGTCTCGGTATCTTCCTAACATTGCCGGAGCACCATCAGAAAAAACAGAACTTATATTAGTCAAGGGTACAGCTTTTACATTGAAAAATCATTTTAATTCAGTTAATAACGTTTCACGTTTTGTACCGAACATTTAGAAATTTTTTTCTTCTTAACAAATCTTACATAAGCTAAAAAGTAAAGTTTCGGTTCCTGGTAAAGTGAACCAGTGCCGTAGCGAGCTTAACTCGACCCCGGGGCAAAATACCTTTTAATACCATTTTAGCGCCCCCCTCTATTCGAAAATCATATAATATATGTAAACTATACCATTTGACTCCCCTTTGTGAGTAGCGCCCGAGGCTTGATGCCCCCCCCTTGCCCACCCCTCGCTACACCACTGAAATGAACTCGTCAAGCTGTATAGAAAATTCAGATGTTTTTAAGTAATCACATAATGACTTTTCAACGGACTGAGCCATGTATTATTACTCAGTGTAATTCTTTTTATAATATCGAAATGTGGTTTGTGCAAAACTGTGAGTATTACCTCACATATAACTGGTAAAATAAGTTCTTCATCAATAATATACAACTTTCTGGACTTTGCAATCAATAAGAAGCATGCAGTCATCATGATCTTGCTTAGATGTTGTCCCAGTGAATTGTTGCAGAGACGCTTCTCGGCCTTTTGGCTAATATTAAAGTGTAGTATCTGCACTATAATGGATCTAATCCATTTGGCTAACCTGGTCTAGAAGGCATACCAGGTCTGTGAGTAAAAGATCATTAGGGTTCTCCTGGCTAGGAACAAAACTTTTAGCGACGGTGGTGGTACTGTGGTCAATGAGGACAATCCGAGACAATGGTATTCACACCCTTTTACTCTGTCCCACTCAAGCACACAGTCACAGCCTGCCGTTTCTGGCGGGTAGTCAGACACATTACACCATCCCCTCTGTTCGAGTGGCAGGAAAAAAAAAACCTTGCATAAATATTCTGGCCGATCACCGCGCTGATCTGGTCAGTCTAGGCATGTCTAAATAACCGTTTTCTAATCCGTGCCAACAGATTGTGTGGAAACAATATAGTCAGAGTTTGATGACGAAATTTCCGCATACTACGATGCTCAAAACTAGACTGTAGTAATTGTACTCCTCCTGTGTTCACCATTATATGTCAGTTCATGTTCATGCAGTTATACTATAGAATTAAATATTATTATTGTTACTTTCAACTGGCGTCGACTTAGTATATTAGTGTTGTTCACTGTTGTTGGAACAACTAATACAAGTTTGTAAAAGAGCCTCGCAACATAAATGTATCATAATTTGACTATTTTAAATTAAACCTTTCACGGACCCCCTGGAGTTGCTCAGGGACCCCCAAATGAATTTTAATTTTCCACGGACCCCCAGAATGATACCGCGGACCCCTGGGGGTCCGTAGGGACCACTTTGGGAACCACTGTTTTAAATGTTCATGTGATCAGAAGTTTTTTTTTTATATTTATGCTTATGACTATAAACATTAGCATGTTGTACTACTCTACTACTACTCTACTACTCTACTACTACTCTACTACTACTCTACTACTACTCTACTATTACTCTACTACTCTACTACTACTCTGCTATTCTACTACTACTCTACTACTACTCTACTACTACTCGACTACTACTCTACTACTACTCTACTACTACTCTACTACTCTTCTACTCTACTACTACTCTACTACTCTACTACTACTCTACTACTACTCTACTACTACTCTACTACTCTGCTACTCTACTACTAATCTACTACACTACTACTAATCTACTACTCTACTACTACTCTACTACTCTACCACTCTACCACTCTACTGCTCTACTACTAATCTACTACTCTACTACTACTTTACTACTCAACAGTCAAAGGCACAATAAAGAAAAAAAACCCTACAAAAAACCCAAACACACCAAACGCGCACACACAAACACACCCACCCTCCTGCCTGCCTACCTTCCTACCTTCCTGCCTACCTACCAACCTATCTATCTAATCTATCTACCTACCTACCTATCTATCTATCTATAACTTTTTCTTACAGGAATTTCAATTTCTCTCGTCATTTTTTTCTTTACCTGTTCTCGAGGCAGTCGGATTTCTTGGCGTTTTTTTCTTGCAGCAGCAATTGCAAACAATCCATGCACCGAATGCACTAGTGACCATCGATGATATCACAAAACAGGCAAGGAAAATCTCTGAAAGTTGCATAAAGTAAATACAATGACCAGTTATTATATCCTAATAGAAGGTATTAATATCTAGACGTGGTTTAGAGCGCATTTTAAAGCTCGTTATGGAATTAGATCAAGAACATGGGAATTGGGGGCGGGGGGGACATATTCCATCAAGCTTATCTTTCCAAAACATAACAAACACGAAATTCTTTTAATTACTTCCAATATCACAATGAAATGAATGATTCCATCAAATGAGCAGCCTTACTTGGGTACTTAAATACAATCACAGTCATTCGTGCTTCTTAATTAGAGTGGAGGTCCCTCTAGTTTATATGGCCAGAGTCACAGATTGACTGTGTGTGTGTGTGTGTGTGTGCAGGGGAGAGCATCAGCGTGTATCCGGAGACTGAGTCTGGAGACTGAGTGGTGTGCTGCGTGTCTGTGTGTGAAGCTGGACTGTGTGGACAGTTAGTTGATGTCCAGTTGTTGGAGTGGTTCGTGTTATAAACCTGGTATGCGAGGTCGTACTAATATTGTGTTATTGGTACATCGTATTCAAGTGGCCGATTAAAGATTGTTCGTATTGCATCTCAAAGTTGGAGTTAGTGTTTGTGTGTCACTAAAGGTGCTCTTCTATTTCTAATAACCCTAGATAGTGTGCACGTGACAGCCAGCAATGTACTACCACGACAGTGAGCGGGAGAAATGGCTTGAATCATGCCAAATTTTACTGATTGTTAACAACTTGATACCGTACAATCAAGGGGAAAACTCGTGCTAAGAAAATGCCTAACATTAATAATATTTGTTCCCTTATTAGGGGCTCCCTTTTTTTCGCTACCTCTTGAATGACGCCAGTGCGTGTATCATTGCATTTATTCGAGACACACCAATCAGTCCACTGTACAGAACAGCCCCAAGCTGAATCGTAGCTTAAGGCTGAGACATCCAAAGATATTTCCGGGCCCAACTTAAAAGTCTATTGATAGAGTCGTGTGAGTATTAGAATTAATTTGCAAGTAATATCGGATGAGGGGGTCTTTTGATAGTGGGGGTGGGGGCGGGGTGGGGGGGGGTTGGACGTAGCAGTTTGTCTATTTATAAATGACTCTGCAGCGATTCCCCCTCTCTATCCCCCTTTAATAAAAAAAGACTAACAAACAACTTACCATACATTTGCTTGTAATACTGTGTTTCTTTGGAGCATCCCATTTTTTCATCCCTCAGTTGAGTAGTATTCTTTTCGTATAACAGGATTTCATCTGGAATGAGAAACATTAAAAAAAAAATTGAAAATAAAATTTCAATTTTTTATAATTCATTAACACATCCAATTATACAAGGAATGGATTTTTATAAAATAATTATGAACAAGACACAGAGTTTTTAAAACTAACCGTTTTCTAGAATATGTATATAAATTTTAATTTTGCAATAAATTTTAATCTTATGGTTAATTAAGACTCTGCCAATTACAATGAAGCACGGTATGTAATTACATGCTCATGTGTGTACCGCTGCCAGGGCTGTTAACAATACTCTAAAATTGTATCGTCAATACCAATACCAATACTTCATGAAAAGAGTATACCAATTGAAATATTCAAGTAAAAGTGTACTGCCAAAATCGATACCAAAACATTGCCAATTCACCACTTGGCAGCACGTAAGAAGACCATCATTTCAAAATGATCATTGCTTAGCCTAGAAGATAATAGCATAAGTGCTTGAAATTGAACTCTCAACCCTTTATTGCGTTCCTTTTAATTAAAAATTAAACTCTGCAAAATATTATTAAGATATTTTTATATTTAGAGGTTGCTCAATGAACTTGAAATTATCAGATTTAAGGGTCAACAAAAAATAAAAATAACGCATTTTAATTTTTTTCTAACAAAAAGTTTTAATTATGTTATTCTAATTAAGTGTTATTTATATGATTTTATTCAATGATTGATTTCAGAATGTTCACTTGTTGATTGTTCGTTTGTTTTCGTTAATGCCATCACAATTGTAGACTTCCGCATATCTGGAATATGACGTCGATGTTCTTCCACGGTTTGCAAAATATATTCGTAATTGAGTTTCATCATTCGTTAAAACTTTTGCATAATCTGAAATGAGTTTCATCCCTCTTTTTCATATAATTAAAAATTATATGTGCTTACTGGTATTCAGTTGCTGTACCACACGTGTCTATGTGATTTTCTTCCATTAATGTCCAGCCTATTCCAAGCACTTCAAATACATATTTTGATCCCTCTGTTACCAAGTCATCTAAGTTCATGCTTACAATTTTATCCATTAATCCTTTGCCTTCAAGCCTTTTTACCTGTTTTTTTTTTGGCTGTTCAAGTGCAATCAACATTTTTTTCTTTAAATTGGTTTTCAACACCTTTGCTGAAAAAAGAGACTCACCAGGTCGTCAGTTAAATACCATAAATGTCATGCAATGGTTTTAAAGTCAGATTCAGCAACTTCTTTGTCAAATATTTTGAAATTATTCAATTTCTTAATCAAAGTCAGGTCATTGTGAGGAGCAGATGAAGAGATGGGAGCAGTGGAGCAACCAGCAAAAAATGCTGGGGGTGGGGGGCTCACATATAGAAAAAAGACAGTTTATATAGTAAAATATGTATGATGATTTGGTCGGGGGGGCTCAAGCCCCCCCCCCGGTTGCGCCACTGGATGGGAGCCCGAAACCAGTGTTCCATGTAAATCAAATTGAAAAAATTGAAAATCGTAGTAGATTTTTTCTTCATTTTTTGTTATATAAAATTGATGTCGAAACAAATAAATTTTAATAGAGTGCAGTGTTTTCACCATACATCGTGCTTGGTGTATAGCGCCAGGAGTAAGAAAAGTTATTCCGCTTTGGCCTGGAGGAATTATCAACAGTTGCAAAAATTCTTTCTAATCGTCGTGGGGTTATTCTGTTCCTTGCAGCATATTTACAGCAAATTCTACTTCTGATGGTACAAGCTAAACATAAACTTTGAGATCTGCATCAGTTAAATGCCATGATTCAGAATTAAGTTTACTCCACTGATCATTGAAATCATTGAAACAACTTAATCTCTGGACCAGAAGATGCTCTTAAACATGTTATGTAAACATGGGATAAAATCACTTCATGAACATGGTGTTGACAGGCTGTATATAATAAAGATTTTCCAATTAATTTCTCCAGCAGGATACAAGCACCTGAATGTATACCTGTGTTGCTAGAAGTAGTATCAAAACTGAGTGCCACAATTTTGCCATATGAAATGTTCCAATATTTTAAAGCTTGTTCAATATCGTAACTTATTTGTTTACCACTGCCTCTCTCCAGTTTTGTGACTTAACAGCAGTTTTTCTACATCATATCTTGTCACTAATATGGGCAGTCGATTCACTTCATCTCTACTGTTCAAGTCGGGTAACAATTTTTCGTCCCAATGTACAGTTAATGGGATCTGTGGACTGAAATCTGAAATAATTATTTTTGCGACTTTTTATGTTTTTCAATAACTGCTTTTCGAAGAGTTTCACTTTATGTAGAAAAATTTTCAATATTGTGTATTGTGTATGATGACTCATAAAATTAACAAATAATAAAATATTGAAAACATTCTCAACTTAATTATTAAAATAGTAGAGATAAATATGAAAAACATGAAAAATATGGATTCGAATAACCTTGGAACTTAAACTGCGTTGAGCAACCCCTAAACATCAACGGATTGTCTCCAAAATTTCACAATATAATATTTTTTATTAAAAGGAACCAAATAAAAGGTTGAGAGCATTCACATTTTTTTTTTACAATGCATTTGTTTGTCACCCTAATGCAGTGTTTTTCAACCTTTTTTATTCAGGGGAATCCTTTGGTGTCGTCAGATTTCTGGCGGAACCTGTATACCCCTTTATGTCCGTAATGGCCCTAAATTTTTGCTATTAAATTTTTTTTTAAAAATTCAATCGCGGAACCCCTGGCTGGCCCTTGCGGAACCCCGGTTGAAAAACACTGCCCTACTGTCTACTTCAGCAGAACTGTTTCTATTAAGCAATTCGTCCTGGTTCAGCCGCCTTACGGTAAAACAAACAAAAAAATCTGTAGATTCAGATATCTGTACTGCTGACTGTACTAAAGCTGCACTACCCTGCCGAGTAAGTTGAATGGGAAATGCACTCAGTGCACTGCAGGCACGATTTAAGGTTTGCACAACTTCAGCCTTGTGATCCAAGTTGCCAGTCCAGACGGTCTTAAACTTTGGATTGACCACTGTTGCTAGTTTTGCCTCTGGGTCAGAAAATATAAAATTGAATCGCGCATAAATTCCATCAATAACAGCTCTGGCAAGAGGTTCACACACCGTGAGAGGGTGTTTATGACTGTGTGTCATTTCCTGTAGGTGACATTTTGTAACGGTTAGTATGGTCAGCAAATAGCCAAATCAAATATTATTTTCTGGCTATGAATATTTTCTGCTACGGATACAGTCTCTTGATGTCAATGTCATCAAACACCATATCAAGATTAACTTCTAATTCTGGATTAACAATGTTAACAATGTATTTTGCAACAGAATTGTAATTGGAATTCCACGGAGTGCCAATTGTCGCTTTGATTACGTCTGCAGCCAAAGATGAACGATTTTGTTTGTTTCAGACGGTTGAACGACTTTTCGACCCCAGTCAGTTCCACCATGGACTGTTTGACCCTGGGAAAGTTCGACCCCGGACTATTCGTCCCCGTCAACTGATAAAAATAATATTTTAATTATTATTTCTTTGTTTTAAATATGTTTAGTAACTCTCCCAGGGTCGAAATGTCGCGGGGTTGAAATGGCGGGGTCGAACTGTCCGGGGTCGAAAAGTCAGGTCACCGTTTCAGATAGCTACTAACTTTACAAATGTTTGGTTACTTCTTGTAGTACTTTAGCATCACACGTAAAAATTCAAAATTAATTAATGGATATAACTAAACACGGTTATATCCATTAATTAATTATGAATTTTTTTTTTACTTATTTTTGTTGAATATAAAAAAAAATGCAAAATTAATTATTGAATCATGCATTGTCATGGAGCAAGAACATGTAAGCAAAATTTCATGAAAATCTATCACTAAAAAGTTACTCAAAAATCGATTACAAAATGTTTCCAAAAGAAATACTTAAACAGAACATCTCGAGTTCAGAAAACGGTTAGAAATAAAATGTTTTTACTCTACCATATAATCCACTGAGTACTGTTGAATTGAACTTATCATGGCAGGCCAAACTGCACGATTTGTGTCTCATCAGTGAAACATCGTACTGTCCAGATTGTCTACACCAGAACGAAAGTTGATCTTCACTGACCGTTAAAGGAAAGCATGTGTCACAATTTGCGTTCCACAAAACTGATGTCCGGCACAGCAGGTTTCATACGGTACACAAATATATGGAGTGTCCGGTGGACAGTGCTTTTGGATTTGGACTAAATCATCAACGGTTGGGCCGTTTGCTTTATTGAGAGGGGGGGGGGAATAATGTAAACAAATATAATTGAACTTTTTAAATAAAAAAATAAATGAAATAAATGTTGAATGGATCCAACAATTATTGCTACATTAGAACGATGGTTCTCAAACCGGAAATGATGAAATTACGACTTTTTGTCCTTCGCATACACATTGTTATTTCGGCCTTCACCACTGTCTTGATAGAAATTCTGCCGACACCTCCAGCCCTGGTTATTGACACGTCGCCATAGCAACGTTTAACGCATGCTACGGGGTCAGTTGTACGCACAATAGACTCAAGTTTTCCCCCGGACTATTCAAAATTTGCAGTGTAGACAGTGTATAAATCTTTTATTTTCATTATTTAACTATCTAACTAGAAAGCTGCATCAGCCCTTAAAGTCTCTTTGGTCAGAAGTCAATTCTTTGTTTTAACTCAAGGTCAATACTGACCAAATCTTTTATCGACCTTTTAATTCTCGCGCCAGACACACATTTTGTAGCAGAAGGTAAAACAAACAGCATAAAAACCACAGTTGTCGAAAGCCAGTCCCTTATTTAGGTAAAACAGACGACATAAGAACACGACTATTGATAGTATGTGTATGTGTTGACAGACATATTTCAAATCGACAAACATTTGGCTTGACCAAGGTCAAGATGATCATATATATATATATATATATATATATATATATATATATATATATATATATATATATATAAAGCAGTATCAATAATAATGGCTTAATTTTGATCTTAATCTTGTTCCAGAATTATTTAGGGGGTTTTGCTCTACACATTGTAAGCTGGTAATATTGTATTTTAAAGACATAAATTATTTTTATATTATTGATTCTTCATCTCTATAAGTTCCAAATCATATATCCCCCTAACATTGGTTTGATTAATTTTGGTCATGCCCTCTCGAGGTTGGGCATCAGAGTTTCTCAAAGTAACGTTTTTTTCACCTAAATAAATCCTTGTTAATTATGTTTTATTAGTTTCTGTAAATTAGGACCCTATATTATGCCTTAGACAGGCTTAGACACATGATGATAAGAAATAAAGGCCTTTGGGTCTTCAAGGGCATCTATCAACTTAAAAATGCTAAATTGGCAGCAGGTTAAGTTTAAAAAAAAAGTTAAATCGCAATAATGCGATTCGAAAGCATATAATCGAAAAATGTGTGATCAAAAGCACGTTTTAGTGATACCCTAATAAAAATGAATAATTTCTGTTTCTGAAATGGATACTATTTATGTAAAATTATGTAATACTATGATTTAGAACTATTAAAGATTTAAATTATTAATAATATTATCAAAATAATTTCTGACTCTAAAATACGATATCATCTTATTAGTTAGTGCGTGAGACTAAGGTAAAGTTTCAAAAATTTAATAAAATTGAGACGAAATCGTTTAGGCCGCTTATTTTAAAGTATTTAACCAAATTTAACAAAATACACAAGATGAATAACTCTGCACGTCTTTAAACTAAGTATTTTAACAAAATCTTTTCTTACCTTTTGTATAATGTATACAGCTGTTTACTATAATTAATAAATGAATGTACATCGTCTTGTAGTTTGCGAATTTGTTCTTTGAACAAATGTCACTCGATTGGCTAAAACTTTCTAATTCATTCTCATTTCAACCAAAAATCATGGAAGTAAACAAAATCGGATTTCCCCGATGTTAATTTTGCACCTTTTACACAAGAGTCGGTGTTTCTTTAGAAAATTAAATTTGTATTGAGCTATAATAACACCTGACCTAACATGTAGATCGGTGTTTCCATAGATATATGGGTGTTTCCCATAGAGTTTGTAGGAGGTGCACGCTGCACCGGGCTGAGAAAAATGGCTACACATGGACGGCTAAAGCGAAAACAAGGGAAACCAAGACCATAAAAACAATATAGACAAGTTTTTTTTTTTAACCAGAGGTAATCAGTATTACGAAAATAAAATAGGGGTGGAGGGTGGGGGGTAAGGGGCTGTCCATTAATTACGTCAACAAAATAGGGGGATCAGAAAATTTTTGACGATTGTTGACAAGGAGGAGGGGGGGGAGGTCAAGAAAAGTTAACGTCAACAATGTTACTTTTTTAAAAATTTAATATAATTGCTTAAATAAAGGAAAATTAAGCGCCGTTTGTAGTCCTGTGTTACACACTCGCTTAACATTCAGTATTTTAATTAAACTAGCTATATTCCTACTAATTTTGCACATAAACATTTTGGAAGCCACCTTTTTTAGGGGGGGGGGTAATCACATGTTGACGTAATTTTATAGGGGGGGGGGGTCTCTGGAAGTTTGACAAGGGGGAGGTGGGAGGTAAAAATTGCCAAAAATTTGTTGACATAAATAATGGACAGCCCCTAAACTGATGCCACAAGTTTGGGAAAAGCTGATGTAAATCAATGACGACGTAATCGATTTTGTCACCTGGTGTTACCTTTTTGCATCTCTTGCCACACACACACAAAAAAATATATTGTAGATAAGTAAATGTGCACTTTGTCCTTATGGTAAGCAGAGATGATATACTTTATACTTATACCAAGTGATTGTACTCGAGTACATCTTTAGAGTACTTGTAATCGTACTTTGGGTACTTGGTAGATGTAGGCCTACTTGTCATGGGTATATTTCTTTTTGTTGTATATATGATGTATATTATTATATTTATTTATTTATTTCTTCTGTGGAACTTCTACATCTAGGAAGGTGTATATAAGCTATTTGTAGTACAACAGACTTGCCAGTCTCTTCGGAGTTGATTATTATTGGTGTACAATTATTAAATTTAATGTCCACAGATATGTGTGAGACGTAACACATATATCAACAGTTATGAATCACTGAATAGAAAACTTGATGTATTTATATATATATTTATATATATTTATTTATATATATATATATTTATTTATACATATGAATAAAATTCTTACTTTTATAATGCAAATTATAGTAGAGTGAATGATGATATGAATAGCGTCCTTACCTTAAGCATATCTATCCTCGTCTCTCAAGTCGTCTGTCTTATTATCGTCTGCTCAAAATCCTACATCCTTAATTGGCCAGTTAGTTATACTAACTAAATTTCTAGGACAAATATAATTATTACAGCCAAATATAATTATTACAGTACTCTTACTTGCAATTTTAAAAACCCGTGTACATATACTAATATTTGCTCCTCATTGTACTTGCATGGTCAATACTTGGAACCTCTCTGTTACACTATGTAACAAATTTTAACTTTTTTTTTGTTCCGGGGTTCAAAGTGTGTTTTCCTGACCCGTTTGGCCTAAACCAAACAGCTATTGTTCCACAAAGCTTTGTTTCTGTGATCAGGATAATGATATTTTGATATTCGTGTTTTCTTGAAAATTCTTTATTCGCATTCTATGCTTAGTACATATATTCATCTAGAATATTCTAGAATATACATGTACTTAAACTGCTAGAATTGTTTTGGGGCTGTCCATTAATTATATCAACAAATATTTGGCGATTTTTACTTTATTTGTTGTGTTGATTCATCTTCTATATAAAAGGGCAATAACCGTGATTGAAGTGAACACATTATTTGAATTCGGGTTACAACACCCGAATGCTGTCAACAATGCGAGATTAAGTAATATTATAAAACAATGTAAAATCAACCAAACATTTTTTTTAAATTACGCTATTTAATACGATATTTACGATATTTAATTCTTATTTGAGTCGTATAAATACGATTATACATTTCAGAAATATATGCCATTAGGTGCTGTAATTTTTGCTATTTTTAACTCCCCCACCCACCACCTTATCAACAACTTGTCAAATTTCCATAGACACCCCCCCCCCCATTTCCCAAAATAAAAATGAAAAAAAAAAAACAACAATATTTTAAATAATAGACTAGTTTACAACAACAACAACAAAAAAAAAAGTGAATGAGTGAATAATAGTAAAATGTTTAGAAAAAAAAATGTTTAATAAACTTTTAACTTAAGAACATATTTCCAATTTATAACTACAAAGGCTTACTCTAAACAGAAAAAAAAGATTATAGGGTTTTGAATACACGTTACACCTCTAAATTATTAACATATTTCAAATTAATATATCATTTAAAAAAAACTATTTAAATATTTACAAAGACTTGTTTTAACTTCAAGCAGAAACTAGATAAAAAAGTTAAACTATAAATACACTTTTGATTTATTAACATATTTTTTTACAAACAAATCCAAATCATATAACCTAGCCTCTATATCCTTCCCATAGAGATGTCAAATGTTCATCAATTGTTATTATTGGCATATCAAAGTGCGAGCTTCTAATCGGTTGGCAACAAGTTAAATCAGAACATTTGACAATTTGTAGAAAGTATTGACTTGTTCTTAAATGGTTTTGGCACCAAACTTAATCTTTGATTATTAAATTTTCAACTTCAAGCTCAGACTTTTCAGCAGGTCCGTTTTAAGGTCATCGTAGGCCCCGGGCCTGGCAGGGGCTCAGCAATTTACATGATCTAATAAAGAGTAATAGTTGTTATTGTAAAAAAATTAAAAGAAGGACCTCGCAAGCATCCGTTAAATTTGGGCCTCGTAATTCGTAAGGCCGGTCCTGTTTCGCTAGATCGTATCAGACATGCTAAGTTCACAATGAACGGTTGAGACGTTTCACATCTTATAACATATTGTACACATTTTAAAATTTAGATTGTTTATTTTTCTAAATTGTAATGATTAAAAATAGCTCCAAAGGAGTTAATTTATACATACTAGAACACTGTAGGCCTATATTAAAATTTACATAAAATGCGCCATATTTATATTTATTGTTTATATATTCATTTATTTTCGTGTGTTTTAAATTTGTTAAACATTTCATACAAATTATTTTCTATGGGAATGACATTGTTGGCGCCAGGGCCGTATTATGGTCATCGTAGGCCCTAGGCACCAATGTTCCATCTAAGATGAGCGCGTGAGCGATCCCTCAGACGAATTCATGACGTCGCTCATACTACACGTACGATCGCTCACTCCGACGGACGACATCGCTTAAATCGCTCACAAATTTTGGCCTCAAACAAAATGTCGCTTAGAGGCAAAATGTTTTGCTCACTTCATACCACACCTTAGAGGGAACATTGCTAGGCACTAAACTACTTTGTCAAAAATGTCGTTTTTGCAAAAAAAAAAAAAAAAAACAAACTTCAAAGTTTGATGCTAATGAGAAGTCACTTAGACTCAATATTTTTTCCTATAATTTGGTTTACGTATTGCTAGTCCCAAACCTCACATTTCTGGGGGTATTGCAAAAGTGAATTGAACTTTTCTTTTTTCACCATGATCCTTTGAAACACTGTACTAGGCACTGTTAAAGTCATAGGCTCTCCCCGACTTCATTTTTAATATTTTTTAAGAATGCACCCGCACTTCTTTGCGGTTTGTAATCTAAATAAACCTTCCGCATTGTTAATTATTCTCTGCAGACTCTATCCAGTGATGACGTAGTAATTCCGGTGTTAATCATGCGCTTCACATTCGTTGTTTATCGTTAATCGTGTGCTTCTTTTTTCTTACAAAATTTTAAAAAGTAACGAAAATAATTTTAAATAACCATGTCTGATGAATACAAGAGGAAATAAGAGATTGGAAATAAGAAGATGAAGAAAAAGGAGGAGGAAGAGAAAGCATTGAAAAAAAAAAATTTGGGGTTCGTTGCTACAATTTATGAGCAGAGACACTGATTGCTTTACTGGTAAAACTAATAATACTAGTTATAATGACATTTCATTTACTTCTTCGGCTACACTGTACACCAACAATCCCGCAATATCAGAAATAATGTTGCCGGACTGTGTTGAAAAAAAGTAAAACAACCGAAACAAGTGTTACAAAGGAAAAGGTATCTGCAAATTCTGTTACGGATCATACTGAAGCTGTTGTGTTTGATTTGCTTACAGACTCAGACTGTATATCAGGGTCAGTAGGTGATGCCAGTTTGAAGCATGAGCTGCATGACAAAGAATACAGTTATTCAAGTGATCCAGCTGGTTGGGAGATAACTGCACATCTAAGAAGTTATTATGCTGAACATCTTCCTTCACAAAATTTGGAGTCAGAATTTACATTAAAGGTAGACAATTAGGTGACAAGATCTGATATGCACGCAAAAAATATTTTGCTTGAACTTTAACAAATGGTGAAATTGACATGCGAGACTGGCTTCTCTATTTTCCTTCAACGGGTAAAGTTTTTTGTTATATGTGCAAGCTGTTTGACTACAACACCGGTTTTCGCAAATCAGTTTATCGATGGTTGAGAATTTAGATAACTGGAAAAACGCCATCGCAAGGATTACATTGCTGCTCTGTCAAGGATGTTAGAATGTCAACAGACATCTATAATTAACGAAAAAGTGCAAAATGGAGAAGCGAAAATTGTGCTAATACTGGACCGATGTTCTCAAGATAAGATAAGATTTCTTGCTGAAAGAGGGTTAGCTTTTCGCGGTGACAGCCATTTATATAACTGTTATAACAATGGAAATTACCTTTGTTGCATTGACCTTTAAGCTGAATTTGATCCCTTTCTAAAGGAACACACTGAGAGACATGGAAACCCCGGAAACGGAAATGTATCTTTCAGCCAGTATATGAGATGAATTTATTAAGTTAATGGAACCCAAAGTATTGACGCAGACAGTGTCTGAAATTAAGAATGCTAAATATAATGGAATCAGTATCGATTCCACTCCTGACATCAGTCATGTGGATCTGCTGACAGTTGTTGTTCGCTGTGTTCTCAAAGTGGAACTGTTGTAGAGCATTTTCTTCAGTTCATACCAATTGAACAACACGATGGTAAATACCTTTTCGATCTGTTGGTGAGTACTCTCAGATTTCATGGTATAGATATCGGCAATTGCAGATCGCAGTCCTGTGACAATTCGAGTAATATGAGAGGGATTTATTCGGGAGTACAAGCAAGATTTAGAGAGATTAATAAATTAGCGGAGTGGGTGTCAAACGCTGCCCGCAGCTTAAATTTGGTAGGCTCATTTGCTGTGGAGAGCTGTTCAGCTGATGTCAACTATTTTGCTATTGATCTCTTGGTCTACACGTTTTTTTTTCGCGTTCACCGCAGCGATGGTTAAAATTGACAAGAGTGCCTGAAAGAAAAAAAAAACCTTTATGTTGCAAGGGCTATCAGTAACAAGGTACTCAGCCCTACTAGAGTTTTTAATGCCAATTATAAGGAAATTCGACAAGCATTGGCTGATGTTGCTACAAGCGGTATTCAACCACCAGCATTTGTGCATGAAGCCAAATCACTCATAAAGAAGTTGGACCATTTCGAGAGAGCGTTAATGAGTGTATTTGGAAAGACTTGCTCCAAAATTTGATATTGTCAACAAAGCTCTACAGGAGCCTGGAGCTGAGTTAACGACCATCATCAACTTGTATGACAGTTTTGTTCTTATCTTTCATGATACACGCGATAAATTTGAAATTTACGAAATCATACCAAAACAGCTCTCACAAACGGAATATACAGAAAGTACACAACGCAAACGACAACGATTTCATGATGAAATTGTGATGATAATGATCCGGTTGTAGGTATGAGTCCTAATGAAATATTCCGTACTCAGTCTCTTTATGTTATCATAGATAGACTTATTTGTGTCTAGATGCTACTACCCAGACAATGTAACGCGGTATTCGACATGCATTAAAAGTGGAGCTTGCTCTTTAGCTGCTGTCAATCCAATGGGGACTCTGGCTTGGTCGTCTTGACTGATAAAGCATACTTTCTTAGGTCCCAACAAAAAAAGCCACTTCCTCTAGGTGATTCAAAGTACAAAATCTACCATCAACTTGTTTTGAGTGGAAATCATTTTGTGCTCGAATTAACTTCACTGGTACAGATGTTACATGGCGTTAGCCTTCCGATGTATAGGCAGCACTTCGATTTATTTGAAAACCTCGAGTGGGTAACACAGGACAACAAACGCTGCCTAATTTTCCTTAATTAAGTAATGAAATTTGTTTAAAAAGTAACATTGTTGACGTCAACTTTTCTTGACCTCTCCCACTCCCCCTTATCAACTATTGTCAAAAATTTTCAGACTCACCCCCCCCTCTTTTGTTGACATAACTAATGGACAGCCCCTTTCAAGAAAATTCTTGATTTGCATTTAATACTGAATAGTCTTCTAGAATTTTCTTTCAAGGAAAATTTTATAACTTTCTAGGACTGTCTAATTGTAGTTATATAAGTATAAATGCAAAGGTGACTCAATCCAACATTTTGGTTTATGTTATTGCTGAGTAAAAGAATACAAAATCTTAGTTAAAGAGCAATTATTGAGACGGCATCAAGAGGTTGTTTGCATCCAGCAGATACATTTTGCTACTTGTGTGGACAATTTATAAAGAGCCATAAATAATTCCGTGATAGCATATCGTAAGATCTGCAAGGCCTACAAGGCATACTTTGGCATGTCTGTCGGGAATCAAGACAAGTCATAGGCACCTCATTTCACATGCCTATATTGCAAGAAAACTCTTGCTGCTCGCTTATATGAAAGTTTTTTATATTGCAGAATTTTAATGATTTAGATCTTGTACAGTTTAAAGAGTTGCTATTGACAAAATTTCCACATATACTAATGAATTATGGTAATATATGTTATAGGATAATATCATATACTTTATTACGAAATGTGTAACATTTTCTGCTTTAATGTTCATATAATTAATTATATCTGCAATGTTACAGGTTGCTACAGGTGAGAAAAGAGCCATGAAGTTTGCTAACTGCTACTTCTGCATGGTGGATCCTACCAAACGTCGCACTGGCAAGAATGCACCTCATATTGTTTATCCCGACATTCATTCTTTCATTGCCCCAGTACCACACTGCCCGAGCTGCTTGTTTCGACTCCCCAGAAGAGGGGTCAGCCATCTTCAGGAGACAGCAGCGAGTCAGACAGCGAGGAAGATATTGGAGATACAGATTACAATTTCACAGGTGCGATTGAGGAGAGAAGGCCACACTTTCCTAACCTGAAAGACGTTAATTATCTCATCAGAGACCTTGGTCTTACCAAGTCCTATGCTGAGTTTATGACATCCACGTTCAAGCAGTGGAACTTGTTGGATAAATGCGTGCAAGTCACTGATTTGAGAAAGCGTCACCAAACATTTTCCAACTCTTTCAGTCAGCAAGATGGGCTGTGCTTGTGCTACAAAGTGACAGATCTATTTGAAGCTATATGTATCACATGTGACCCGAGTGAATGGCGTCTATTTATAGACAGCTCATCCCGGAGCCTCAAAGCTGTTCTGCTTTACAGCGGCAACCACTACCCGTATTTCCATACGGCTCACTATGTGCATCTGATAGAGGACAAACACCAGAGTATAGATGTTGCTGAGTACTTTGTAGTATGACGACTATGGATGGGTGATCATCGGAGACATCAAAATGGTGTCCTTCCTGGTGGACCTTCAAGGTGGTTTCACGAAATGTCAATATATATTGGACTTTGAACGTTGTCAAGAAGGACAGTATAACGAAAACATGATGGGGGACTACATATTTGTGTTTCTTCCAGAAAGCGACTGGACGTTCACTCTCAAATTAAGAAAACCTGATTATTTCCGAACCGTTTACATTGATTTTTGACTGTCTTTGTCTAATTAGCAGGCTTACGTCTTTTATGAGATGCATGAGCGAAAATATAAATATTTCCTTGTTTTGTCACAATAAAAACAACATTTTCCAATGCTGTGGTCATAAAAACAAATTTTGTGCTGAATGTTGTCGTTTTTCGATAGTTTTTAGACATAAGAAGTTGAAATATAACAGAAGCCAGGAAAAAAATTGTGTTACATAGTGTAATTAAACTAACTTAAGTTTCACTTAATCATGATTGAGTGTTTACGTAACATTTATCGGATGTAAAACCTTTTATGGGGATTTAAAAAAAAATTGTAACTAAATGTCCAATATGATTACGTTAATTAATTTTTTTTCATTCATTTATTTATTGACATTGTAATAAACAGAAGCATCGATAATCTAATTGATTTGTTTTTACAATATAATTCAATAATATACTTTCGTTAGTCCAATATAGTGTTTTTTTATCTACTCCATGTTGCTGTAAATTTAGGTGCGACAATAAACAGCTCTTAAATTATTACAAAAATAATTAATAAGAACAAATATAATTCAAGTTTCCTTTATTTATAAAAATTAGCCAAATATCTTTTTTTCCAAACTAGTTATTTATCAAACGTTTATCCAATGATATTTGCATTTCAGATGCCGTATCTTTTCATTAACCCTTACTAATATTTTCGTTTTAGTTTCTATTTTGGTCTTCAACTTATTCAGTCAGTATAATAATCCCTTTTAAATTTCGCAGTGGCTACGGTTCGGTCCGACCGAACGCGTATTTTTTTTTTTTCGGGTACCAGCCTTACTTATTATTGCATAGCGGCCGAGTCGCTGCACTGAACTATATAACAACATAATTTTTTTTTTCAGAATTTTTTTTTTCAGGATTAGGGTTAGGGATAGGGATAGGGTTAGAGATAGGGATAGGGATAGGGTTAGGGATAGGGTTAGAGATAGGGTTAGGGTTAGGGTGTGGAGCAATATTATCTATGGCTGGTACCCTAAGTAAAAAAAATACGGGTTCGGTCGGACCGAACCGTAGCCACTGCCTTTAAATTTACACATACGTTTGAATACAGCGGCAAAGACAACCAGTTGCTTGTAGAATGGAATCAGTTTTGATTGTATTGATACACAAGTATTTTATGCGTCTGTTTGGTGTAATTATAAGACACCCTCTAACTTTCCCCCGATTCAAGTTTATGACTTCAGCGGCTGATTGGGGGCTAAAAATATTGCAGGCCTGCATTCAACAGGGGCGGGTCACTCTTTGATTCTATAATTCTATTTTGTTAATCAACGAAAACAATTTAGGAAAAAAAAAAGGGGGGGGGGATTTACTAATCTACGGGTTCCACTTATCAAGTTGACTCAGTGGCCAGTCCGACCAGTCCGCCACATATTTGTCACGTTACAGTATCACACATTTGTCACGTTACAGTATCACACATTTGTCACGTTACAGTATCAGATATTTGTCACGTTACAGTATCACATATTTGTCATGTTACAGTACATCACATATTTGTCACGTTACAGTACATCACATATTTGTCATGTTACAGTATCACATATTCAATATTTATATTAAATATTTGAAGAATAAAAATAAAAAAAGATTATTTTTTGTTTTAAATTAAAAACAAAAACAAAGATTGATGATTTATATTTTCTAAATGATAGTAACTGTATTAGGTTTCGGTGAGATAATAAAATACATTCAACAATAGTACAATAGTTTGACAGCAGAAAAAAAAAGCAAGGAACATTATTTATATATTAACAAATAAACATATCTACACATTTATAGTCAGACACAGTTGTATAGCGATGTAGGTCGTTTTGATTTTTCATTTCATAAATTTGCATCTTTTTAGCATTTATTAAACAATAAAAATAAAAATATTTCACAATATTTACACAATAATAGACACCACTGAATGGACAACTTTTCTTTAACGGTGAATGGGATATTTTTATTTTTTTTAACAAATTAAACCCAGAGGTGATCCTTGACATTGGAGTTGTTTTTTTTCTGATTGTAAATAATCTCAAAGTATGAAGCATGGGGGTCCCAATCGTTTACTATTCTACACCCACCATGTGATACAGTGTATGTTTTCATGACCCACCATTACAGAAAAATAAAAGCTCAACACAACGATGTTATAGGAACCAAAATATTCTCCTTAGATTCATATGCAGGTTTTTTTTTTTTTAATGTCGTATAATATGTAAATATTTCAATAAACCAATTTTTAAAAGTTTGAACGATCCTTCAATAGACTCTGCAGGAGTGTCTTCATCTGCCCAAGGCATGATGCTCAACTTAGCTGTACCAAAAAGACTCTGCAGGAATGTCTTCATCTGCCCAAGGCATGATGCTCAACTTAGTTGAACGATCCTTCAATAGACTCTGCAGGAGTGTCTTCATCTGCCCAGGGCATGATGCTCAACTTAGTTGTACCAAAAAGACTGCAGGAATGTCTTCATCTGCCCAAGGCATGATGCTCAACTTAGTTGAACGATCCTTCAATAGACTCTGCAGGAGTGTCTTCATCTGCCCAAGGCATGATGCTCAACTTAGCTGTACCAAAAAGCTGAAGATTTAAGGGAGAACTTTTCTAAAGGATGAACACATTTTTTTTGTTGCTAGGCGACATAGATCTCGATTCATCTAAGTTTATCTTTCGAAAATATGTTATTAAAATGAGTTTTGGTAGAACTGTTCTTAGACAAAGACAGAGGTATTTCGAGGCCTAAGGCATATTCATTATCAGGCCTCATGCAGTCATTTTGAGGCATTTGGTAGATACATTTTGAGGTCTAAGACAGAGACATTTTGACGGCAAATTATGTGGTCTGCTAGCCAAATCCAGCCTGCTATATTTCAGTGTGAAGCACGCGACTTTCTTCTTATATAATGGTGTTTACATTAGTTCATGTCCAAGTTACTTTCATTTGCCCTTTGTCCGGCCCACCGATCAATTTTACAATCCCGACGTGGCCCGCGACTCATAATGTTTGCCCACCCCTGTCTAGTCAAAGGTGTCTTCTGGGGATTCTTGTAGCATTATTACTATAGGAACTAATTTTGAATGGGGTTTTGGTAGTGTGAGGCCTCAAGTAGTCGTCTCGTTGTTTTCCTAATGCATGTTTTTGTCGTTAAAAAATATGTATTGTCAATAGACATACTTTAGTCGTAAGTTATTGGGAGTTGGCAACATTTGCGTTTGATTTCCAAGATGATCATTTTATTTCACATGTACCATTACTGCTGCACTGGTATTTCTTCTGTTGGTGTAACGGAATTGTCGCTGTTTTCATTGATCTGTATATCATCGATTTCAAACACATTGTCCCTGATGGGCAAAGTTATCAGTACCATAGTTGGGGTTGGGTTGGATTCATTTGATAAACTTCGCATCAAGTTTTTTTGTACTGGAGGCGGGGTCTCTCCACTTGTGTTTACTGAAGATTAAAAAAAAAAAAAAGAAAAACATAAACTTGCAAAATAAACTTAATAAATTGCTAAAAATAAAACCCAGTTATTTCTGCTTTACAATTTTTTTTTTGTACAAACACCTGTCTGTTGATAAGCCATTTTAAGTGTTTAGTGTCAAGTATATGGGTTACCCCCCCTCTCCAACTCTTCTCCACGACTGAAATAAATGACATTAAGATATTTACAGATTAGCACTCGGCATGTACGACTGGACCCCCACAGGCTTAAGAAGACCTACATCCTACGACTGGACCCCATAGGCTTAGGTAAACCTCAAATCTACGACTGCACCATAAAGACTTACATAAATCAGCATCTTCAGTCATACGCCCAGAATTGTATACAACTTTTTGTTTTTTCTTGCGATGGCGGTCACGCACTCTGCGTTTATTCTTGACACAGATAAAAATGGCGGCGCAAACACCCAAACACACTAGTAGTACAATGGTGACTATGAAGAGTATCATCCAGTGAGAAGGTGTGTTTTCTAAAAAAAAAAAAAAGTAAATTAATATAATTGATCTAATTAAGAAAGATCTAATAAAGAAACATATTTTTTGTTAGTTGTAAATTCTAACTCATTTGATTCACACTAAGAGCCAACCTCTCGCTGCCATGCTTATTGATATCATTATAAATTGTAATTCAATAAGTATCTCAATACTTCACATATCTCCATTATATCAAAATAAACACAATTAATATCAAAAATTTAAATTATACATGTTGGACCTAATTAAGAGAGAATATTTTACTTCGAATACGTTGAAAATGATCCTAATTCTATCGTGCTACTAACGATTATTGTCACTCAGGACGTACTCCAAAATTACCGTATATTTTCCGTGCAAATTAATCATAAGGGGGAGACAATGCTGCCCATTAATTGTGGTAAACGTGCGCCGCACCCCCCCCCCCCCTCATCCACTGTCTTTTAATGAAGAAAATTAACTGAAGGGAGATAAGTATTTTTCATTTCTAAGATAAAAAAGTTCATAGAAAACAGAGTTACTTCCCTGGGAAGACGAAGAAACTAATAATTACAATTTTTTTTTTGACAGAAATTAAATCTATTAACTTTCAAAACTTAACAAGTTTGGGTGTTATGTGTGTATGCGTGAGTTCATTCGTTTGCAGTATGTGAACTAATTGAGCTTTAGAGTGTTCATCAAAAGCAATTAATGAAAATAAGAAATTACAATAGTTCGTGACTCTTGAATTAGAAATAATCTGCTTGATGAAGTCTCAAACTAAACTCACAATAATAGAATCAGAGAATCTACTGCTCACTCTAATTATATTTACCAAAAGTTGTCAATAGCTTCATGTGTTCTAAAGTTGCATTATTTTTATCACATACAGAGATAGATCAAGGGTAAAAATAGTTTTACGTTGAATTAAGTACTTTGAGCATAGATCTAGTCTAAATAGATTGGAATGTTTTTTTTCTCGATGTCTAAGTCACGACATAGTCAAATGATTACTCACCTTCAACACAGGAAAACGCCGATGCCTTGAATTTAAAGTGACACGCAAGTCTGCATGACCCGTGCCTCATTAAGGTCACGTTATGTTGACCTTTGTCCTTGCACCACGCCAGCAGCTCACCCTCCGACAGTCCAGCTGGGAAACACGATTCACAGACCCCAGCGTGACAGAACTGGTCCCCGCTGCAGCACTTGCCATACTTAACGCAGATGTAGGGCCTGTCATCCGGGCACTCTTCCTGCGCCTTAACCAGGTTCTCTATTGATGGACCTTGAGCTGAGATAGAACAGATCACAATAATTATTTTATTTAAATACAGAGTTTTTGAAGCTAAGAATTAGTTAGTAGATTTACCATAGGAAAGCACATTGAAAAACAAAACATTTTCCTTTGTTAACTTTGATTTCGATAACTTTTGCAGCGACTCTGTAATCGTCAGATGCCATAGTTTAAGAGCGGGCAAAAGTGTTTTTTGAATCGTTAGCCAAAGGTAGCATTTGAATTTGACAGAAGGTCCAGACCAAAACCACACTAATGAACAACTAAGAAGTACTAACAAATTTAATGAAAGAGTCAAAACGTAATAGGTTTTTATTGTAATGACCAAGGGCTAGCGCCAGCAAAATTAGGACCCCTGATAATCTACACCAACTGGCCCTGAAAATCACACACAAACATCAATGGTTCTCAGGTTATATCGAGTAATTGTACTCGACGGGCCACTCAAAGGCCGGGGGGGGGGCGGGGTGCTGACTTGCTAATGTTGCCACTCCCTGTGGTGGTTTAAATGGTTTAAATACCTGCCATTGATTGTATAATAAATCATTTACTTCTGGCGCAAAAAAAAGTAAAGAATTTTAGGAAAAAAAAAATGGCTAGATCACAATGCCCAATAGAAATATTAAAACCAATAAATTGATCTATAAAAATACAATGTATTTTACAAAATTTTGTCATTTTAAAATGATATATTTCTATAAATTGTGGAATTATTAAATTATAAAGCGGGGACAATGTCAAAGAGTTATCCATTCAAATACAATATTGTCTTTAAAAAACAGCAACACAAGTTTTGGTAAAAAAAAAAAAAAACTACAATAAAATACCAATAGTGAGTTTCTATTAATTTTGAAAAAGGACTAAACCATGTAAAAATATAATATACGCCATACTGGAAAATTCCTACTCGATCCAGATCTAAACCGGAACTGACGACTGACGTAATGTTGCTTTAAAAAAAAGTAAATAAAATGTTGCGTCAGTTCTTAATGTTTCTAGAATAAAATATCTTTTTGACTTTGCAAATGTACGGGGTAATACATGTGTAAAGAGTAACAATGACAGCGTTAGATATATTTATTGGTATATACAGTTAATAAGTTTAATGTGCTTACCATTTATAGAGCATAATAAACAACAAATCAACACCACTCCCTTATACGGCCACATTCTGACATACAATTTTTTTATTCTCTTTAGCGATCACTGTACGAATTATTTCCTCAAACTCAAGATCAGAAATTATTGTTCTATGAATAATTCTCACATATATCCTGTGATAAATAAGAAAATGCCATGTTTATTGGTTTTCACTTTTTTTATATGCATCTTTTAGAAATAAATATTTTTTAAAGACTGTTGACAGAAGACTTGCTGATATAGACACAGATAATTGCGGGAAAGTTGGACAAATTATATCACACCTTTATATAGCTTATATTTTAGTCACATGATTAAAAGTTTCAAATGCTTTTGAAAAAAAAATTAAATGGAAATTCCCAAAGTGACAACAACTTAAACATAAATACAACTACAATGGCACTCCTTGATAAAATGTTGTTTGGCGTCACAGTGATTTTTTAGATTATTAGAGCATTTTCGAAAAAAAATGCTCTCTTGTCCCCGTTTTGTCTGTCTGTCTGTCCGTCTGTCCGTCATCACCCTAGATCTCAACAACCATAAGTCCTAGACCCATGATGTATATATCATTTTGTAGGTCTTGGCCTGCCAAGAAATGACTTTTTTCCATTTCGCGTTCTGACCTCTCAGGGCCGTAAAAGGGGGCTTAGTACCGTTTTTTGCTATATAAGCTATATTAATAAAGAGTGCCTATATCTCAACAACCATAAGTCCTAGACCCATGATGTATATATCATTTTGTAGGTCTTGGCCTGCCAAGTGTACATCAAAAGTCCATTTCGCGATAGGACCTCTGAGGGCCGGGCTTCAGGGCTCCTAAGGGGCTTATATATTATATATACACCTTGTACGTTCAATAACCCATTAATTTGGTGCGAAATACTGCAGCACGTAGTTTCACCAAGATTTATTAAGAAACTCCTCAAATGAAATAGTAAGCTTGTGTTCTGAGTTTAATTGAAAGTATCAGAGCTATGCAACAATTGACGGAGTTTTCGGACGATTAAATGACTATAATTTCGAATGTTTTCAATTATGAGTCCTATTTCAGTAACCACAAACCACTTGTAGTTAGATTTAAGAGAAAATAATTTTTTTTCTCAAATATAAAGAAACGTCTTTATAATATTTTTTTTACAGATATATGCATTACAAAATTGAATTTATAAACATTTCCAAAATTTACAAATATTTACTGAAAGTAACATACGTACTGATACATAACAAGAAAATGCGCTAACACGTTCTGTGTCCAGAATGGAACAGGCTTAATTGCTTGTTTTTATTTCTATCAATGATTCACAGCAGAGGTTCCCCAAGTGTGGGTACATGCCCATTGCTGGGTAGCCGGAAAAAATCAATGATTGTCGCATATAACACTCTCATTATCGAGTATAGAGGTTGTAAACACGTGTCATTACATTTTATTTTGTATAACAATCGCATCATAAAAAACTACCGAGTAACGAATCAAACAGTACTTGCGGACAGGGCCGGCCTTACGAATTGCGGCCCAAATTTAACGGATGCTTGCGAGGCCCCTATTCTAATTTTTTTACAGTAACAAATATTATTATTAATATAAATGTCAAAATTGCGGGGCCTCTGCCAGTCGCGGGGCCCAATTTGGAGCAATCAGTCTAAGGCCGGTCCCTCTTGCAGAGCCATCCTTATGGATAGGAAAACTTGGCGACTGTCTAAATCCTCTAAATCCTCCATTGTCTTCCCACCCACTCCTGGCTTGACCGTTGGGAACGGATGAAAAAAATCCCTGTTGTCCATATGAATAGGGGGCCCAGGTTTTGCATAAAGTACAGACATTTTTACCAGGGACTCACGAATATTATTTTTGTCTCGATCCTTAAATATAACTTGGCATAGGGCCCCAAATATCCCTTTACCTGGGGCCCCAAATATCCCTTTATCTGGGGCCCCCAAAATTACTTTTGTCGAGGGTCTCCAGAATAGAAGAAAGAAATTTTCTAGTGGTTCCAACAACATTGTAGTTTGCTTTCATTCCTAGTCAGACGCGAGTGTATTGTTGATTTATTGTATTTACTGTATTGATTTTACTGTATTATTGATTTATTGGATTGTTGAGTTATCGCGATCGTACTCAACAAGTCAGCACACAGAGACAGTTCAAAGTGCACATGAATGTAATTAGATATAAATAGACTTTTTTGATTTACTGAGGAATTTACTCATATTGAATTTTTTGTGTTCGTACGAGCACTCGCGTTAATAATTATGTTCCAGGACTGGCAGGGGACGGCCATAATACTAAAACAGTTACCATGGAAACTATTACAATTGATCGTTCCACAATGACTATAGAGAAAACATGGAACACAGGTAGGTGTTAATGTCATGTATCATTTTAAGTTGGGGGGGGGGGTCAAACCAGGGACCTCTAGCAAGGAAGTCTCTCTCTCTACACATCACGACCTTCCGCACCTTAAACTGTAAGCATTTTAACTCAGTGTACTTTGTGACATGTTCATAGAACAAAATTTAATTTCATTTATTTCACTTTTAATGGAAAAGTTTATGATCTCATCGACAACATGTATTACAAAACACGTGAAAATAAAATCCGCGAAGCAAATTGTTTTAGATGGTAGGCCAACTATTTTAGGAGAAATTCGAAATATTTAACACAACAAAAAAAAAAACAATAGGTATTATATAAAAGTATAGATTTATTTTAAATGATTATAAGGTAATTAAAAATTATTCATTATTTTGAAATGCTTAATATTATGTACACAGTTTACGTTTTTTTTTTACATACAATGTAACATATGTAATTTAAACAGTAATTTTTTTTTCATATATTTAGACACAGTAAAAAACAAACATATTTCATGTATAACTTTGAGGTTATACAAAAAATTATATTCATAAGAGCTGTGGTTCACAACCTGTTCCCGTATGGCCACTGGTGGTGTTAGGTAGTAGGTGTGGTTGTGACATCTAGCTGTGGTAGGTGTGGTTATGGGGGCCGTGAAAAAAGAATACATATTTTTTTCATAAATGTATATATAAAATTCAGTTTAAATAGAATAAAACGTTCAATGTGGGTGTCGTAGTTGGAAAGGTTGTGAACCCCTGAATGACAGGCATAATTGGATGTACAAGAGTTTCATTAGGCTTTTATTCGCTTGATCATTGATACACAGGTAGAAAAAATACTGATATTTTTTTTATAAATATTTAGTATGAAGAGAAATAAAAAAAAAAAAAACAATATTATTACAAAAAAATACATTTAAAATAGTTTTGAAATGAAAGAATAATTAAATAGCCCAGTCACCTATAATTATTGACTTGTACAACTTAAATAAAACCAGTAATCATGTTTGCGAAGAAGAAAAAACTGTATGTTAAACATTTGAATAAATTATTATTAGCTTTAATATCTAGTCTTTATAGAATGTTGTGTTGGCTGTGTCACTAACTGCCTGTAGATTGACTTATCATCAGAGGATGATAATAAACCAAAAATTAAAATATATGTATATATATAAATTCATCTATTTATTCTGACATAGTTTATAATTGTAAGATTTTTTGAGATCAACAATTATGTAAAATTTGTACATCAATACAAGAGTAAATATTACATTTGGAGAATGGTCAAAGTTAAGGTAATCATCAAGAAATTTCAAACAGATCGATATTATATTTAACTGATATTTTACGATAAA